>CM053790.1:810586145-811141145 GCA_028749045.1 Cupressus sempervirens | reverse complement strand
AAAAAATAATGGAGGCTTCTTTAAGAAAACAAGGGCATAGATTATGAACTCAGGCTTTTCTAGGGAAATTTTGCACATGAAAATTGCAAATGCTAATTGCTCAAAAAGAATAAATTGGATTTTCACAACAATTTTTTACGATTTTAAGCTAGGTGAAAATACAAGCCAACAATGACTCTATCTAGGGATAATGGATAGCTAGCATCCATATTGTTAGTGTAAATAATTATTATTTATACTTTACTTAAGTTTACTTAGGATAAATATATTAGTTTATTATTTATTAGGTTAGGCACCTCGGAGTTTGCATACTCGTATGAGTTGTCATGTTGACAACATAGGAGTAAGCAACTCTAATTTAGCACATGATGTCTCCAACACTAGAGTTTGTATAATCAACTGAGTTGGCATGTAGACAACATAGTTATTCAAACTCTAATTAATCACATGGTGTTGAAAACATAATCTTATGGGACACACCTTTGTAGGCTTATCCTCTCATCATTGCACTAACTCCTATGCTCAATGGAGGATAACCCACTCTTGGTGGACATGTGCGTAGTTATGAGACTTATCAATGTGCTAACTCCTAGTCATTCTAGAGGCCCTTATATTCAGGAACTTCTAGTGTACTTGTACATCAATTAATAAAACAATTGAATTTCATATTATTATTTTGGTCATAATCTGTTAGTCTATTTTGTGCTATTTCTAAAGCTTCTTGATCTTGGGTGATTTTTCCCTAAGGTAAATTCTTACATGGTATCAGAGCCATAGGAGCATCATTTTGTAGCCATTGGAGATGATTCTTGCTTCACTTCTTAGAGGGCCACCAATTTAGATCTGGAAAATCTATAACCATTAGGACATTTAGAGACAAAGTAGATCTCACATTGCGTCTAGAGCACCAATTCGGTGAATTTTAACTATAAATTTGACTATGCTGGGCAATATTCAAAATTGAGGCAATTTTTTTTTTTGCAAACTAGCACCCAAAGGCTCGATTTGCATATTTAGTATGATATATTAGATCTAAAAAAATTATTGTTTTAGATCTATCATTTTATTTTCTCTGCATTTATTGTATTTTCTGGATTCTATTTTCAGAAAATAAATAAATAAATAAATAAATAATTGGACTATCAAGCCTGAAGAGAATTTTTTTTTGCAAGAACTAGGTGATCAAATCTTGGCCGCCATGGTGGAATATTCCATATCAATTAGTGAATATTCTTGCACATTTTTGTTTGCAAATTTCAACTAGCCGACCACCAGTACTTGTACATCAATTAATAAAACAATTGAATTTCATATTATTATTCTAGTCATAATCTGTTAGTCTATTTTGTGCTAGTTCTTGAGCTTCTTGATCTTGGGTGATTTTCCCTAAGTTAAATTCTTACATGGTATCAGAGCCATAGGAGCATCATTTTGTAGCCATTGGAGACAATTCTTGCTTCACTTCTCAAAGAGCCACCAATTTAGATTTGGAAAATTTGCAACCATTAGGACATTTAGAGCCAAAGCAGATCTCACCATTGCATCTAGAGCACCAATTTGATGAATTTTGACTATAAATTTGACTATGTTGGGCAATATTCAAAATTGAGGCAATTTTTTTTTTGCAAACCAGCACCCGAAGGCCCGATTTGCATATTTAGTATGATATATTAGATCTACAAAATTATTGTTTTAGATCTATGATTTTATTTTCTCTGCATTTATTATATTTTTTGGATTCTATTTTCAAAAAATAAAAATAAAAATAAAATTGGACTATCAAGCTTGTAGAGAATTTTTTTTTCCAAGAACTAGGTGGTCAAATCTTGGCCCCCATGGTGGAATATTCCACATCAATTAGTGAATATTCCTACACATTTTTGTCTGCAAATTTCAACTAGCTGACCACCATACATTCTATTTTCATCAAATATTGACAACTTGCATATCAACAATAGAATATTCCTTAAATCTAACATATTCCATTAATCCACGGTTGGCATATTAAACCCAACTAACCAAATTGCAGCAGGTTTCATAATAGTTGGTGGCTTCATAGCCAAGTCTTCAATCTGTGTCTTTTGTTTTAAAAACACTTTGTCACTTGTAGAAGGGTCAATGTGGGATTGAAAGTCCCACAAACCTCGTCGACAACCTTGGCTTCATCGTTGGCCCCTCCTATCAATGGCAACCTTTACTACAATTGTCAGTGACTCAAAGCTCTCACTAGCAACTTTAAAACACTTTTTGGCCCATCCAAAAGTCTGACCACCATCCATTAGCCACATAAACCTCTACCAACAACATATCCTCCTGCCAGCATGGTGAAGACACACCCCACTAGAAAACATAGTCTAACCATCAGTCTTCTAAAATATGGTACCACCCATTCGTGGATAGGTGGATTTTTCTTGCCCACTCAATAGACAATGTGTCCTCCATGTGAACAAGACAATTTGATGCCACATGGACTACCAATCAAATACACATTAGCACTCCACACAAGTGATACATCAACTCAACAATGGAAAATTCAACACCACATAGGATTCATCGTAGTTAGCATACACGTCAGCATTGTGAGACATGTCTACCATGTAACACTGCCACATCACTCGATTTGTACACTAACGTCATTGCCACATCACCTAAGGAGGCTTTTTTTGCTAATGATAGTTGATCACAACATTAAATTTGATGGTCATTTGACTATCATTCATAGGCTACATTGTTCTACTGTGATGGCTATTTGGACATCAAATTTAACCTCATAGTTTGTTGATTAGACCCCTCTCGAGATTCAATTTTGATTTGACAATCTGACTTCAAGAGGCCATTGTTAGAAATATAAGAGGAGTAACTAAGAGGGGAGTGGTGAATTAGTTACTACTAAAATAAATCCTAGATCCCTTGTGTTGGCACTCAAAATTGCATTCTCATTTTGAGCATCTTTTTCAAATTTTTAGTCAAATCAAGCCCCATAAATGCCTATGTAACCGATTGTACCTTTGAGGCCCCTGAGGTGTTTTATGTTTTTAACACCTTTCATTCATCCTATCCACCTATTACTAAAGTTAAATTGATATTTTGAGCCATTTCGTGAAGTCTTGTTTTGAGCACCCGTTAACTCTGCATTTTTACCGCAAGTGTCAAACAATGACAAGAGGCTATGTTTGCAAGTGAATATCTCACACCTAGAAATGTTTCATGACTCACTGCTTTGGGAGTGTCTAGTGTCCATATCCAAGAACCTATGTTTCAAATTTCAAGTCATTTCGAGTCTTTTAGACTAGGTTTTGAATCCCTCAGAGTTGGTAGTTTACTGTTTTCATGCTGATGCAAATTGTTCAGAATTCTAGGAAGCCCTATTTGATGAGTTATAACTTTTGAAAGTTGACTAAAATGCTAAAATTTCTTTTGCATTGCATTATGGATGTCAGAGACTTGTTATGTTCCAATTTTGAGTTTATGATGAATCTATTTGATCAATTTTTGAATGTGATTCCAAACGCAATTTCTAAAGTTTTACTAGTGTCAACATTTGCAGATTGATTGGAACCCCTGTTTGTGCTGTCATATCTTGAAATTTGTGATTGCCTAGATCAAATAAATTTTACCCCTATGTTGTCCTCTAAAAATACTGTAAGTGTACCAAGTTTCAAGTCTTGACAAATCTGTCTGCACACTTTTCTAGGTCAATTCCATTTGCAAAAAACACTTTTCTGTCAATGTTTCCAATTTGCAAAATTTTGAGTAGCCTACTTTGACCAATCGCCATTTGCGTCCCATTATTCTTCATGAGCCCAAATCACAGATCCATATTCTCCTCGTGATAGTGAACCAACATCCCAATTTTCATTTTCCCAAGTGTTCATTTGCCCAACTTTCAAAGCCAAATTTGAACCTAGTTTATTGATTTCTAATGTGTTTTCTTGTAGGTAGTTCTGAAAGGGTCACTTTGATGGTCAATATCTTTTGACCTTGAATTTTTCATGAGACGAGATTCAACGGGGTGCAAGTATGCAAAACAGAGATTTAGTGTGCTAGTTTTCAGAGCCCAATTAAGCATTCTTGTTAGTTTTCAAGGCCAATCAAAGGACCTCCTAGCACAAAGTTGGTGAGTTACCAATTAATAGTAAAATGATCTTTAATTGATGGTTTGATGATCAAACTTGTTTCTATTCAATACGAGAGGGTGAATGGATCACTTTGGCACTTTAGGTGTTTGGAAATGAAAATTTTTTTAGTTGAACCCACTTGGAGGCCTGACTAATTTTACTAGAATTGACTTTCCTCTAGTCTTGAAAGCCATAGTGAAATGACTTGAACTCATTATGATTCCTTTATGTGTACACTTGTGTTTAAAGATTGAATGGGAGAATAAAATGAACCAATATTGCATGATAGATGTTCCTTCACTTTTGCATGCGTTTCTTTTGACTTGGTGCTTACCAAGGTCACTTGCAAGATTGACGTGACATCACACATTGTACAAGTGGTGACATCCTTAAAGGTTTAAAATACTAGATCAAGCATGGCTCCAAATGTTCTCATTTACATTCTCTACAGGCTAGGAAGGTAATCTAGCATATGTGAGAATAGCCACCATTGAAGGAAAGGGGAAAAATGAGGTTCTTTTTCAGCTTCTAGTAAGTCCTTCTCAATCAGAGGGTCTTTCTGATGGAGTAGCATTATTGTCAACTTCATTCTTGAAGCCGCTGATAGAAAATAAAGAGCAAAGCCCCACTCCATCACCCACATGGAAGAGGCAAGGGGTCATGTTTTAGGAGGAACCCACGCCCACATGAGAAAAGGAAAAAATATGCCAAGTTAAGGAAAGGGTGAAGCATACCATGCATGAACAAGCAACACATTTGACATTAGAGAACAAAAGAAGAAAGGTGAAGAAAACTAAAGATTGCCAGAGTAGACAATGATATGGAGATCAAATCTTAGACATTATGAAATTGATTGCAAGAGAGGTGGGGTTACATGATCTGATTATGATTCAGTGGTTCTATCTCTGATACCACTTGATTCGTAAAACTAATCGAGCACTTACTCGAAATAGTTCACGAGTTAGATTTACAAAGACTACATTGGTCAATATAACATCAAGATCTTTTAATTATTGATATGAATCCAACATGTAAATTCAAATCTCTAATCTACTAAGCTCAAAGAAACAACTGCAAGATTAATCACAAAAGAATAGAATCGAGATGATAACAGAGTTCACCAAAAATTGGCTACGTCTCTAGATTCACCAAAAAAATGAATCGATCTATTGCCTTCAAGACTTGGAAATGCCACAAGTTACAAAAAGAAGTCAGCTTTCACCTTACAAGAGGCTTCAAGAAAGTAGCTTCACCTATGACAACAACTCCCATGTCGGAAAGACATCCTTATAGAAGAACATGAAGAAGCTCTGCAACACTTTTACAAAATGTAGATTCTTCACCAAGTTACAAAATTTCTCTAAGGAATGCTTGGCTTACAAGAAGAATTGCTACGAGAAGAGTTGGAAGAATTGGATGATCAACTGATGGTCCCTCAGGAAGACCCTCCTAGTCCCCTTTTATACATAAAAATAAGCCAAAATTGGGCTAAAACAAATTTTTTAAAATATAGGGCTTATTAATTAACCCCATATCCGAAATCCCCATTTAGCTATTTTACAAATTTGGCTTAAAACCAAATTGGGGTATAAAATCCCAACCATATAAAAAAACCCTTATTTAGAAGAGGTTAGTGGGTTTTTTAAGGTTTAAAAATAACATTTACCATTCCCGTTTTAAAGCACACAAATAGTGCAATGACAAGCCTTATTTTAGCCTGGCCGTCGGTCGGGGGTTCCAACCTAACCGACGGCTCTTTAAAAGCCATTCCCGGTGTGATAAATGTTAAATATAATATTTTTCCCTTTGATTTTTGAAGTTGAGTGGTTTCCCAATGGCCACCAACCGTGTCTTGGAGCCCGCTGATCATGGGTTCAATTCTCGGTGACCCCTTCATGTGTCAAAACATAATTTTGATAAAACAAACTTCTCTCTTCCACCATGTAGCACAAATTTACTTGCCACATCTACCACATCACTTTATGATGTCATATGATGACTGTACTTGCCACATCACTAGTCAACCCTTTTCTTGGGTGAACTTTGACTAAAAACTTTTGCATACGAACTCCTTTTTTGACAAAACAAACATCGTTGGAATTGTGATGGCGAGACCTTTTCGATGATACCAACTTCGACCAATTTGGTGATAATGAATTTTTCCACCTTTTTTCTCATCCCTGATAGCTGAGTTTACCAAGCTTTGACCAAGCTTTGACCGGAAATATCTTGCACAAACAAACTCATTTTTTGCCCATTCAAATTGTGCCAAATTCAAAATTTTGTGCTCTACACGATGGTACTACTTTCGAGACAAACTGCAACACTTCAATTTTTGGTCCTGAAGATCCTCCTAGATCAAACCTCCTCCAAAATTATATAGTTCCTTCAAAAAATCTCACATTCAGTATCCTACCACTCACCACAATCTAAATCTCTCGAACACACTGTCACATTTGCTTGGTGTGGCGTTACACTTTGGCAATCTAGGAATTCACAACTCCTAATGATGCAGTTCAAAAATGGAACTTAAAATACCTAAAGCAAGAAGGAAAAACCAAGTATGATAAACCTATCCCCCAGTGCTTCTCATAGGGAGTTCACATTCTACATCTCTTGCCATCTTTGGACATGCTTCTGTTTCTCCTCCAACTACTCGAGCATGGTATTTGCGCCT
Organism: Cupressus sempervirens; assembly: GCA_028749045.1. Taxonomy (NCBI): domain Eukaryota; kingdom Viridiplantae; phylum Streptophyta; class Pinopsida; order Cupressales; family Cupressaceae; genus Cupressus; species Cupressus sempervirens. Next base: position 811,134,350 of record CM053790.1, on the reverse strand, counting down.
CAGCCTGAAATATTCCCTCACCTTTGTACATTGGGATAGCTGATTCAAAGCTCCACCATATAGCTTAGGTCATGTTCATCTAAAATAATGAGGTCATTGATAACATCCTTCATGAACTTTGACTGAGTTCAAACATATCTTCAAAATGGCCTCAACTGAGTCTTCAAGCTGAGAACGTACAAGGTCATTGTTGACCATTCTCAATAACTCTGTCTAAAAAGTTCTCTTCAACTAAAGCTTCACACTAAAAGAAACTACAAGAAACTACAAGAAACAAATTTCTATCATACAGTATGAAGTTTTCAAGTATCTCTTTCCACTGATTACAAGAGACATGGCTTCTAAGAGCCTTACAAGTTCTTAATCAAGAAGAAATACAAATTCATAAATAAACTATTACAAACAATTTTAATGAGTTTTATTCTCACAAAACCACACTAGCTTATCAACATGTTTATTATACTACAAACACATAATAAACACAAACAAGTTGATATACTACTTTGACGAGCAATGTTCCCAACTCTTTCAGAGCTATTTGAAGGAACTCTCCTTTATTGGCTGCTTAGGTTGTGGCTTGGTTTCCTCTAGGATTGCTTTAGAGGTGGTAGCAACTACTGGCTCTACTGTCATCTCATCAACATGCTAGTGGTTGGGTCTCTCTATGGACCTTGATTGACAATGGAGCTCTGGATGTAGCTTCCAACACTTTGCATCCCAATGTCCACTAATGCCACAGTGGTTGCAAAAATTTTGAATTCTAGAGGATTGTCCCATTTCCTTTCTGAATCCCAATCCTTGGTTTCATGGTCATTTCTTTTCCTTGACCAGACTGGTGATACCTTGCTCAGAAACACCAAGGCCCTTTCCTCTAAAACCCATCTTTCCTAGCAGCTTCATTCTGATACCTTTTGTGTGCTTCTCAAAGTGTGCAAAAGAGCTCTGCTCATCCTCTGTTGACTTCTTTTGGTATGTGGAAGAAGATACTTCAAGATAATTGTTGTCACTATCTAGCAGATTAAGAGTCTTAAGGTACTCCATCTGTCGACAATAGACACACTCTACTACACCAGGATAATTTTCCCAATCATGGCCACAAGAAAACTAGGCTAATGACTTTATCATTGAAGAGGCCCTCGTACTATCAGGTGGGGTAAGCGGGGAGTATAAGGCTGATGTATCCTCAGAATGTAGACAAAACTCACAAATATGACCACCCTCAGATACAAGAGAACTCTGCTTGTTCTGCTCTTCAATGATCTCTTGTAATAGGATCTCCTACCTTTGCTTTTCCACATTGGCCTCTTCCAACAATCTCTTCAATTCTTCATCTCTTTCTACAAATGATGATTTTCCTCCTCTAGCCTCTGCACCTTGTCAGACTTTTCACAATGACCATGAAAAATAGTCTCGATCATCTTCTTCATCTCAAAGAACTCTTGTACCATTGATGATGTCATCACTGTGGATGCTTCACCTGATTTGGAAGCCATCTTGTGATTAACTGCAAAAAGAGTTAGTAACTTGCTTTGATACCAAACTTGATTTGATTATGATTTAGTGGTTCTATCTCTGATACCACTAGTAAAAATAATCGAGCACTTACTCGAAATAGATCTTGATGTTAGATTGACCAATGTAGTCTTTGTAAATCTAACTTGTGAACTATTTTGAGTCAGTGCTCAATTATTTTTATGGATCAAGTGGTATCAGAGATAGAACCACTGAATCATAATCAGATCAAGTTAGTCTCGGTGGGGTTGGAACCCCCAACCGACAGCCAGTCTAGAATAAGGCTTGCCATTGTGCTATTTGTGTGCTTTAAAATGGGAATGGTAAATGTTATTTTTAAACCTTAAAAAACCCACTAACCTCTTCTAAATAAGGGTTTTGTTATATGGTTGGTATTTTATACCCCAATTTAGTTTTAAGCCAAATTTGTAAAATAGCCAAAGGGGGGTTTTGGATATGGGGTTAATTAATAAGCCTTATATTTAAAAAAGTTTGGCTTAAAACCAAATTGAGGTATAAAATCCCAACCATATAACAAAACCCTTATTTAGAAGAGGTTAGCGGGTTTGTTAAGGTTTAAAAATAACATTTACCATTCGCGTTTTAAAGCATGCAAATAGCACAACGAAAAGCCTTATTTTAGACTAGTCGTTGGTCGGGGGTTCCAACTCCATCGGAGGCTCTTTAAAAGCCATTCTTGGCATTATAAATGTTAAACATAATATTTTCCAGTGGTGGCCCAATAGCCACCAGCTGTGTCTTGGAGCCCGCCGGTCACGGGTTCAATTCTCGGCAACCCCTTCATGTGCCAAAACATAATTTTGATAAAACAAAATTGTCCCTTCTTCCACATGGCACAAATTTACTTGCCACATTTGCCATGTCACTTGCTGAAGTCATATGCTAACTGTACTTGCCACATCACTGGTTAACCCTTTTCCTGGGTGAACTTTGACTGCTCATAACTTTTGCATACGAACTCCTTTTTTGATGAAACAAATGTCGTTGGAATTGTGACGACGAAACCTTTTCGATGATGCAACTTTGACCAATTTGGTGACAATGAATTTTTCCACCTTTTTTCTTGTCCCTGATAGCTAAGTTGACCAACCTTTGACTAGGCTTTGACTAGCAATATCTTGTACAAACAAACTCATTTTTTGCTCGTTCAAATTATGCCAAATTCAAAATTTTGTGCTCTACGTGATGGTACTAATTTTGAGACAAACTGGAATACTTCTATTTTTGGTCATGAAGATCCTCCTGGATCATTTCAGCTCACACAAACCATGTTGCTAGCCGAGATGAATTATAGAGGAACTTATCATTGTGAAAGGAAGAGACCCACATTAAAAGAAGCAGCTCAACAATTAAAGGGATAGAGTTTGCAGCAATATAAAAAAGTTGCCCAATTATACAAAAGGAAGTTCACACATTATAAAGGAGAACCGCAGTTTTAAAAAAGAAAACATTATAAAGGGGAGTCTGAGCAAGAGTGGCACATAAAGAGCAAGTAGTCCATGTTAAATAAGGAGGAGCTATCACGAGTATAAAATAAAGACCCTGTGCTAAAAATGGTGCCATGGTTTTAACAAAGAGAACTCATACATAAAAAAGCAAAGCTTCCACACGTGAGAATCTAAGAATCCATGCCATGTTTGATGATGCATTGAGTGGAAGGCCTTAAGCAAGGTATAGCAAGCCAAAAGAGCTTGTGTTGAAGTAATGGGAGGTGTATATGATGGCAGAGCTAGAGGAAGAGTTTAAAACTGTGCTAAAAGCATAGAGTAGACCAAGGAAGAAAGCCATGGCAAGTCAAAAGGAAAATCTTCCAAAATTAAAAGAAGAAGCCTATGAAACATAAGCATATGCTAAGTGGAAATATGGAGGAGTCCCATACCAAAGAAAATGGAGAAATGGGACGTGCCAAACAAAGAAAGTCACATATATGTTAAAGAGACCACTTAGCTTATAAAACAACAAGGAAGCCATGAGTTTGAAGACAATTGGCATCAAAAAGGCTCATGCTATAAAGAAAGAAGCTGGCTAATAAAGGATTAACTTAGAGGTCAAAGGAAAATCATAGATCAAGGGCACCATGCAATGGCAGATAGGTTCATAATTTGAAGAGAGGAAATTGGGTACCCAAGCAAATAAGAAAGACACCACTCGCACTAGATTAAAGACATCCAAAAAATGTAAGAGAGACCTAGTGCGAAGCATGAATGTTGCCAATCAAACAAAAAATAGAAGCTACCAGCCTGTCCCACACCATTTTAAAAAAAGGAAGCTCGTGCCAAAGAAGAAGGAGCCAAGTTCAAAGACACTGAATGCCCATGCAAGGGCAGTCAGTGCATAAGTAAAGGCATTTGTTATAATAGTCAATGCATTGGAGAATCTGTCTAAACCCAATTATCCCACATTGAGTAGGAGGGCAATATTTTTAGTCTTTAAATACTTTTAGACTCAACATGCATTGTGTCTTAAGGACACACCCTTTTAAAAGGGCAAGTGTGTGGTGGAGGGTCCCAGTCAACTGGAGGCGCTAGCAAAATTTTGAACTCGCACATATTCCAAAGAGATGACATCAGTAGAAACTCACTTGAAAGTCCAAAATCTGATAGCTCGCTACTTTGCTAGCTAGAAAATCCAAGGTTTTCTGGCTAGCGACATAGCGAGTTGTCGAAAAACCTCTGAAACTCAGTGAAAGTAAAATACAAGGTAAAAGAAATGTGGGTCCCACCTACAAATTTGACAATGAATTAGGTAGCACCAAGTGGTAGCTGGTAGGATGACATGGAACCTAAGTGTTGAGATCATGCCATGTGGAAAATCGTACAACCATCGCTATCTTGCCAAGGAGAAGTTGCTCATGCAATAACATAGTGACATAGCGAGCTTTGATGTGGCAACGACACATGGTAGCAAAGGATAGGGTCACCAACTAATCACAAACTGACACATAGAGCTATTGGATGGTTAGAGCAAATCAAAGGTTAACAAGTGGATTTCTCTGATTGGTCAAAAGAGCAAAGCAGATTTTTAAAAATAAAAAATATCTTTGCACTACATGTTCATTCTGAAGTTGAATAAATTTGATTCCAAATTATAAATTTTGTATAGTTTGAGCTATAGGTTTATTTTAAATTTTTCAAATTTATTCTTTTACTTGCCATGGAGTCATGAACAGAGCCTAAAACTTCAGAGGGCCATAACATGAGCATTTTTTTATCAAAAATGGGTGTTCCAATATACCATCAGAACTAAAATGAGATGAACTTTTTGAATATGAGGTCAGATTGTGCACAGGTCTTCACCAATTTGTGTTATAGGTCAATTTGTGTTTCCTAGGGTATTGGTAATAGAACAACCAAATTTGATCATTGAACATTAGAGTTTGTTAGAGGGTGGGTTTGAAAACTTTTTGAAGCCTGATTGTGGTAAAAATAAGTTGGAAAAGATTATCTTGCATTTTGAAGGCCAATTAACCAATTTTTACTTTTTACTTTGAGTTCAATTTGATATCAGCAACCAGCTATCTTTTCTACCAAATATCTGAGATTCTTTATGCCTTTAAGAGCCAAAATAATGGGGATTTGATAGGCAGTTATAGAGAGAAGGTAGAAAGATCCTTTTTCATCTTCTTGGGAAGGAATTATGAGGGTACACGTGTCAGTTGTAGATTCAATATGGGAATTGCTTCCTTCCTATATCTTTCTTTCTTCTTCTCTTTTGTAAGGTTATTGGCAGTTTTCTCTGGGTAATACTAGTAGGGTTCCAGTGCTTTACTATTACCAGGATTGTTGATGGTTTTTCTTCTTGTCTATTAAGTTGTGCTCTAGCAGTGAAGGCCACACATCCATTTATGTGCAGATTTTTAGTTCATGTCATGTATTATTTTATGAGATATAGGAATTTGATGCTAGATTATGTGACATATCTATAGTTTTATTCAGTTTTACCAATTTATGTATTCAGTCTTTTCTATGGATGAATATAAAAAAGGGGATTTACATGAGTTATCTAAGTTCTCTTATTTTGACTCCTAATTCTTCATATGTGATTAACTTTGTAATTGAGTGAACAAGGTTAAGTTGATTTAAGACATCTTGGATGAGGTGTGTATCAGATATGTTGTTGCTTTTGAATCAAGCAGTTAAGTAACTGCTTCATCATTTTGATAGGGTTTCTGGGTGTATGAAGGGGACATTGCATAAGAATGGGATATTGCATAAGAATGGGATTTGGGGATTTCAGTTGACAAACTTAATTGTAATGCAATCGAGTTAGGTCATCCTACTGGTAATGACCCTATGTTTCAATGGATAAGGCATTGATCACTAAATCAGATGCAAGCTAATAGGAAGGTTGTTTGTACAAAATATTTTAATCAAATAAATTCAGTATTTCACATTTTTTAGTGGGTTGAATAGAACTAACCCTCACTCAACTTATGAGATTCATATATTTCCATTTAGCTACTATAGATCTATGTCATTTCATGAGTAATTAGGAGATATAAGGGGTTTCATCTGTAGTGATTAGATTCGGGTATATGTTTTGCACTGGTACCATACATCACTAGTACATTTGACCCCAATTTTCGACCAAAATTTTTGACCATCTATTAAAATTTTTTAGATTGGTCGAAATATGCAAGGAAAAATATCTTTTTTAAAAAATCCATGCCCGTGTTGGTTGAATTTTCAACCAACACGGGCTTCATATGTTAAAATTTTTTAAAAAGTGGGAAAAACTCATTGTTGCTGAGGACGAAAATGGAGGAAGGGTTTCACAAGCTGGAGGAGGCAAAGGCGAAGGTTTTTGAGAAAGGGGCATCTATGTATAGGGGGTGCATGGAGACGGGTGTGGTAGCGGCGGTGTTAATGAAATCCTTGCAATCAATGTTGTCATCTGCTAATGAGGAGGCCAAGTTAGGGCTGGAGATGAGAGTGGCGGTGTTGGTTAATGAGGATGGGGTGTTTTGATAATGCAGGATCTGTTAATTGCTAGTTTCGACATCACTAGTGCAACAATAGAATGGGCAATGGTAAAACTCATTCATAATCTAGATAAAATGGAAAAACTCCAAGGGGAGTTAGAGGAGGTTGTAGGTCATAGTAGAAGAGTGGAGGAATCTGATATTGATCATCTACCTTACCTTCATGCAATGGTGAAAGAAGTGCTTCGACTGTATCCTCCTGGTCCTCTTTTGATCCCTCATAAAGCATCAAGATCTTATGAAATAGGGGGTTTGCGATTGCGAGGGATCCTGTTGTGTTGGAAGGAGCCTTCCAAATTTATGCGAGAGAGGTTTTTGGAGGGAGAGGGAGCTACTATGGACTTTAAGGGACAAGATTTTGAGCTTATACCATTTGGAGTAGGGAGAAGAATATGCCTAGGGCTTCCTTTGGCTGATAAGATGCTTCATTTAATTTTGGCTTCGCTGGTTCACTCCTTCGACTGGAGTCTTCCTAATGGAATGAGCACAAAGGAACTAGAGATGGACTATATATTTAGAGTGGTATTATGGAAGAGTCAATATTTGGAAGCAATCCCACTACACCTGCAACATCACTTGTATTAATTCTTCAATATTAAGGTAATTTCTTCAATACGTTGGATCACAAAGTCTAATACGATAATGCCGTTTAGAATGAAGGTGTCATAATAGATTTAGTAAGTTGACTGACTTTCCCTACAATAATTTTATTAGTGTCTAAGACTCTAAAGTATCAAGAAAAGTGACATCTGTGTACACAACATAGTGAATGAGGGCTACCATTTCTTTCTCAGGTGTCACACCTCTGTATCAAGAGAGACATACCCATACAATGTAGACCCTTCCTGCACTCTACATGGCACTACTTCTGTGCATATCAATGAATTTGAATGCAATATTATAAATAATTTCTGCATGCAACTTCTTACCATTATATACTTATTTTTATTTAAATTAATATGATCATAAACAAGTTTGAAATTTGTATTAGAAGGACTTTGAGATTTTTATATGGTTTTTGTAATGTAATATGGGTCTTATTCAATGTTATACCACTTCTCTGAGTGTGTTTCATATTGTTTCAAGGAAATTCAAGGAAATTTGGATTTATTTGTAGCTACGGGTTCTTGTGCTTTGTCTTGATAATAAAACATGTAATTGGCACTGGATGGACATTCTAGATTATCTACTTTGAAACGTGAATTTGTTGACATATGGGGTGAAAACCTCTAATGTATCCTTGGCATGCACTGATAATAAATGACATATTGTTATCCTGATGTACAAGCCCACAAGTTATGTGGAGTAACAATGGTTGAATATCGAAGTCTCTGAGAGAACCTTGGAGACATTACAACTCATTTATTGGATCTTTATTAATAACTCCTACTTAAGATCCATGTGGAAGGGTTTGGGTTTATCACTAGTCCATAAATATTGTCATGCATAAATGTTAAAATGCCAATATCATTACTATTAACGAAATATATTTCCACCGGGTTTATAAAACTCTTTATAGAGTCATTTACCAAAAGCTCTCTATTAATAGGCTCTAAAAATACTCTATTAATAGACTTTAAAAATACTAAATTTTCAATAATAAGCATTTATAACTGATATAGTACAAGGCTAAAAAGTCCATTTATTTAGATTCTTTTTTTTTTAACGCTGCTAACTCTTCAGAGCCCTTTATTCATCTAGCTCAATTGCAAATGTTCTGCTCTGGAACATAAACATTTATGTGCTTTAATTCAATGGAGAGTGTTGTATGGGAGTGTTTCTGAATTTATTCAGGTCAATTGCAAATCAACAACTCTGTGTCGATCTCCAGCTGCAGCATCTACAGGAAAGATGGCTTTGATTTCATTCATGTCATCTGCTGTCAATTTTACCGAGAGAGAAGATATTATCATCCAGGTTCTTCATCTTGGTGGTTCCAGGAATGGGCACAACATCATTTCCCTAGTCTTGAACCCATGCAAGAGCAACCTGGCTTGGGCTGCACCCTTTTCTTAAACTGATCTTACTTAGCTTTAGTAATAGATCTTGGTTCCGCTCAAGATTCTCACCTTAAAACCTCGGATTCCCCTATTTAACAGATCAATTATTATGATATGAAACAATCAACAATGACAAAATCAAATCAAATTAATTTTCACCTTTATTGTCAGTCTTGTCATGTAGATTTTTGTTTAGATTTTACTTTATTATTCAGTCTCAATGTTTGAACTCAACATCAGATCATCTTTAAAATGGTACAATTATTAAATGAAAAAAAAAAATCCTATCCTTTACCTTACGAAGTCATTATCTGTCACACTTTGAAGAAGTTTTCCTCTTGTGCTGAAGAAACCCATGCCTAAAGGACTGTATGGAACAATCCCAATCCCTAACTCCCTATGAATGGAATAAAATGAAATAAAATAAATATAAGTAAGCTTGTATTCCTTATCTAAGTTCAAATGGAACAAAGTTCAAAAAAAATCTTATTAAAAACTTCAACTTTTGGTATATACTGTGAACCCAATTCACAAATATTTATTCTTAGTTCTCTGCAATCTATAAAGTAAACATTGAATCACTGACTGTTGAGGGATTATATCATCACAACGTTTACCTAGAGGTGGGAATAATTTGGGCCTCAGAATCCCTACTCCAGAGAGACCATTCAAGCTGCACAACAGTGATTGGATGCACTGCATGGGCCCTACAGATTGTTGAAGCAGAGGCTTCAAAAAGACCCACATATTTTATATTTCCCTCTTCTACCAACTTCTTCAGTTCAGCCATCTGTATAAAAGGAAAACTGATTTGCTTGTTATCAAATTTCTTATGTTTTGCTAGGCATCGGTAAAGAGCCAGAGGGATACAATCTTGCCCTCCAAAGCCATACAACCTTGATTATTAGACACATATTTTCTAGTGAAATTAGAGGTTTGAAATTTTGATTTTGTTTTTTCTGAGACAAATTCATTGACTCATGTTACATTAGCTTCATAAGAACTCATCTCTCATGACAATAAGTTGGAGTAGTATTGCACTTAGTGACCTTCTGGAAAGGCTTAATACTTCACCTTATGAGCATCATCTAAATGTAATGAGTACTACGTGTTCCATTCATTCTTATGAAAAATGAGTTCTTGTGAACCACTATTAAAATAACTTGTGTCAATGTGTTTCACTAGAAAACCACATAGTTGAATCCTTGTAGTAAAATCACAATTTGACTTGCTGTAGAAAATATTTCATACTTATCAATCTCAAGAATTGATATGTAAAATATATTTCTCACATCAAATCAAATTCAAGATTCAACTATGTAGTTTTTGGAGAAAAACCATTGCCCAAAATTTTATAAATAAGATTAAAATAAAAAACCTATCATAGTAGTACAGATTTTGAATCTTAAAACTTACAGCGCCATGACAAAATAGTATTTTGGTGCAAGGTTAAGAGTTTGGAATCCGAAGACTTATAGTAGCTTCTATGGGTATAGTAATATCCACCCTATGCTAGTAATAAAGATCAATGTAGTCTATATCAAGCCTCTTGAGGCTTGCTTCATAGGCAGCCCTGACATATGCAGGATCTCCCTTCACACCAAATTCTCCATTACTCCAAGTCAATCCAAACTTAGTTACAATATGCACCTTCTCTCTGATACCTTTTAGAGCCTATTTAGGAAGGAACAATAAAAGCATTATGCACGGTGTTAGAACAATCAAGCTCAGAGAATTAATAGATTAAGAAATGGAAACAGTACGAGCTGGAAACAAGATGTGCATCTTTTGATCAATCAATGGTTTTAACAAATGCATCTTTTGAGTAATATTGATCACTTTTCAGTGATAGGTTATATAGTTTTCAGCTATGTAAGGATTTGGTACAGTTGATGCTTCCGCAACTCATAATTATGTTATAATGTTGAATTACTTTTCAGAAGATTCTTCTAGTGCAGGTTGGAAAAGAAGCATTAGAACTTAAGTATAAACACACAAGAGAGCTTGTTAGGTTTGTTTACATGAATGATCCAATGTTTTCCAAGATGACACAAAATAAAACAGCATGTATGGTAGAACCATTTTTTAAATTGTAAAGTGAAGCTTCTTGACACCTAACATATAGAAATTGTTATCCAAATTTGCTCATCTACATCACCACTTATCAGTTACAGCAGTAATCTTAAACTATATCATAGCAGTAACTAGGAGCCAGGCATGCTCAGATCAACATGTATGGTAGTCACAATCAAACATGGATTTCAATAATTTTTAAAGAAATGAAAGCATTTCATTTTATTCATGCTGCCTATCCAAGAACCTTGAATGGCACAAAGAAATCTTACTCCTTTTGTCATATATTCTATCTTGGCTATATTTATAAGATGTGTTTGTATAATCTTTTGTCTAACATGAGAAGTCATACAAAATATTTGGAAATACCTTCATCTCTAAGTTACAAGGCATAGAATCATGCTAAATTGCTTTAATCCACCTTAGGTTCAGATTTCTTGATTATGCTTTGCAAATATTGATACACTGTTATCCTCTTTTGTAAATCCAATTTGACATTATTTGATTCGTAGTTGCTCTATATTATGCATTAATGGTAGTCCATGTTCAGAGAATGTAATCCCATCTTTGTTATATGAATAGAGTTCGCATAAGAGATGTTGGTATGGTTTTTATAAACTAGGTTAACAGCTCTGTCTTCTAAGTTGTTTCTTATAAATGGACATTTGGATATGGTGATAGTAATGAAGGGTCTATATTGGTCAATATGATTGTGTTGGAACAGACAAGCAAAGGAAGTAATCAAAACAATTAAGAAACACATTGCCAATAAGAATCCTAAGATCCAAATTCTTTCTCTGACGGTTAGTATTGAATAATATTATAAATTTCTATATACATTTTGATTTATTTTAAGTTATCATTACTGAGATATTTGGTTGAATTCTGAGTGCAAAAAATTTACTATAGTAAGAATTCATTTATGATTGACTTTGATGGATAACTTTGATTTAATATTTGCTTGGTTATTTTTGTAGCTATTAGAGACACTTACAAAAAATTGTGGTGATACTGTTCACTTGCAAGTTGCCGAGAGAGATGTACTACATGAAATGGTCAAGATAGTAAAGAAAAAGGTCTGTAAAAAAAGCTTTTGTGTAACTTGCACATGTTTTTCTGGGTTGTAGCTTAAACAATTTTTGGTTTGTGCTCTTAGTGCATATTTTCAGCAGTCCTTTATGTGGGTTTTATTTGTATTTTATTTTGTAGCCTGATTTAAATGTTAGAGAAAAGATCTTGGTCCTGCTAGATACATGGCAGGAAGCTTTTGGGGGGTCAAATGGAAGATATCCACAATATTATTCTCACGAGTTACAGGTAAGGAAAAAAATAAAATGAATCTTAAGGATGTTCAACAAATCTCATGTTTTTCAAGGGCAGGTTGAATATATTTAATTGACTCTGCCAAATGGTAGGGTAGAACATTGACCTTGAGATTGACCCTCATTTTTGTTACCTAGATTTGCTTTCTAGCTCGCATACTTTAAATTCCATTTGGAAGTAGTGTATATTGTTAAACTATTCCAGGATTCAATGCAGCAGTGATGTTGGCATAATGACATTAGTTAGTAATTAATTTCATGCTGCATGTTCTTAGTTTGAAGTTTTATTATTAATTTTAGAGCCCAGTGGCTCTAGGGCCTTGAGTATGGTAACCTGAGAGAGTGCATGAATTTTTTGTTATTGCATATTAAAATGTGATTGCCTGCCTCAGTTTGCTACATTTGTAGATAGTTTAAGGCTTTCCAGAAAACAACAATAATTGTGTTACGATTGCTCAAGTATCTTCTGCAGTCACTCCTCAAAGATCTATTTTAAGTTTTTATCTTAACCAACGGAAGGCATCAACTCATTATGGAAATTTCCTTTTAGGTGCCTACCAAAAATGGTATGATTCTTCAGAATGATGGGGCTCCTACACAAGCAACATAATGATCTCTTTATGGGATATATTGGATTTTGCCCAAAAATAACAAGTCCCACAACACAAGTTATTTATAAATAGTATTCTATATATAAAATACGTAATTGCAATTCAATTTAGAGAAAATTGTATCAAGGATTTATGATAATTATACAAATGATATTGAAAACAGAACACCCTAAATTCACTTGTATCCATTTCACTGCATACTTCTAATAGCTGACCATATTAGGAATTCGGTGGAAAAGCTTGATAGGATGCTAGGAGAGTTGAGACTATCCTCCTCAATTAAACTCAAGGGCACATAATGAGTGTCCAAGTCATATGGCCCCTTGGGCCATGAGAATGGCAGGACATCTATCATCTTGTAGTTGTTGTAGATGGCATGGTTACTCTCGTTGATGTTATTTCTTTGTTGATAAATATGTCTATTGCATTTTCCTTGGTTTGTTAAATGGGAAGTAATCTAAGGGGAGAACACTTCGTTATGTTTCCAAGTAAGTTTTTTTATAAATATAAAATGATAGCATTATTTAGACTTGCACAATACACCAAATTTTTCTTTGCTTCAAGCGACTTGGAGGGGTGACTTGGTGAGCTGACTCGGCTAGCCGACATGGCGAGCGGACTTGGTGAGCGAACTTAAAGAGTTAAGCCATCTCACAAATTTCAAAAGAAAATGTTGAAAATTAATCCAACAATAAGATGCTGCTCTAACTAAGTGCAAAGAAAAGAAGGTTATTCACGATATTCAAAGAATGAGTTTGATGAGAAAAACAAGTGCAAATATACGAATCTGAAGAACATAGAGTAAATCATACAGGCATCTAGAAATTCAAGAAATAATACAGCTCACAATTAATATTTTATATCTTCTATACATGCTAGGTTGGAATGCTTTTTCCTTTATGGAATTTTTTTTGGGCTTCTACATGCTTTTTGGTCTATGAAACCTTGCTTTGTCAAGCCTACTCGGGATGTACGAAGTTTTACCACAATTGGAAGAGAGATTTCTTGGTAGTGGGCCAAAAAGAAAAGGATAATAAAATGTGTATCATCTAATATCTCACTGAGAAACTAACTTCAACAGATTGCTGGTATTCTGATTAAGAAGAAGCTAAACAAGGAAACATTAAATTGACAAAAGAAGAAATCCTTGAACTCCGCAAATGTTTTGAAGATTAAACCATGTATATTCAGCATGATGAGAATCAGATATGATATTATTGGTGTCAACACATATTGCTTATAGGAAATGGTTCTTCTATTAGAACTAATGGTCTTACTATTAGACAAAGGCCATCAAGGAGATGGGTTGCATAGATAGAAGACAACATTCAAAAGATCAGTTTGTTGGGCACCTTTGACACTGCAAAGGATGAATCAGCCTGCCTTTTGAGGGGCAAAGAGACTGCCAAGATGCTCCTCCTCAGGTTCAAGGATGCCCGTGCCAGAAAGAAGACTATCAACTCTAATTCAAGTCCCAATTTTCTCTCTAATTTTGAGCCAAATTGTCTCAGGAATCATTTCATACAGTCAAAAGTCAAGCTGGGAACATAGTATCTCAGCTCTAATGCCCATGTCCAAAATGCTGAACTTACCTTCAAAGAAGTCCTCTTGCATTGGAAGTAGGATTTCCAGCCTGAAAAACGTGCACATTACTCCAAGTAAGTCCATGGGTGAGGGGAATTTCGAAGGTAAAGATAATGACTCAACTAGTTTTTCTCACAACTCTATACAAAAAAGACATAGTAATGGTGAAAGGCAATGGCTGTAAACGTTAGTGAACCATAATTTGGTAAAATTTTAGTTTTCCATCCCTTGTCTCTCTTCTATTTAAAAATGTTCTTTGTTTTGGTAAACTTTTAGTTTTCCATCACCTTGCCGATTAGGATCTGCCTTGTAGATTTGAGGCTACATGTTTGGATTGGATCTAGTTTAGGTCCTTGTTTACGAGTTTTGTGCCCAGATTTGGGTCTTATTTCATGTGGCTAAGGCCTATATGTTTCATGTTCTGGGCCGAGGCCCACATGTTACCCTTTTGAGGTTAGATCTGTCTCAAACTTAGCCTAGTATATGTTCCCAAATTCACACCCTATATGCTAAAGCCCTAGCCACTTGGATCTAGGCCTAATTAGGCATGTATGTCAGCTATTGGGGCCTAATCAAGCCCATTCTACATTGAATTATGAACTTGTCTAATTAGATCAGGTCCATTCATTAGACCCAAAGGCTGTTTAAGTAATTTTTAGGCTACAATCTCGAGTTTTGAGCTTCATGTTTCATCGTAGGCCTGATTATAGGCATCATTATATCTAGTTTAAGCTTGATTTAGTCATATAAGGCCCACGTGTTTCATTACAAAGGGCTTGCTGATTGGTTGATATTATATGGGTCTTTAGGAATGTGCCAACAGTCCCATAGGAATCTGGCACCTGAGAGGAATCAGTCATGGAGAAAAGAGAAGAGTGAGCATTGCCTTAGAAATTCCTATGAGCTAGTATAATAATATGGTTCATTGGTTCAATAGATCTCAAAGTTTGTCATTTTTTCACTTAATAATTATCATAACATAATTATTGTTCCTCCATATTGGTATCGGTTATGAGTGTTGCATGCTTATTATTGCTCAGTCATATGTTGATTGATGTCCTCTTGATTATTTATATTTATTGATACAACTTCTCCTGATTTGTGTATCATCCTATTACATAGTAATCATGGACCATAATTGGATATACATATGATCATTGATCAATTATCACTTGGTTTTTGGTCTTCATAGTAGCTATCATACTTATCAGCACTTGGGAACCAGAATACCCATTATGGATTCCTCATTTGCTATTATGTATCACTTCATATTGATTTAGTAATTGGTTCATTAACCAAATCACTTCTTCTCATGATGTTGATGTGTATTGACTGCTCTTCAACTTCTTCCATGTATGATGCAGATTGATATCTTAGCTACTAGTGAAAATAGTTCTAAATGATGATTTATCCATAGTTGTGATTCTCTAATATGAGTACTTTCCTTCATCTAGGAATGATTTCTCAATACTAGATGTCACGTTGAGGATCCTTCACCATTTGATCATGGATAATCTTGTAATGGTTATTGCTTTACAATTTACATGATGACTAGTTTGAAGATGTCATGCTGATTGTCCCTTTGAATGGCTTACCCATACAACATAAAGTGTTTGATGCTGATGAAAGCCTATATATGAACTACTTGAGCTCCTCCTTTCCTCTTGTTGGTAGTTGTAATGAGTTTTATGCTCTTGTAATGAGTTTTATGAGAAGAGGCTCTTGTAGCTTGAGGTGGCTGAATGAGAATCAAAGTGTAGAAATATTATACAAGCTACTAGTTGGTAGCTTGAGACATTTTCATCAAATGAATCTTGCAGATAAAGGATGATGAGCTTGCATATTTTGTCAATGCTTTTGACATCAACTGGAAGACATTTTTTTGCCACAAGTAACTTAGGTATCTAACTAAAATAATAAGATAGCTCAATATAAGCATAACTATATTGAAATACAGTATAGGATGCCCATGCAGAGTTTTGACCTTTATAGTTAAGAAGTTTAATGTAAAAAATTAAAAATCTTTGCCTATGTACATGCCATGTATCTTAGTTCAAGATAACTACCTTGTAAATGTTTTAGTTAATTTGATAAATTTCTTAATGGACCAGGTACCTTGACTATGGTCTGTGCAACTTCATTAATATTATAATATATCTTAGCCGAAGTGATAAACAGAAACTGTGGAGATGATATGCAAAACCTTAGTTTGAATGTGAGATGGACAAACAGATTCCCCTTTAGTCTGCCCTATGGAACTATTGTCAATTATCAACCATACAAATCTTTTTATCTCTTAGTTGCTACCTTTTAGAAGGAATTCAACTTAGGTAATGAAGGTCACTGAGTTTGAATGTGAGATGAGACATAGACTCATGTACTATTAGGAATATCCATTCATATGGAGCTCAGATGACTTTTCAACAATGTGCCAATTTATTTCTCATAGTTGCTTTACAATAAAATTTTAGTAGCTCTACGCTTTACAGTCTGCATTCTTAAAACAAACTTATGTAATGTGGTAAAAAACATTTGTGCTGGTTTTCTATTAATTATTTAATGAAAATGCTAGGAATGGTTTTTTCCTTCTGTAAGGTTGATTGATCATGATGCGTCTTAATTTATCTAACAAGACACAAATTAAATATTGAGGCAAAGCTAATGTTCAATTTATTCATGTTCTTTGTAATTAGGATACAATGGCCAAGTGACTAGTTGATCCAGAGGAGGAGTTGAGGTTGATGTCTCAGGAAGTATGTGGTTATGTGGAAGCTGTTCTGAATAGTCTTGCTGCAAATGTACCCAAAGTAAGAACCTTAGAACATCCTTGCATTAAAGCACTATAGAAATAGGTGTTCTTCTGTATGGTTCTCATGAGTATTAACTTGTACTTCAATGATTGATAGGTTGTGGTGCTCTGCCAAGTTGAGAAAGCCAAAGAGGAAATGCTGACTCAACTTTATAGCTCTGTCAGGTGAAGGTTAATTACATGTGGCTAATATGGCCATGGTACTAGTTATATTTTTTTTCTATGTTCCTCATATATTATTTTTCAATTCTACTTCAAACAACTCTCAGAGTATAGCAAAGATTGAAGAACTACTCCAAGAATATCAGAATGCAAAAAGGAAACGTGAGAGATTCAAAAAATAGGCATCTTTATTGTCAAGACTTACTCATCAATTAAGTATCCATGATGTTCGAGCAACAAGTGATAATTTTTCTTCAAATGGAGGTACTTGATATATTAGTTTTTGTTAAGTGAAATGTTTGTTTTCATAGTAATTGAATAATATATTTAATTTCTTATAATTTTTATATCTATATACGGCTTCATATAAAGGGAGAATTCTTACAATAGATCTATAACCTCCATTATATTTAGAAGCTTCATATCTGCTTAATGTTCTTTATAATAGTATTTTATTGTGAAGATATATGTTGTTCATTTTTGTTGTCAAACAGAATTGCACTTGCATTTTAATATATGTTTTTAATGAATATTCAATCACAATAACTCAAAACCAAAACGATAAGAAAAAATATAGCAGATATTGAGAGGGATTATCACATTTGAGGAACCATCCATGTAGAGAAAAATATATTTAGATTATTTTGTTCGTTAGTGATGTCATTTTTTCCTACTCCTAGCTACATTCTGCAACTAAAAATAGTTGAAGCAAAGGAATATTCTGTACAAATATGATCTAAGAAAACCAACATATACTTTCTAAGCCTACAATAGTATCATTGGCTCAAAATTTTTAAATAACCATTTCTTTGCAAGGGCTAGCACAAGCTATATGCCTAAGGTGCATCAAATTGTTTGAATAGAGTTTGTCTCAAAGATAATACCTCTAACATTTACTTGCACCTTTTGAAAGACTTCTCTGACACTTAGCATAAAGAATAGGAGTCCCCATCTGGACAAAACTTTTTAGGTAGATAATTAGACCAAATTCTTGTCTCTTAGCCCAAACATTCCTAGAATCATGAAGACCTCATAGGAGGTTCAATTAATTGCACCAATCCGCAGAGGGTAGTCAAGCATACATGTAATCAGGAGTAACTTGAAAGAGTTTCTTACCACCAACCCATTTAATATTCTTCTACAAGACAAAATTGCAATATATTCTTGTATAACAATATTTTATTAGTTAACACAATTGCACACATGCCTAGATAAGTCCCCAACCTTATTTTTGCAAAGAGTTTGAGTTTGTTGGAAAGTTTGTGATTTGTTGGGTATTTGAGCAAGTATTCTCACAATTTGATGGTCCAATTGATATGGGTTCCCCTATTACGATTTCATGGTCAAGCCTTCATAAGAAATATCAAAATGAGTTTTGTCTCTTTCTTATCAAATTTTATATTTGATATCAGTGTTCCTTCCCACAGAATTACCACTTGTGTTGGGGATGCTGCTATGTTGCTTGCTATATGGCGCATGCCATACATATTGATAGAAAACTTTTTGAAATCTAGTTTACTTTTCATGGGGTACTCAAATATGTTATTTTGTAGATTCTGCCTAATATTTCAGTTCTTCTCAATTTGTATACTGGCTATTTTCCTACCCACGAATCTTGTCTCAGGGAAATTAAGCTTTTAGAGTATATGGTGACTAGATGCATTTGGCATCTTGACAAATTGATTCATGACCACTATCATTTGATACCTATCTTGTTGGTATTTTTTTTTTGTGAAAGAAATATATAGTGCTCTAATAGTCATTATTTTTACTCCAAAATCAAGTTATGGATGTCATATTAGGTTTTGTTGGAGGAAGGCTTGGGGTTGGACTTAGTTAACTACCTTGCCATAACTATTGGTCCTTTTTAAATTTAATTTGAACATCACTACTTATGGCCATTGATGTTACCTTGATGTGGGAAACAATGAAAATCAGAGCTATGTCTATGTTTAAGGAGTCAAAATTGAGAATGTAAAGAGTTTGTGAAGGGAAAAATGTCTAATTATTGAGGGCAAAGTTAGGTTCTCATCAAATAATATAATTGCCCCAATTTTGATTTGTAAAGGATCTTGATAGCATTTCCTAAAGTCTTAGAAAAGAAAATTGTTAGTTGGGGAAAATCTATTCAGTCATCCATCTTATCTTTCTGGACCAAGTCTCTCAGTAATAAATTGTAGTGTCATTTAAAGATTTACAAGTTTATCATAGAGGCTTTAAAGTAGTTTCAATTAAATATGCAATTTTTCTTTAGTGTTGATTGAATCCAAGAAATTATATTTTTATGTTCTTGTTGTATATGGTGTAGATCTTGTTGACATCTTATATTGGGTGTAGAGGACAATGGTCCCGCTGCAAAATATGCTAAATGTATAAGTTTTGACTCAAACCCTCCTCGCAGTTGAATCCTGATAAATTAACATAATTTGATACATTGGAAACAATACTCATATGGGAATTAAAGTTACAATATCCATAAAGATAGAGGTTTCACACATCACATATCCTTTTGTTATTCATTGATTACACGATCAATAAAGTTAACTAAAATCTCTACATTTCATGTTATATCCATTTGTAGCATGTGCCTCATGGCTATGTTTTTGTGATGGGCGATAACCAAAACAACAACTGTGACTCTCATGTTTGGTAAGTAGAGTGGAAGCTTAAGTTTCTAATAGACTGCGTGCCACCTAAATTTGTATATTTGACTTTTAAATGGACTGACTCTGATTTGTCTTATTTTAAAATAGGGGATCTCTTCCTGTCAAGAACATTCTAGGAAGATATGTAATGTGTTATTTGCGACTGTCACAATTGGGATCCGACATATACAGACATCATTAGAAATTTAGAGGCACGAGATTTTCCAGGATGTTACTTGACAATAGCTTTTATGACAACATGAATTTCTTTTTGTGGAGAAAATCCTAGTAGTAGTCATGCATCATATGCAACCTTCAAATATTGGCAGGGACCCTGGTGGACAAAAAACTAGTGGTTGTGAGTATGTGTCATTGGAGTATCAATTCCTGACTGGGGTAAAGCTTCTTAGGAAAATGCTGTCTATAGTAAAATGAGCAACTGCAGACTCTGCAGACTCACTTCTTAGTCACATAATTTGGTGGTTGTAATTTCCTTATGTTTCTGATTATGAGATACTACTTGAATTCTTCACAATTCAATGAATATAGAAATAGTTTCTTGTATTAAAGTAATATTTGAATGATTCTTAATTCCAAATGCATATGCAGTATGGTTCAAATCAAAATAATTATGATTGCATAACAATCAAGATGATATATATTTTCTATTTCTGATATACAGGAAATTACATGCAATGACTGAGGAAATTCTCAGTACCTTGTACTGTTCGTTGTGTCTGATATACAAGTAAGAATTTGCAAATATGCAGGCCGTCTCTGATATAACTTTATATTTATGCTCTAAATAATGTGATAAGTTGTCTGATATGACAATATAAGTATACTCAAAGATGATGCCGTTTCTAATGGTAGACTTTATATGCCTACACTGAATGGGTGCCAAAGGCAATATGCTCTCTTACAGAGCGATCATTGTGAGATAAAAAATATAATAAGTTCTTCCAATCATCCTGAGTTGAATGATAGAACTACCTTTTTATAGCTTTCATTAGAAATGATTAGTCATGTCGTAAATGACATGAGTTATCTCTCTTTTCAGTCGCACCCTTTCACAATAATCTATAATCACTTCTCTTATGATCCAGATTGGTTTGTTCACAATAAGCACTGGGTGGGGGTGACTTGGTGAGCTGACCTAGGGGGTGGACTTGGTGAGAAAACATAAAGAGTCTAGTTGGTGAGCATACTTGAATTGTCAGCTTGGCGAGCTGACTAGGGGAGTCAGCCTGGCGGTCGGCCTGGCAAGTTGACATGGCGAGTCGACTTAAAGTGGCGAGTTGGTGGGGCAAGTGGGGGTGACTTGGTGATCTGACCTAGAGAGTTGGCCTATGGGGCAGACTTGGTGAGTGAACTTAGAGAGTCGACTTGGTGAGCATACTTCAATTGTCAGCTTGGCGAGCTGACTTGGGGAGCCGGCCTGGTGATCTAACATGGTGAGTGGGCTTAAAGTGGAAACTTGGTGGGGCAAGTTGGTGAGCCAACTTAGCGAGGCCACTTAGAGATGTGACATAGTGAGCTGACTTGGTGAGCAAGCTTGATGAGCGAACCTAAAGACTAACCTTGATGAGGCACTTTGGTGGGGTGACTTGATGACCAAACTCAAAGAGTCAACCTGGCGAGCATACTTGAATAGTTGACTTGGTGGGGCAAGTTGGCGAGCTGACTTAGTGAGTCCACTTGGTGAGGCAAGAGGTGAGTCAACTTGGTGCGACGACTTGGCAAGCTGACTTGGTGAGCAGACTTAAAGACTAACCTTGATGAGGTGCTTTGGTGGGGTGACTTGATGAGCGAACTTAAAGAGTCAACTTTGTGAGCGTACTCAAGCAATCAACTTGGTGACATGACTTGGTGGGCTAGCTTGGCAAGCCGACCTAGCATGCGTACTTGAACAGTAGACTTGGTGAGCTAACTAAAAGAGTCAACTCATTGAGGTGACTAGGTGGGAGTGACTTGGCAAGCTGACCTGGAGAGTTGATCTAGGGGATGGGCTTGGTGAGAAAACTTAGAGTCGACTTGGTGAGCGCACTTGAATTGTCGGCTTGGCGAGCAGACTTGAGGACTTGGTGGGACATGTGGGTGAGCTGACTTGGTGAGGTGACTTGGTGACATGAATTGGTGGGCTAGCTTGGCGAGCTGGCCTTCAAGAGTCAACTTTGTGAGTGTACTCGAACAATTGACTTGGTGACATGACTTGGTGGGCTTGGCGAGACGACCTGGCATGTGTACTTGAATAGTAGACTTGGTGAGCTGACTTAAAGAGTCAACTCATTGAGGTGAATTGATGGGGGTGACTTGGTGGGCTGACCTGGAGAGTTGACCTAGGGGGCAAACTTGGTGAGTGAACTTAAAGAGTTGACTTGGTGAGCATACTTGAATTGTCAGCTTGGCGAGCTGGCTATGGGAGTCAGCCTAACAAGCTAATATGGTGAGTCAACTTAAAGTGGCAACTTGGTGGTGCAAGTTGGTGAGCTAACTTATTGAGGCCCCTTGGTGAAGCGACTTTGTGAAGCAACTTGGTGAGTTGACCTACTAAGTGTACTTAAAGACTGACCTTGATGAGGCGCTTTGGTTGGGTGACTTGATGAGAAAACTTAAAGTGTCAACTTGGTGTGCCCACCAAGTGAGTTTACATGGTGAGCAAGCTTAGAGAAGCAACTCTATGGAGAAAATTCGTAAGCACACTGAGTGAGCCCACTTGTTGGGGCAAGGTGGTAAAACCACTAGGTGAGTCAACTTCATGAGTTGACTTAATGAGTCAACTTGTTGAGGTGACTGGGTGGGGGTGACTTGGTGAGCTGACCTGGAGAGTTGGCCTAGGGGGCAAACTTGGTGAGCGAACTTAGAGAGTCAATTTGGTGAGCATACTTCAATTGTCAGCTTGGTGAGCTGACTTGGGGAGTCGGCCTGGCGATCTAACATGGTGAGTGGGCTTAAAGTGGCAACTTGGTGGGGCAAGTTGGCGAGCCGACTTAGCGAGGCCACTTAGAGACGTGACATGGCGAGCTGACTTGGTGAGCAAGCTTGATGGGCGGACCTAAAGACTGACCTTGATGAGGCACTTTGGTGGGGTGACTTGATGATTGAACTCAAAGAGTCAACTTGGCCAGCATACTTGCACTAGTGCATTTGGGTTCATTTTTTGACCTTCATTGATCAAATTTTCGACCCAATTTTCGACCAAATTTGACCAAACCATTGGTCAAAATTTTGACCAACTCACTGGTACATGATTTGTCTCAATCATATAACTAATTATATATTTTTCATATTAGTTACTATTAGTGTTTTTCAGGCATTCTATAAAATAGTTCACATGCCTTACGTATGATATGACATTTTGCATGCATCCTGCACTCTTTCTCATCTAGCTAATGATGGATTACGTAGAGTGATCTGAAACCATGATGCTAAAAAACACACAATCAAATCCAAAATGAACTTGCATTACAAATGGATTGTGGAAATCTGATATTGGTAAAATTGCATGCATGTCTACCAGGACAATCACAACTTAAACATATATTTGTCTTGGTAGACATGCATGCAAAATTAACAATATCAGATTTCCACAATCCATTTGTAATGCAAGTTCGTTTTGGATTTGATTGTGTGTTTTTTAGCATCATGGTTTTAGATCACTCTCCGTAATCCATCATCAACCGGATGAGAGTGCAAGATGCATGCAAAATGTCATATCATACGCAAGGCATGTGACTTTTTTATAGAATGCCTGAAAAAAATTTACACCTACCTGTTGGTAGAAATTTCTACCTTCATTGGTCAAAATTTCTACCTTCATTGGTCAAAATTTTTGACCTTCATTGGTCGAAATTTCTACCTTCATTGGTCAAAATTTTTGACCTTCATTGGTCAAAATTTCTACCTTTATTGGTTGAATTTTTTGACTTTCATTGGTCAAAATTTCTACCTTTATTGGTCAAAATTTTCTACCTTCATTGGTCAAAATTTTGACCAATTCCTGACAGAACTTGCACCATGGCTATGGAGGTTTTTCGACCAACGTATTGGTCAAAATTTTGACCAACCAGAAGGTTGGTTGAAATTTCAATCGAAAAAATTCTGACCAATGGGTTGGTCGAATTTGGTCGAAGTTTGGTCAAAAATTGGGTCGAAATTTCGACCAATAATGGTCGAAAAATGGTCTCAAATGTACTAGTGCATCAGAATCTCAAGGTTAACCCACTTAAGTCTCGTAGAGCCTAAAGTGAAGAAGGGTCAAGCCTTATAGTTGGCCCAGTGTCTGAAAAGACATGTTGAAAATGGGAATTAGCTACCCTTAGATGTGTCATATTGTCATCGGGGTAATTGAAAACCCTCCAGCGTTTTCAAACACCAACACCTTGGATGTCAAATGAAATTCAAACTGATAAAATTTATTACTGCTGATACTCAGTAAGCATACAAAAATTGTTGTAACTTAGTAAATACAGAGTGTGTATTGCTTTAGCAGATCTTAAGATGTTATGTGTAATTTACTTGCAAGCATGAAAGAAATAACATGAACACATAAGACACCAAGATTTAACGTGGAAACCCAATTTGGAAAAAACCACCAAATGCAACTAGTTACTATTTTTCACTCTTCTGAAGTGAGCCCTATTAGGAGCCAACTTTGTTAAAGGTTACAAAACAAACTATTAGGTGTGACCCTATTTAAGGACTTAATCACCCTAATAGGAGTGGCCTTGGAAGAGATCTTGAAACAATTCAATGGAATTGCCACCTTGTTAGTGGATTTACAAATGGTTGTTAAACCAACTCTGTTAAGAGATTTTAGTTCACTACTACAATGGTTAGAGAGTAACAATGAAATGACCTAATTATGATGCAACTAAATTTCTAATTATAGATCTTAATTCTTTTTCATACTTGATCATTCCTAATCGAAAAACACTTTTCTACTCCACAAGGATACCTGCTCATCCTTCAAGTTTGCTTCCTCTCTTCTTATCTTTTTCATTCAATTGGCATATCACATATTGAAATCACAAATTGACCTTTCACTTATACCTTTTAGATTGTTAAGTTGGCTCAAATAAAAATTAGAATAACCAATATTCATTACTTCAGTCGGCTAGAATCAATAGGTAAAATAATTAAGCTTTACATACCAAAATAAGAGAATTCTTTGGTAGCCAACCCAGCTCGGTAAAAACTAATTCCGAAGTGATTTCATGTGTTAACTAATAGGAGCTCAGTTAACATTGTGAAATTACAAAATTCCTTTGGTAATTGAGTAACTTGGTTAATACTAGTTTTGTTCAATTTCCCCTTTGTTAACCGAGTGAGCTTAGTTAACACTCTTTTCTACATGAATTCCTTTGATGCCCAAGTGAGTTTGGTAGATACTGCCTTCTATATGGAGCAAACTCAAGAGCACTCAGTAAACAAGGAAAACTATCTTTACTAATGAAGTGAGCTCGACATGCACTGACTGTTAACTAATATGACATTTGTGTAACACCAAAGACAACACACAATTAATCAATTGTATCCAACAATCTCCCTTTTTGGCATTGATGACAACACAACATGTCATAGCATAATAAAATTTTGAGAACAAGAATCCCTCTATTAGAGAGTTTCTCACTCTTGATTTTACACAAAAAAGCTTCTCTTATAGTATTCTCCCTCTGTGAAGGAACTACTTAACTTCTCCTTCTTGGAATTATAAAATTTCAAAAAAATGATATGATAGTCAACATCTCCCTCTTTGACAACACATGCCAAAGACAATAACTCTAATTAGTGTCAATGTACCTTGAGTACATATTCATCTGCAATATGTCCTTGTCAATACTGCATCAACTGATTGATCTTCAACTTAATTCCTATTGATGCATCACTAATATTTATTTAGTGAGCTTCAGGATAGGGGTTCACCCCTAGCTTACCTCTTGGATACAAAAATGCATCCTTAGGTAATGGCTTGGTGGATATATCTACAATTTATTCTTTTGTATGCACATTTTCCAATCTAATTTCTTTGTCCTATACTATTTCTCTTACAAAGTGATATTTTATAGCAATGTGCTTTGTTTTGGAATGCATCAGTGGATTCTTTGATATGTTGATTGCACTAGAGTTATCCCAATACATGACTATTGGGTCTTTGATTTCAACCTTCATTCCTTCCATCAATTGTTTGAACCAAACAATGTTAGAGCAATTTATTGTTGTAACCACATATTCTACTTTTGTTGTGGATTTAGATGTGCAATTTTACTTCTTGCTTGTCCAAGATACTAGCCTTTTACCAAGAAAGAATGCCCCACCACTAGTGCTTTTTCTATCATCAAAATTTCCTTCCCAATCAATATCAGTAAATATTTTTAAGTCAAGATTGCCTCCAAGTTTGTATCATAAGCCATAGTCTTCAGTATCTTTCAGATATCTCAAGATTCTTTTTATTTCCATCATGTGATTTTCTTTGGGTTTTGCTGAGAATCTTGCCACTATCCCAACTGCTAAGGGAATATTAGGCCTTGTATGTACTACATATTGTAATATCGCAATCATTGATCTGTATAAGGTCTGATCTACTTATTTGGAGTCATCATCTTTGGTAAACTTAAGTCTAGTACACATGGGGGTTCCAACTAGTTTTCAATCTTCCATTCCAAAGTTCTTAAGTATCTCTTTGATATACTTAGATTGAGTGATATAGATACCATTTTTGTTCTGCTATATTTCCAATCCAACAAAGAATTTTATCTCACCAAACATGGACATCTCAAATTCTTTATTCATTTGTTCTAAAAATGATTTGCATAATTTATTATTTTCTATAAATAGAGTATCATCCACAAATATTTCTACCAGCACAATCTTCTTATCTGGTCCTTCCTTGATATACAAACTACTATTATCATTTGTTCTTTGAAAACCAATTTGTATCAAATAGTTATGTAATCTTTCATACCAAGCTCTAGGGGCTTGTTTTAGACCATATAGGGCTTTGTGTAATTTGCAAACCATGTCCCTTTTGTTAGGATTAATAAAACCTTCTGGTTGTTCAATGTAGACTTCCTCATCAAGAATTCCATTCAAGAATGCAATTTAACATCCATTTGATATACTTTGAATCATCTGTGAGCTAGATATGTTAGTAAAGTCCTAACACCTTCTAATCTTTAAATAGGGGCAAAAGTCTCACCGTAATCAATACCTTCTTATTGACAATAGCCTTTACATATCAACCTTGCTTTATTTCTTGACACTGTTCCATCTTCATTCAGCTTATTTCTGAGTACCCATTTTGTACCAATCACATTTTTATCTTTGGGCCTAGGAACAAGAGTCCAAGTTTTATTCCTTTTTATCTTTTCTATTTCTTCATTCATAGCCTCAATCCAAGTTTCATTTTCTAGTGCATCCTTAACACTTCTAGGTTCAAATTCAGCAAGTAAACATGTACCTTTTAGTTTGCTTCTTATCATTATTCCATCTGATTTGTCTCCAATGATTTGATCAGGTGCATGATGCCTTCTGACATATTTAGCCAATATAGGTTCTTTAACTATTGAATGAATTGCACTATCTTTATTTTGAATCTCAACTTCAAATTTGGGTCCTTTAGACTTGGTATGCACTAGCTTAGTAGCCTTTGAATGTGACTTAGGTCCCTATGACTCGGTTTGCACTTCCTGCAACTTAGTAACTATTGGAGACTTGGGGAGCTTGGGAGATGAAGTATCCTTTTTGTCAAATGTGTTTGGAAATGTATTAGGTTCATAGTAAAAAAATCTTCTATAATATTCTAGTTCCTTTTTGCTTTCTTCTTCACTCTTTTCTACAAACTCATCAATTCTCACATGTGCACTTTCTATGATTTTGTGAGTGGAAAAATTCAGACATTTGTATGCTTTACTTCTGTAGGAATATCTTATAAATATACCTTCATCACCTTTTACATCAAATTTTCCTTTTTCTAGATTCTTTCAAGATATAACATTTGCTACCAAATACTTTCAAGTAACTTACATTGGGTTTGTAGCTATACCAAAGTTCATAGGGGGTTTTGTTTGAGTACTTCTTCAACTAAACTTACTTCAAAGTATGAAATGCAATACTGATAGCCTCTTTCTAATATTTCATAGAAACATTCTTCTCAATCATTAGTGTCCTTGCACAATCCATGATGGATCTATTTCTTCTTTTAGCTATTCCATTCTGCTCAAGAGTACTAGGGGCTAATATTTGTCTTTTGATTCCTCTTTCAATGAAAAAATTGTTGAATTCATTTGAGATGAATTTTCACCACCTCTATCTAATCTTAAGAATTCTAATATTTTTCTAGTTTCTTTTTCTACTCTAGATAGATACCATTTAAATTTCTCAAAAGCTTCTGATTCTTCTTTCAGATACATAACAATCATCATTCTAGAATAGTCATCAACAAAAAGAATGAATTTTTTTTATCTCTACTATAACTTTCTATTCCAATGGGTCCACATAAATCAGTATGCATAATTTTCTAGGCATCTTTTGATTGATAGTTTTTGCTCTTAAAACTAGTCTTTCCCATTTTACCAATTTGACAAATTTTTCATAATCCAACATTAAATTTTTTTCAAACTATGGATACCTCTGACTCTTTTCAGTTTGCTTATCTTTACCATGTTATCAAAGTTTACATGACATAGTCTTCTGTGCCATAACCAACTTTCTTCTACTTGAGAAATAAAATATGAGTAATCACCAAGATCAAGATGAAATAGGTTACCTTTTTTTTGCTTGCCTGGTCCAATCAGATTTCCTTTGTTACCCAGTAGTCTTGCCTTGCCATTCATGAACTCTACCTTGAATCCAATGTTGTTCAACTATGTCACACTCAGTAAATTATGTGTTAGTCCTTTAACCCAATAGGCATTGTTACATGCAAGCTCATTGGTTAATGAGATACAACCTTTTCCTTTTATGCAACAAAGTTCATTGTTTCCAAACCTTACACTACCTCCATCATAGTGTTCAAAATATTGAAACTTAGTTTTATCTCCAATCATATGGTGAGAACATCCACTATCTATGATCCAAGTACCATTTTTACTAACATGAGAAACAAGTGTCATCTTTTCTTTTTCATCATCAGATTCATCTTTTACAACAATATACACTATTTGATCTTCATTGTTATCAGAATCTTTAGCCATAAAACAAGTTTTATTACCTTTGTCTTTGTAGGATTTGTGACCTTTGAATTCCTTATTGCCTTTGTGCTTGTGGCTTTTCTTCTCTTCCTTGCTTTCTTTGTTTGGACATCTAGCAGCAATATGACCAATTTCTTCACAAGAAAAATAGATTAGAAGAATTTTACCTTTGTACTTCCCTTTGCTCCTAGAATATTTCTTTGCAAGTAGGGATTCAATGATTTCAAGATCACTATCAAAAATTTCTTTAGTTTCTTCCTCACTTCCTAATTTATTGTCTTTTATTTTCTTTCCCTTTTCTTTGAGTGAGAGTTTAGCTTCAAATGCAAACTCAATATTCTTGAAGTAGGAACATAGTTGTCAAAGTTTTCTAGTTCAAAAGCTATCAATCTTTCTACTAGGGAATTCAAGCCTATCTTATTATTTGGATCACATCTCTTTTCTTGAATAGCATACACTCTAATTGCATAGATGGGAAGTAAATTTTTGAGTGTTTTTCTTACAATAGTTTCATATTTGATTTCTCCTCTAGATGCTTTGATTGCACTGACACTGGCCTTAATTCTTTCCACATATTTTGCAACGTTTTCATCTTCTCTCATTCTCATTTGATCAAATTGTCCTCTAAGGTTTTCTTATTTTTCTCTTCTTACATTTTCATCTCCTCCATAGATTTATTTAGTTTGTTCCACTTATCAAATGCAATTTTATAGTCTTTGACCTCATCAAATTCGGCATAGCTGAGAGCAGATGCAATATCAATTATCATAATGTTATAGTTCTTTTTCTTAGCAATATCTTCAACTGATAATGTTCTTGTGGGATTTTTGTATTCTTAATCAAGATATTTGTAGAAAAGGCTACTGATGGTAGGTAGATGAAGCCTCATAAGTCTTTTCCATGCTACAAAGTTGTCTCTATTCAACTTTGGAATCTCTCTTTTGTAAGACATCCTAATCTTGAGCTTAGGTCCTTGAAACCTTCTCTACAAGCACCAAAAGCTCTGATAATAGTTGTTGGAAATATAAGAGGAGTAATTAAGAGGGGAGGGGTGAATAAATTACTACTTAAATAAATCCTAGATCCCTTGGATGTCAAATAAAATTCAAATTGATAAAATTGATTACTGCTGATACATGGTAAGCATACAAAAATTGTTGTAACTCAGTAAATGCAAAATGTGTTTGACTTAGCATATCTTAAGATATTATTAGTAATTTACTTTCAAGAAGGAAATAAATAACATGAACACATATGACACCAATATTTAACATGGAAACCTTATTTGGGAATAACCACCAATTCTGACTAGTTACTATTTTTCACTCTTCTAAAGTGAGCCCAGTTAGGAGCCAACCCTGTTAAAGGTTACAAAATACATTGTTAGGTGTGACCCTATTAAAGAATTTTATCACTCCGTTAGGAGTGGCCTTGTAAGAGGTATTGAAACAATTCAATTGAATTGCCACCTTGTTAGAGGATTTACAAATAGCTATTAAACCAACTATGTTAAGAGATTTTAGATCACTGCTATAATGGTAATTAGAGAGTAACAATGAAATGACCTGATTGATGCAACTAAAATACTAATTACATATCTCTATTCTAGCTTATACTTAATCCTTCCTAATCAAATAACACTTTTTTACTCCACAAGGATACTTTCTTATCCTTCAAGTTTGCTTTCTCTCTTCTTATCTCTTCCAATTCATTCAACTTCCATACTTTGAAATCACAAATTGACCTTTTACTTACACCTTCCAGATTATTAAGTCAATTCAAATACAAATTAGATTAACCAATATTCATTACCTTAGTTGACTAGAATTAATAGGTAAAATAATTAAGCTTTACATGCCAAAATAAGAAAATCCTTTGGTAGCTGACCCAGCTCAGTAAAAACTAATTTTGAGGCAATTTCTTATGTTAACCAACATGAGCTTGGTTAACACTAAAAAGTTACAAAATTCCTTTGGTAACTGAGTGAACTCAGTTAATACTAGTTCTATTCAATTTTCCCTTTGTTAATTGAGTGAGCTTGGTTAACACTCTTTTCGGCATGAATTCCTTTGATGCCCAAGTGAGTTCGGTAGATACTGCCTTCTATACAAAGCAAACCTAGAAGCACTCAGTAGACAAGGAAAACTATCTTTACTGACCAAGTGAGCTTGCATGCACTGACTATCAACTAATATGACATTTGTGTAACATCAAAGACAACACACAATTAATCAATTGTATTCAACACAACTCCCTTTAAAAAATATTTATCAATAAACTCAAAAGATCAAAATTAACTAAGTGCACACTTTTTCCAGAAA
This sequence comes from Cupressus sempervirens, assembly GCA_028749045.1. Lineage (NCBI taxonomy): Eukaryota > Viridiplantae > Streptophyta > Pinopsida > Cupressales > Cupressaceae > Cupressus > Cupressus sempervirens. The sequence goes on along the minus strand of CM053790.1, from coordinate 811,103,118 downwards.
GTGCATAAGGAATGCCCATGTGTTCTTAGGTACTGAGGTGAGAATTTACATATTGAAAGATTCAATGAATGAAAAGCCCATAGTATTTCCATAAATAAGTAGGTTTTAACTAAGGAATTAAACTTAAAATATTTTAGGCTAATTTTGGAAAAAGATAAATGAAAATGAACAAAAAGAAATAACAGTAGATGTCACATAGAATTGATCATTATAGCTCACAAAGTAACCATGATTGAACTACTTTAAACACCAAGTTTTATAGCATGACAAAATGTGATAAATATATATTCAAAAAGACTTCTTTAGCACCAAGTCATTTAAGAAAGCGTTTCAAAATATATGACTATCTATCTATCACTACTTCTAGATTATTAACTTAAAACAGTACTAATTTTATCAAGGTATATTTTGGCTACTAAAAATCTAACCCCTAAATAGCTAAATGCTCCAACATGTATAGTTCATTACAAACCCAAAAAGACATCCATTAAAGCCCAACCTTTTGGTTATAAATAGTTGCAAGGACAAGAAATAGTTTTAAAAATAGAAAATAAAACAAAAAAAATTGCTCCTAACTAAACACCTTTGCCAGCATTCCCTCCATTTGCCATAGTCTGCTTCAAAATTTTCCAGCTCCTGAAGGTGTTTGTCAACTCCTACATTGCATGGGAGTGAGGATTCTTCAGATTGAGTAACTTTGATCTACAAGCATCCTTTTTCCATTTTAGTCTTTTAATTCTTTGGCTTTGTTTCAACATGAGATTCTTGTTTAGATATAACATGGATTCGATGTTTTCTAGGGTAGGTATAGGCATGTTGTTTTTTTTATTTTTGTCATAGCATCATTGAAGTTCTTGATCAAGACCTTTGAGTCCATGTTACCATCTTCAAATTGTAGGATTTTGATAGGATTGACAACTTGCATGTCCTTTAGGAGTTCTTTGTGCATTCCTGCAATTTCAGTTTCCACAAATTGCATTTCTTCAATATCTCCTTTGTAAATTGACTCCTCCCATCCCATATTAATCTTATGAATGAAAAGCATGCATGAATCTATAGTTTTCATGGGATTTTCATTTAGAAACTCCAATGCCCCATACTTCTCAACTTCATGAACCTAGAATACAATGGCTTGGCAGCAATTCTGGTTGACTTCCCAAACTGGCATGAGGGTTTGAATTTCACCCAACAAAACTTCTCCTTCAATGAATATGGTGGTAAAATCTAAAATTAATTTACTGCCTTCCTTTACAATGGATGCCACCCATTCTTGTACTACATCTAAGAATAGTTTACCCCTTTGCATCTATTTAACCAACTCCTAGCTATCTAGGGAATTGAGATCAAATGACTGTGTGATATAGACCAATGGAAGGGTGCCTAAATTCATCAATGAATCTATATATGCCACCATGGCGATTACTAGTTCCTTTAACTCCTTCTTCTCCTTACTATCCCTTTCTGATTGAGTTAGCATATGGTCTATAGAGAATTTGAAGAAATGATTACCAATGTCTCTAGTAATGGTCTCTAATTCTACAATGGTGACCTTAAAGCCTTTGACATCAATTTCCCTGGATTCATCTTTTAATTTGTATGTGGCCACATCTTTTTTCACCCTTCTAGTCACTAGATCTTTGATCAGCTATGCATCACTTTTCATCTTTTTACTCTTAGAACCATGAGCTACATACTTGGTGACAATATCTTTAACAGGTGTAGACACAGGCTACTGGGTTCATTTCTTGCTAACTAAATTAGACATCCATGATGGAATAGTATGAGTAGTATCCATCCCTTGACTTCCCCTGAGAGGAGTTATGAACTTAGGCTAGTCCAACCTAGGAGCTTCTACTAACTACACATCACCATTCGGAGTATCTAAGAAGCTAAGTTCTTCTCCCAGGCCTTGTCCTTGAGACATCATTTTCTCTTTTTAGATCTCCTACTACATGAGTGCCTCAGATTTAGTCTTTGACCTAGTTCTAGGGGCCATGCTTTTTTTAGGGGATGGTGTTCTTTTCTACTTAAAGGGAGCTGATGTACTACCTACAACACGAGACAAAATTGATATGTTAGAGGTAAATTTTTCAGAGAAAGAAACTTTCTTTGGAGATTTTCTAGTTTTTTTTTCATTATCGACCTTCATGTTTCTTCTTCTCAACCAATTATCTATGTGAGTAAGGATAGATTTGGATCTCAAATTCATGTCATCTTCTTCCCCTTGGTTCCAGTCTACTTCCAATTATTTTAACTTGCTTGCTTCTTCCCATCTTGGTTCAAAAATATCTGAACCATCCTCAACTACTCCTTCAAACTAAAACTTCAATTTGAGAGAATTTATTTGTAGGAGTGTTAATATTGAATTATCTTTCTTTATCACTTCTTCTTCATCATTACAATATTTCCATAAATCTTCTAAATGTAGAACCATGGGTGATTGAACCTTCAGACCAAGTACTTAAGCCACAAAACCTTTGTTGTTGAAATTTCTCCTTCCTTGGTAGGATCTAAGATTAAAACTAAGAAAGTTTCTTCCAATGACTAAGGAATTAATCATGTTGCTATAAGTTAAGTAACCAAGCTCAATAGGGAGAAGAAACTCCCATTTTTCCTAAGGTAGATTATCTTTAATTACCGAAAACATCTACAAATTTCAGCTATGACAAAATAGTCTAGAGCATAACAATGTAGTTTTACTGGTTCTTCTTCAAATCCTCCTATTCTTAAGTATCTGAATCTAGAAAATTGGATGAAATAGCTTCCATAAATCTAAACTAGATTTTGGGCCTCTATGCATAATTTGGGCATGGGTACCTTTTTTAGGTTCAAGTGCACACTTTCTATCAGTACATCATGCACTTTCCTTAAATCCTCCAACACTCTATCCATTTGGAGCAAAGGACAATAATGGTAGATAGTTACATCTTCACTCCAAGTTTCATGAGGGAGGGAAGTTATATTGTTGACACAAGCAATGCAGTAGGTCAGATAGGAAGACATGTAGAAATCTTCTCTAGACACCTTAGCATGTTTTAGCTAGTTTCTCATTGAGTTAGCTATCAATTTTTCCCAATCCAATAGCTATTCTCCCTTTAGAATGATTTCTACATAATGATACATCCAATCTTCAAAGAGAAAAACATCTAAAGAACCCTTAACCCAGTGCAATAAGACCATGAGGTCATGAACATGAGGTTTCATATGATCCTTGGTGATTATCTTGGGGAGTCTTGAACTACCTTTATAATTTGTTTCTATCCACTTCCTAGCCAACATGTTATGGTATTTGCTTGGGCTTTCTTGATACTCAATCAAAGAATGGGTAGGGATAAAAGTAGCAAAAGTACACTTAAACAAACATGAGACTGATGAAATAATCTCCATAGAGATGAATAACATTGGTTCTCCATATTTGTTCAAAATGCTCTTAGTCCTCACATCATAGTGGTCAATACATAACTAGAGTAGCTTAGGACTTAAAAGGGTAGGGGGAAAAGCCATAGCTTCAATCAAACCAATTGTTAAAATCTCTAGACAACCATTAACTTCGTTGGCTTGTTCAAGAAAATTTCCTTGCAATTTGTCAACCTTGACACCCTCCAAATTAGTATCAGAAATGATAGGCCTCCTATAGTCCAAACTAGAAATCTTCTCAAAGAAATGTAGAACAGATTTCATTTTAAGCAAAGGAAATAAAAACCCAACACTACCTTGTTCTTTGAAACACACACACAAAGAGGAAAGAATAAGGGGTTTCTTGTGTTCTCACCTGTGATTTACTCAGAAAAAACCATACCTTTTTCTTTCACTTATTGCTGCTCTTCCTTCAATTTACACGTTCACATGATAAAACAATTAAACAAGAAACTCATACTTTAAAAGGAAAGGAGACATACTGGTGAAAGTATCACCCCATTATGAGGCATTCATGGAAATTTCATTGTGGCTTGATTTGCATGCTTGAAACTATGATAAGAAACCTTGATTAAATGATCATCCCTCATGAGTGTCCTTGCAATAATTACAAATTTCTAAAAAATAATCCAACCCCCAAATGAAAGATTTTCATTTTTGAATCATGATGATAACCTATTTCATGTCTCAAACAAAAATTAAATCTGACACAATCCCCAATCATTACTCCTAACATCTCAATTAGTTTCTCGATAATCGATCATCCTTGGAGAATCATTAATGCTTGCTCAAAAAAATCTTTAGAAATTAAAGTACTTTGAATCACTTCAAACAAAGGTTCAAAGAGGTTCAAATAAACATCGTCATTATGCTTAGCATGTCCCACCTATAGAAAATAGTTAGTATCAAAAACTTTGGTTGAACTATTTTGAATTAGTTCAAACTAAAGTTCAAAGTGGTTCAAAGAGATTCAAGACACAAGAGTTGCAATTGGTATCACAAGATTGATCTCTAGATACAAGGATTATTGAGATTCATAAGATATGAGACTAAGAAAGGTTTGTTCAATTTATGGCTTTGGGCTTCAAAGGAAATTGGGGAAAGTTTAAAATATGGTGACTCAAATTAAGGCTAATAAACCTATACAAGGAAACCCTAGTTTAACATTGTCCATTATGCTGAACAATGTAGTTTATCTGGAAAATGTAGGAAGTTATCTTATAAGTAAGTTTGAATCTATTGGGAGTGAATATATGAACATATATATGGAATTAGTCTTTAACCATGATATGACTATGATGCCCAAATTTGAACATTTGAAAGAACTAGACCTTTTCAAATATCATTTCTACCATGAACTAGAAATAGATGAGTGGACACAGATCATACTAAGTATAATACATGATGGAAAACTATGCATGGAAGATAGTGAGTTGATATTTTAGCTAACTTTATTCATGAGGTAACTGGTCTTAGTAAACAAGGTAGTGCACCTATAGGTGAGAAACTGGTTAAGAAGTAAGTTGAGAGTTATACCAAATAAGTGTACAATGGAAAGGCCATGGTGATAAGCATCATTAAACAAAATGAAGTAAGATTCTTGAGTAGAATCATTCCCTACTCTTTATGTGCAAGTTCAAAGATTGATGAATTGTCAGTTGGATTCATCTATGTAGCCTACAGGATATGTGTTGAGAAGGAACAAGTTAATATTAGTGAAATTTTGAGAATGTAACTACTTGAGAACCTAGAAAAGATCAAAAGGACTAAGAATGGTGTGTTTAGATTTGAGTCACTGATCAATCACATATTCTTTCATGTAGTTAAGAGATTTCCATATTTTTCAATCACAAAGATTATGAGCAGTGAGAGGTGTACAATGGAAACGATCACAGAAGTATGTAGAAGACATGCAACAGATATGATATTGGATAGTGGGAACTTGATAATGAAGACATTTTAGAATGAAATGAGATAGAGATTTAGAATTGCACCTATAATTGTAGATAGATTTAAAGATGACATTATTGTTATGGTTGATACAAATTTTACTTATATACAAGCAGTAGGACCTTGGGAAACATTTCTTGATCCCTTAGGTTATGAATTGATTGATGAAATAGCAATTGATTACATTGATTTATTGCTGAAATTAGAGAAGGAACAAGCTGAGTACATATTTCAAACCTATGATGCGATCACCCATTATCTCATCAGGAATCCTTGGAGAAGGCTTTGCACAAGAAGATAGAGTCAATTATGAAGAAACCTTTATCAGAGGCCAGTATGATTGAAAGTAAGTCATAGGCAATTAGAAAAACTATGAAGCAAGAAATATTGAATGTGCAACCTTTGTCAGTGTCTATTGCATAGAAATATTCAAAACAAAGCATTCCCTATGCAATAGTATTAGATGTGTAGCCAAGTGGGCCAAGAAGAAAATCAGAGAGATTAGTGGAAGTTGTCACCACAAAGTCTAAAAGGGTCAAGCAACAAGCCACTAGACTAGGCAAGAGATAAAAGACATTGTTGAAAATTGTTGAATCTAGTGAATAAGAAGAAGAAGAAGTTAAACAAGCAGAGAAGGTTACCACTTCTAATCAATCAACAAGAAAATATTGGCAACCCTATAAGCCAAAGATAGAGAAGATAAATTCAACTATTTCTATTGAAGGAAACTATGTACAAATGAACAAATTTTATGATTTGTATAATAACTTTGAGAAAAATCGGATAGATATCTCTATTGTGAGATATATAATAGCTAAAATTCTGAATCTCAAGGACATTCAAGGCACCGTGAACCATGAAGTCTATGACAGACTTGTTGAGAAGAAGGAACTAGCTAGAGAAGAAGACTTAAGACTTCAGAAGTCTATGCTATGGACTATTTTCAAGACTATTGATGAAGAAGAAGTCAAAAGATTGTTGAACAATCTAGCACCTCACTTGAGGAACAAGGTGAGACCATTTCTATTAATGGTGGGTGAGAAAGATAAGTTGAGAAGTGAAACTATAGTAGCTATAAGTGAGATTATGGTAGAGTCCAAGGCAACATCTTCACCAACACGTAGAACCTTGGAAGTGTCAGTGGGAAGTGACACAATGTAGATAGATCAGACCAATGTTACCATTAACATTAATGACACCAATCCTTTTGAGAGTTCAAAACCACTTGAATCTCATGCCGAGGATATAGAAGAAAAATTAAGACAAATTGAAGAGGAAAAGAGGCTATTAGAGGAAGAGAAGAGGAAAGTAGAAGAAGCTATGTAGAAATTGCTTGAAGATGAGAAGAAAAGAAAAGTAGAGGAAGAAAAGAAAATATTAACTGAAGAAGAAATGAAAAAGGAAAATAGAGGAAGATAAGAATAAGAGCTTAAAGGAGGAAGAGAAGAGAGAAAAAGAAAGAGAAGAAAGAGAGGAAGAAGCGAGAAGAGTCAAAGAGGCAGCTGAAAAGAAGCAAAGGAAGATGACACTAAACCTTCTAGTTCATCTACTCCACTTTCACTTGCAAGTCTGACAACTGATGAAGCTGATCAAACTAACTTGATCTCATCTTTTTCAAAGCTTATTCAGAAGAACAGAATAATGAAGAGCCTATAGAAATCCTTGATGGAGCTTATTGATAGACTATGTAGTACACTGGTAGTACAACACATATGGTAGATCTAGAATAGAGGGCACAAGTAGTGCTGAAGTCATTTGATGAGGAATTCACTAATTTATTGAATGTTGTAGAAACTATCGCATAGATCTCATATGATGCTAACTTGTTTAGTACTATTTGTCAAAATATTAAGAATGATTTGATAAGTCTTGATACTTGTATCAAGGAACTTCAAAAGTGTCAATAGGATGGCAAGGTATTGTGCATTAAATGTACCCTATCTTATAAGTTGATTAAGGATATTGATAGTCAGATTGAAGGAAAGATGAGTGAGTTGGAGGCTCTCTCTAGCCAGATGCAACATCCATTTTGTAAAATTGATGATTTTGAAGGACAAGTAGCCAATATTCATAATGATATAAAAAACTAGAACTTTGGAAGGAATAAATTTTGAAAAGAGTATTGAATTTCAGAGATTCTATTGCTCTGAAAATGTCTATGTTAGAGAAATAGTTGGAAGAATGTGTCAAGGCCAAGGACACTTATTCTAACTTTTTGTATTCAGACCTTAATACAATTGAGATTGCATCATATGCCCTATGTAAAATTATCACATTTGCCAAATCAACAAAGGATATATGGAAAAAAGTTATGAGCAATCTTAAGGAAAATTTTGATGATTGCATGAAGATACTATCAACTTAAGGTAGAAGAACAACATTTTTTACAATAGTTTTTGACATTCTAACATTTGTCATTGATGTCAAAGTGGGAGAAAATGTATTAGAAAATTGTAAATCAGTTAAAGAGAAGATATAAATTGTAAAGTATGAAATCATATTGTAAGGGGGAGCATATGTAAGATGAACAAGTTGTAATAGATGTAATATTTTTGTAGTATTTTTAAGTTTTTGTTACTTAGCCAATTTTCCCTATTTTGTTGCCATCAATGCTAAAGGGGGAGATTATTGACAATTGGCTAATGAAAATATGTAATTTTTTTCATTTATGGCATCACATGATGTAGATTCTTACAAGAAACCTTGAAAATTAAGATACTTAGCTTTCGGTATCAAGAAAATTGTTTAAGTATGAATTTGGTATACAATAGTGTATTATTTTGTATGTAACTTGTTACTAATGTCATATTATGATTAGAAAAGTTAGAAAAAGATTGTACACATATTGATGATGATGTGTATAACCTTAGAAGTTAGTACAAACTATACAAAAAAGATTTATTCATGTTTTGGTAATGAAACATGATAGCGAATAAAGGAAAGGAATTATTTTGTTTACAGAATAATTAATTGACCAATTAGGGCCGACAACCTAGATGTTTACTCTAAGTTGGAAAAGTATGTTATGATCTTAGCCAAACTAGAAGAAATTTGTGTAAAGGCATGGTATTTATGCAAAGAACATCTTAAAAATTCAAATGGAGAAGTCTTGATATGTTGTGTTAAGAAATTGTATGCGAACTTTTGTAAAGTGATATATGCGAAGTTTTATAAAAGCTATTTTGTGATCCGAGATCGAGTTGAAGATTAGAGATCAATCAAGAAAGAAGTTGTAGTACCCATATTCCAAAAGTTTGATTACTTATTTGGGTGATGAGCTCTTCTTGTAATTGGAAGTGCATGTTTGGGCAGTGGGCTCATCTTGCATCTATTATACTACAACTCCTAAGAGGGTTGGCACAATTCCAAACAGGGTTGGAATCTCCTAAAAAGGATTCAAAGTCTCCTTATACTAAATTTTCTCATTGACTTCTAACAAGATCTGTCCTCTAATAAGAAAATTATATATCAGTATAATATCTAGTGGGTATCATCCCCACTAGGGTTTTCCCTTAGCAAGGGTTTCCCTAGTCAAAAAAATGGTGTTACGAGTTATCTTTGTGCATGGTTATTCTTCCTAATCAGCATTACTTTTTTGCTTTATTATGTATGGTTTAAAGTATGAAATAATATCTAGTTGGAGACTAAAGTTTTTAGATTATTGATTCACCCCCCTCTCAGTAATTCCTATTTCTAACACATGCCACTCATTCCCACTCTTTTGAAGTGATGCCCTGTGAAAGGCCAACCCTATTAAAGGTTATAATGCACATTGTTAAATGTGACCTGGTTAGAGGTTTTCAATGATCCTGTTAGGAGTGAACCTTATTAGAGGACTTCAGATCATTCACTTGGAATGTCACCTAGTTAAAGGATTTATAGATGACTGTTAGGTCAACCGTAATGCAAAGGGTATATCCTAGAATAGTACAATGATTAGAAAGTAATAGTAAGACTTGATCTGATAACAACTTACAATACACTTGTAGATTATAGATCTCTATTTTAGTCTTCCATTCTACTCGGCTTTCATACACTTCAGCTCTAATAGCTTGTTCACTCTTCAAGCATCCATACCCTTAAATATTCTTACTTTGCTTTCCAATAGGAGTCTCTTCTCTTTGGTCACTAAATGAAGCAATACCTTAGACTTCTAGTCTTCTTTAGGTTCTCACACATGAAAACCTTTGCTTCTAACCAACCATCTCTATAAATAAAAAAATTAAGATCTTTTTTCATTCAACCTCTATTGTTCATTTTAGGGTTATGTAGGATTAGGTAGGATCAATGAATATACCTATCTTTTCATTTTATTCCCTTCTAGAAACTTCTCCTTTAATCTTCTTTGAATTCACCTCAAAATGGTTCACATTTAATTCTGTGCCACCAGCTCATCAAGGTTATCTTCCACACGGTTCACAAAATCCAAGAAATCAAACTTGACTGCTCAAATTTGTCAAATTCATGATCTTTCTCATAATTTTATCACTCGATATTTTCTTTCTTTTGATGCTAAACAAAAACTGTGTTGCTTGACATCCACTGTCAAATCACTCAACATGAACTAAAGTTTACTAGTGCTCAACATCAATTAAACTTTACTTGGCTTACACTGTATCACTCGACATACACTGAGATTTGACTTTGCTCAGCTCCAACTAATTTTTTTCTTAGCTTTCACTAACTTTTCTTGGCACCTACTATGTAGATTGTTAAACTTAGTAGACTAAATTCATTTTTCTTGTTCTTCTGAACTTAATCAGTGTATCCATCCTATACAACCTTAAGTAGATAATCAATGCACTATAACATCACTGTCTTAACTGATCCTTGTACTCCTTTTCCATATTGTTAATGTAGATAGTTAATTATTATTACACTTTACCTAAGTTTACTTAGGTTAATGCATTATCATATTAGTTTTCAAATAGACACCTAGGAGTATGGGTAGTCATATGAGTTATCTTGTTCACAACACAGGAGTTTGCATATTCATATTACTTGTCTTCTATAATATTTTTTCTTATATCTTCTATAATCTCCCTCTTTGAAAACAATGCCAAAGACTTATCATCTTAATATGCATATTTGAACATTTTTAGTTTCTCCCTCTATCACCTAGCTTGTGATTGATTTGTAGCTCTAGCTCTTTGCTTACTTTAGGTAGTTCCTAAAGTAAGATCCACTACATCAATGTGTAACATATGTTAATCATCTCATTTGATGTAGGGAATTTCTCATGCTTCTTAAATAGCCTTGGATAGGGGTATCACCCCTATTTTACCTCTAAGATACTAATGAGCATCCTTAGGTAATTCTTTTGTGAAGATATCAGCTATTTTCTCTTTTGTGTTAACATATTCCATCTTCACCTCTTTATCTTGAACTAACTCTCTCAATTAATGATACTTAATTGCAATTTGCTTAGTATTTTTATGAAACACAAGATTCTCTGATATATTTATAGCACAATAAATGATCACAAGTTTAGTGATTTCCTCCTTCATACCTTTGAGTAGCTATTTGATCCATACAATGTTTGTACAATTTACTACAGCAATAACATATTTAGCTTCAACTGTAGATTGAGATATAGAATTTTGTTTCTTGTAGTCCATGTAACCAAAATTTTTCCTAAGAAAAATGCTCCTCCACTAGTGCTCTTTCTATCATCAATATTTCTAGCCCAATTAGCATTAGTGTAGGCTCTCAATTCAAAAAAAATATTTTTCTTGTAGTATAGACCATTGTCTTATGTTCCTTTTAAATATCTCATTATTTTCTTAACAAGAATCAAATTATTCTCCTTGTAATTATTAGAGAATCTTGCAACTATCCCAACAAATAATGCAACATCATGTATGCTATGTACTACATATTGTAATTTTCCAGTCATAGACCTATACAATGTTTGATTCACCTTAGTTGAAGCATCATTCTTTGACAATTTATGTCCTATCACCATAGGTATGCTTAATGGCTTGAAATATTCCAATCCAAAAGTTTTCAGTATCTCCTTTAGATATTTAAATTGAGTGATGTATATACCACATTTTATTTAATTTACTTGCAAACTCACAAAGAACTTGATCTCTCCAAACATAGACATCTCAACTTTTTTCTTCATTTCATTTGCAAAAGCTTTACATAAAGTATCTTGACCTCCAAATATGATATTATCAACAAAAATTTTAGATAGTAAAATACCTTTGCCTTTATCTATCTTCAAGTACAGATTATTGCTATCATCCATCCTCTCAAATCCAATTTTCACAAGATAATTGTGAACCCTTTCATACCATGCTCTTCGTGATTGCTTCAAACCATATAAAGCTTTGTGTAATCTACATACCATGTTTTTATTGTTAGTATCAAAAAATCCTTCTGGCTATTCTATATAAACCTCTTCTTCCAATAAACCATTTAGAAATGTAGATTTAACATCTATTTGATAAACTTTGAAACCTTTGTATATAGAGTAAGCAAGCAAAGTTCTTACTCCTTCCAATCTTGCAACATGAGCGAATGTTTCTTTGTAGTCTATTCCTTCTTCTTATGCATATACTTTGCAAACTAATCTTTCCTTATTCCTTGTGACTTCACCATTTTTATCTAACTTATTTCGATACAACCACTTGGTGCCAATCACATCTTTATCTTCTAGTCTAGGAACTAGAGTCCATGTCTTATTTTTCTCAATCCGTTCAATCTCTTCTTTCATGGCTTTACTCTAGTCCACATCTTCTAAGGCATCTTTCACTATTTTAGTTTCATGCATGCTAAGAAAACATGTATCATTTTTCAACTTATTCCTTTTCATTGGTCTTACATCTTTATCTCTAATTATTTGTGTTGTAGAGTGATGTTTCTTGACATACTTTGACAATCTTGGTTCTGCTCTATTTTCTACATTTGGGCTTTCAACTTTTGAATCACTATGTACATCTCTATTAGATAGTTCAACATCTCTTTCATGTATACTAATCTCAAAATCAAAATGTATCTCAACTTCATTTTGTAACTCGACACATGAATGTAACTCAGTTCCTAAATGCAACTTGACATTCATAGTATGTGACTTGACAGTCATTGAAACTTCTTGATTTGCAACTTGATTTAAAACATCTTCATTAGCAGACATACCTTGATAAAAGTATACAAATGATTTGTATTCGTCTAGTTCCTTCATAGGTTTAGCCTCATGTACTTCTATATATTCATCAAATTTTATATTTGCACTTTCCACAACTTTGTTAATGTTTGTATTTAAACACTTATAAGCTTTAATTTTTGTAGAATAGCCAAGGAATATACCCTCTTAATTTTTTGAATCTAGTTTACCATTCCTCAAATCTTTGAGAATGTAACACTTGCTTCCAAATACCTTAAAATATTTTATATTGGTCAAGTATCCATATCATAGTTCAAAAGGTGTTGAATGACTACCTTTCTTGACTTGCACACAGTTCAAGCTATAGATAGCTATACTTACAAGTCCTCTCTAGTATTTCAAAGCAACATTCTTCCCCATCATGAGTGTCCTAGTATAGTCCATTATAGATTTGTTCCTCCTTTCAAAAATTCTATTTTGTGGAGGGGTCTTAGGGGCAGATGTCTATCTTTTGATTCCTCTATCATTAAAAAACATCTCAAACTCATTTGATGCAAATACTCCTCCTCTATCAGATTTCAAACATTTCAAAGTTTTACTTGTTTCCTTCTCAACTCTTGTTAAGTACTACTTAAACATTTGGAAAGCATCAAATTTCTATTTTAGAAACATAATTGTCATCATCCTAGAATAGTCATCAACAAATAGCAATATGTACTTATCTCCTTTGTAGCTTTGCACACCAATTGGTCCACACAAGTTAGTATGAAAAATCTCCAAAATTTTGTTAGAGGTACAAGTCTTACTCTTAAAACTTGAATTTTTCACTTTGCCTAACTAACATTATTTGCAAATTATATTGTTAGGTTTCTTCAACTTAGGAAAACCTATGATTCTTCTCATGTTACTAATACTAACCAAGTTATCAAAATTAACATGACATAACCTCTTGTGCCATAACCACACACCATAAAACTCTACAATTAAACAAGTAGTATCATCCATATCAATGTAGAATAGATTACCTCTAGTTTGATCACCTTTTCCAATTAGATCAGTATTATATATCTTAGCAATCTTGTTCTCAAACTCAACCTTACAACATGAACTATTCAGTTGTGACACACTCAACAAATTATAGTTAAATCCTTCTACATAATAAGCATTGTCACATAAAATATTTTCTGTGAGTTTGATAGAACCTTTTCCTTTTATCAGACAAGGTACATAATTACCAAACCTTACATTATTTCCATCATAATAATTTAAGGTAATGAACTTACTATTCTCTCTAATCATGTAATGTGAACACCCATTGTCAATGATCCATCTGTCATTCTTGTTCACACTAGACACTAGGGTAGTTGCCTCATCCTCATCAAAATCATCCTTCATTGCAACATACACCACTTCGTCATCATGATTGTTAGATCTATCTTTAGTTTCTTCTTTTGTAATGTAGAAAAACTTCTTGCCTTTGTAATCTTTGTTGGATTTATCTCTTCTACTTTTTTACTTGTTTCCACCTTTTTAATTCTTCTTCTTTGGACATCTAGCAACAATATTGACCAACATCATTGTAATTAAAACACATGATAGGTAACTTACCTCTAAATTATCCTTTACCTCTATGAAATCTCCTTGCCAAAAGTGCTTCAAGTTGTTTTACATCCTCCTCATCTATATTACTATCAATGGAAACATATTTTACCTTTTTCTTCTTCTTCTCATTAGGTTCCTTCAATGATAGCTTAGCTTTGAAAGTAGATTCAACATTGTCAGATATGAAGTTTTCAAGATTAGATAGCTTGAAAGTAGTGCACCTACCTACTAGACCTTCAAGAGTCAAATTAGAACCTGGTATACATCTTAATTCTTGTATTGTAGAAACTCTAATAGCATAAATGGATAGTAGTGTTCTCAAAACTTTTCTTAGTACATTCTCATCATCTTTCTTACCTATAGCTCCTTGTATTGCATTAGCATCTTTTATCCTAGAGCAATGTTGAGCAACATTCTCACCTTCCTGCATTCTCATATCATCAAACTTACCTCTAAGACTTTTAGATTTGGCTCTTAGAACATTTGTGTGTCCTCCATAAATGGTGCAAAGAGAATCCTAAATTTTATTTGTATTGACACAACCCTTGATATCATAAAACTTGCCATAATTTAGGGTAGAGGCAATTTCCAACATTGTCTAGTTGTGTTCTTTCTTCTTTTTTAGATCTTCAATAGTTAAGGCTCCAATAGGATCAACATGCGTTGTGGTGATGGTAGATTGTGCATGATCTCCAAGACCTCATAGGTTTAGCTTCATCAAACTTTTCCATGTAGGAAAGTTACCTCTATAAAGCTTGGGTACCTCTCTTTTTAACATCTTGATCTTTTTCTTCTAGTACCTTCAAACTAGTCCTCTTTAATACATGGCTCTAATACCAATCCTTGGAACTCTTTAAAATATTTGAGAGGGGGGTGAATCAGTTATCCAAAGTCCAAATGTACATATAAAGCTTTTCATGGCTTAGTGAACCCATATCCATAAAAAATATTTATCATGCATACATCCATTAGATCATACAATCACTTAAACTTTTAGGTTACTGTCAAATCAACTTTGTTGAAATGTAAGCATGAAACATAATAGATTCAATAACACATTAGACACAATGATTCTATGTGGAAACCCAATTTGGGAAAACCACTAGTAACATGCTACTCATTCTCACTCTTCTGGAGTGATGCCTTGTGAATGGCCAACCCTGTTAAAGTTATAATGCACACTATTAAATGTGACCCATTAGAGGATTTCAATCACACTATTAGGAGTGAGACTTTTTAGAGGACTTTAGATTATTCACTTAGAATGTCACCCAGTTAAAAGATTTACAAATCACTATTAGGTCAACCTTAATCCAAAGGATTTACCCTAGACTAGTACAATGATTATAAAGTAATAGTAAGGCTTGATCTGATAACGACTTATAACACACTTGCAGATTACAGATCTCCATTTTAGTTCTCCATTCTACTTGTCTTTCATACACTTTAGCTCTGATATCGTGTTCACCCTTTAAGCATACATACCATTAAACCTTCTTGCTTTGCTTACAAATAGAAGTCTCTTCTCTTTGGTCACTAAATGAAGCAATACCTTGGACTCCCTATCTTCCTTAGGTTCTCGTACATCACAACCTTTACTTTTGACCAACCATATCTATAAATACAAAATTTAGATCTTTTTTTTGTTCAACCTTTATCGTCCATTTTAGGGTAGGTAGGATTAGGTAGGATTCAATGAATCTACCCATCTTTTCATTTCATTCCCTTACATAAAATTCTTGTTCAATATTCTTTGAATTCATGCCAAAATGGTTGATCTTGAATTCTATGCCACCAGATCATCAAGCTTATCTTCCACACAGTTCACACAATCCAAGGAATCAAACTTGTCATCTTAGATTCATAAAATCATGATATTTCTCATAATATTATCACTCAACATTTACTTACTTCTAATGCTCAACACAAACTGTGTTGCTTGACATCCAGTATCAAATCACTGGGCATGAACTAAAGTTTACTAGTGCTTGACATCAACTAAAATTTACTCGGCTTGCATTGTATCACTTGGCATACACTAAGATTTGGCTTTTCTTAGCTCCAACTAATTTTTTGCTTTCCTTGCACTAGCTTTTCTCGACACCTACTATGCAGATTCTTAAGCTTAGTAAATTCAATTCATTTTTCTTGTTCTTCTAAACTTAATCAATGTATCCATCTTTTGCAACCATAAGTAGATAATCAATGCACTATAACATCACCTTATTTATTGATCATTATACTCCTTTTCCATATCATAACTCAACCTTTCCTCTAGGTGCTATTATTACCTCATTTGATCAAATCCTCTTCATCAATCAAACAAATGATAGTATTCAAATCATAGAAGCAGTTGTCTTACCAGCAAGTAGTACGTTTCACATCAATGACAATATAATGATTGAAACACATTCTCATACCTATATCAATCTATTTCCAACAATAGTATATAAGAATACTCTATTTAGCAAGTGAATCATAGGTTGCATCAAAGTTTGAATTAGCACAAAATCTAATAAGGCATGATCATATTGAGTTGGAGAATTTTTTTTACACTAATTGAGGTAAGGATTTGAAATGATTGTTGATGATTTCAAGGTTGAAAGGACCAATGAAGATAAATTATGGAAAAGGAATGAACTAGTGAATAATTTTTGAATATTGATCAAGATTAGAGAAGAATTATAGAAAGTTCCAAAAACCTTAATTAGGTAGACAACAAAAGGCAATAGAAAGCTATAAAAGGACATATCAAGAACAATTTTCAGGTTGTTAATGTTAATAAGGTTATGAAGTTGCTACTATTGCTAAGAAAATTATTAAAGAAAGAAAAGAAGATCAGAGGTCATAACTCAGTATATATTTTAGAGATAGAGATAATATAGAGAGGAATTGTAGATCTAGCACATAAGCTGGTAACTATTAAGCATAAGAGTATTCTAATTAGGAAAAGAAAGTTGCTATTGTAAAGATCATTTCATGCTACTTTCTAATCACTATAGTAGTTTCTAAATTCTTGGAAAAGGTGGACCTAATAGTCTTTTATGTACATCCCTTAACTGAGTACAAACTTTAAGAGTGTTGTAAAATCCTTGATAAAGTCAGATCCTTGCAAATCTAATTGTATATTTCCAATAGAGAAAGTCATTAGAAGTGACTAAATATTGTATCCCTAACTAGACACCCTCTTACTATATTAATTGATGGAATTTTGGGTACCATCCCCATCATAGTTTTTCCTTCAACCAAGGGTTTCTATGATATCAAATGATTGTGTAATGTGTTATGTTTCATGAGCTTATGAATTTATATTGATAACTATTGAATTAGTAATTATGTTACTTTCATTTACAAAGTATTATGATTAAAGATTAGTGATTATCAAGTGATAGAGGAAGTAAGGAGAACTCTAAATTTTCTTAAAGATATTTTTTTTTGAGGATACTAATTCACCCACCCCTTTCAGGATCATATCTCTCCTAATAATTCTAAAAAATACACTCCATTTATTTTAATATCTTTGATGATTCATCTAAGATTCAGTCAATAACTACATTCCTTCATTCTAAATTGGCCCTTGCTACAAATAGGAAATTAACATTAATGTTGACATTGGGTTTTTCAATGTTGGCATTGAGTTTTTCTGTCAAGAATTTGGCCACACCATAGGATTGAATCTTGCTAATCTAGATAATATATTAATCTCATTTGATCATCTTTTCTTACTATACATTGAGTTCAGATCCCAGTTCAACAATCACCTTGTTTGGTCGTGCCTTAGTTTCAGTGAAAGTGGAAATATAGTTCTCTCCACTGGCCATTATTGAGTCTACCCAATAATTGAACACCATGTAAGTAGATCTACCCCTCTTAATTTGATCTAAAAATATCTAATTAGCAAGGGATGTGATATCTACTACAAAAGTATCATCTAGCAAGGTGAATGCATCAAGATTTTGAAGGGTATGGATGTACTCAACCATCAATTTCATGGATTTCTTTAAGTGTTTCTTATCATTCTAATATTTTTGGATTATTTTCACAATCTTCTAATTGAAGGCATTAATTTTTTTTATGTTTGCACCTCTAGTTACAAGCCCAAGGTTAGTTCTTTCAATTGTATAGTCTTGTGGTAGAATTTCATCTTGGCTCTTGTCACTAGTTGGCTTGTATACATTGGCCACCCACTATCAAATTTTCTTATCTAAATGAAGCATAAATTCAACTCTAAGCCTTTTTATTTTTGGTTTTTTACCTGGAAACTTGTTGACCATATCTTCTTTTAGAATATTATAAGTACTATTCTCCTCTTTTTGTTGACAAAAAGGTCAAACCAATTAGGTGATGTGGAACTTCTTTTGGTTTAAGATGTTTGAAGCACTAAATGGTTTCTAATAGCCAGCGATATCAAGGTATTGGCATCATCAATTTTCTACTTGTTCCCTTGATTCATGACTTCTATAGGACTTATTGTAGTAAATTTTTCTGCCGATTCACATTCAGCTTTCTCCTTGTCTAGATCCACCATAACTATTTATTGCACTTTTTCCTCTAGCTCCATGAATAAGTAATTTTTAGGGAATATTGAATTCAAAGTTAAACTGGTTCCTACACATGAGGTTTAGCTTTGCATTCAGGTTCTTAATTACCTATAGAGGGACATTGTACAATTTCATCAGTATGTAAGGAGGAAATGTTGAACTAGAACTAGTTGAATCTGTCAAAGGGATCTATTTTTTTCCCTTCAATTTTAACTTTATCTTCTCTTTAAGTCATTCTTTAGTCTTGGTAATGATAGAAAGATTTCTTTCTTAGAGGTCATCTTTCTCTAACTTGCTCCAATCTAGTGTGGATATAGGGAAGGCTTCAACATGATTTACAAATTTGGGATTCACTACTTCTTCATCCTCAACCTCTTCAATCTTGGAAATCTTTATTGGTAACTTGAATCTATCTTAAAGTAAATTTGGACCACCACCTCTTTCTCACTTTGAAGTTATCTTCACAATTTTCCTAATAATCTTCCATGTGAAGTTCATGGGCTAATGAGGGGTCTAGTTCAAATAGAGATTGGGTGAATCCCTTACTATGAAATCTAGGCTCAACCAAGTAGGGATTCAAGTTCATAGTTTTTAATTCATAAACCAAATTTAAAAGTATCTTGAATGCTCTTGTAGTGATAGTGACCCAATTCAATTGGGAAGGCAGATCCAAAACCTCTCCCAACTTTATAATTTTTGTCCATATTAGCAAATTTTTGGCATATCTCAATTAGCACATATTTGTCTAAACAATACCTGGGTAACTTAATGGTTCCCCCAAAATCCACCAACGCTTAAATTTGTAAATTGAAGGATCTGAACAAAGAAATTTCTATATATTGTAAGTAGTTGAATAACTTCTTTAGACAACCTTCTATTTTCCTTCCCCTGTAGTAAAAACCATTCTAGCCAAAAATATTTCTTGTACCCTCTGAAAATGTTTAAAGTTTCTTTTCTTTTGTAGCAGAGGATAATAATCATATATAGTCATGTTATTAGCTAGGACTTGATGAGGAATCACTCCCACTCTCTACAATATGCCAGAATGTAAAATAGATAAGATGACATGTAAAAGACAATGATTCTAGATACTTATGAGAGATTCTCATAAATCCTATCTGCAATAATCTTTGCCTAGTTAATGTACTTACCCTCTCCTAGGAAGCTTGAATGAAGAAATACATCCAATTTTCCCATTAAAAAGTGTGTTAATTTACATTTATCCTATTCAAGAGAATGATAATATCCCTAATTTATGGAATCATATCGATGAAGAGTGCTCCCCTTAATACCATAAACATATAATGGAAACAAATAAATAACAATAACTTGCAAGAACAAAATATGGGCTTCTTATTATCGCCACAAATGCAAAATTGCAAAATTTAGAATTACAATATGATAACCCACATGAGCACCTTTATTACAGTAATTTGCAAGAGAAAGCTGTGAACTACCACCCAGAGTTGTCCTACACAATGTTCAAGCCTTTCTTAAATAGACAATTTTATGATTCTCCGAAAGGTTCTAAACACTCAAACTTAATAGCTAGGGCTAATAGACCCCATGTTCTTTGTCCATAGATCAAAAATTTTTGCAAAAAATAGAGGCATGAGACAAGACTTATAATGAAACTAAATAACTTTCTGCTCTTTGTATTCATTTTTTTGAAATAAGTACATTCAAGATACATGAAAGACTCATAAAAACACCCTAGCAGATTAAAATTGCACTCTATATTTATATTGTTGCTATTCATACAAGAGAGAAATGTTAAGAGAATGGTGGAATCATAGCTAGAGCTAAGCTCAATAGTCATGAAACCAACAACATCCAACCTAGGTGGTATCAGAACTATGGAAACCAATCCAAGAGTCTGGAACCAACCTTGTACAATGAGAGAAGAAAGAAATATATAGAGGATGTAGTGCCTGCGCCTAGTCTACATTTTTTCTAGTTACATTTCTGATATCATTGCCAAACTCTTTTAGGCCAAATTTTATGTTTGATAATCAGTAGCATTATCTTGAGATTATTAGATATTGTTCCAAACTTAGTTGATATATGATGAGATTACTTGGTACTCTATACTTCATGTGTGCATGATGATTATTACAATGCTGTTAGATTATTGATGATGTTTAGTTAGATGGATTATCCTATGTCTTTTATGATGGATACTTACCCCATACTGCATGTGTATGGTGTGCGTGTTTGTTTTCTTTATGTATGATGTTTATGATATGGTTAAGGAAGGGAGTCGTAGTCACCTGCTAGTTGGGATCTACACGATGCACCACTTCTTGCCATTGCCTATTTAGCTTAGTATATATTATGTATGTACATTCATGGATTTTATGCAGGTTATAGATACCGGGTATCGACTTCCCTGAATTGCCAGGATGAACGTACCCTATCGCATTATCTCAATGGTAAGAGAGGGGAGATAAATTCTTAAGTCCAAATCCTAAACCTTTGAGCCATTTGTCTTAATTAACAATTAGGACAAGTATCTAAGTCGTGTACCATTCGAATGCGTCGAATGACGTTAATTCGTGATTTTTAAACCCTTAGTTGAATTTTGTATGTGTTTAGCTATGATGGGTTTTCGTATTTTTACATTATGAGTTTTGGTGAATTTTTTGTTAATTAAGTCTAATTAAAAAGATTTAATTAATAATTTAATTTAATGGAAAATTATTTGTTATGTTAATATTTTATTAATTGAGAAATTAATTATATAAAAGAGTCATATAAAAAGAATTAAATTTGAGAATAAATCTATAAGTTTAAATTTGAACATGATGATATTTAATTAATGTAATATATATACATATATATTTGGAGTGCATTTTTAAATAAATGCTAAATAATAATAATATTAAAATTAATAAATAGTTATCAAAATTATTGTTCAAAAATAAATTTAGAAGTGGGAAAAGAAAATTAAATTATTAAAAGTTTTAGGATTGCATAATATGTGCATGAGATTAAAGTAAATAAATTGATTTAAAAGAGGTCAAGTAAAAATTAAATAAATAAATTTAATGGATTATTGTATGTGCATGGAAAAGATAAAAGAAAGATAAATGAAAGTTTATAAAGAGTTAAAAAGGTGTGAGCAAAGAGTTCTATGAGGGGAATGCACAATTAATGCCCCGATTATAGGGAGAGAACTCCTTTATCACAAATTGGGGGTTCATTTTTCAGGGGGCTGGAAATTTTGGGGGAGAAGAAGGAAAAATTTTAGAGAAGGAGAAAGTTCTGAAAGGGGAATTGTTTTCTACAGATTTTTGGAGCGTAGCAAATTAGCATCAGTGTCTAGGTAGACACTTGTGAAGATTTGCATAATTCAAATACGTTCTTTTAATTCCTATCTTCTTCGTGTTTGCTAAATAATTGTCTGGATAATTTTGGTAAAGAATATATATATATATATCATGCTTTTGAATTCTGGATATTGGAAAATTATTCCCTATATGGGATGTTTTAATTGATCAATATAATTTCTTCCCAATAGATTGAAAATTGTGAAAACTTATCAAAAAGGGTAGAAATCTTATTGGAAAATCTTCTAAAAATATTGATAAGAAAATAAGAAATGGGGATCTAGATTTTTGTCTATCAGATTTAATTTTGAACTTTCGGTAAAAGAATATATATATATATATATATTTACACAGTAAATATATATTCATTTAAAAAAAGGTTTGATTATAATCGAATTCATTATTTACAAAGTTCTGTTGTTAAAACATTTTTTTTATAAAAAAATGAGTTTTTCATAAAAATGTCATTTTTTCCTTGGAAATCCGTTTCATATATATTTTTAAAAAATTATATTAAAAAAAAAGAATTGACTTTGGGAGGGGGGGTTTTACCCCACCCTGTCCCCACTTTCTGCTTGCGGCACTGTTGCCACTGACCGCAATACAAACTGCAGCAGCAGCAACAGTACTTAGTACTATTGCTGCGACCGCAGCCTGGCCTGCGGCCGACAAACTTTTTGTTAAAGCCATGCGGGCTATAAGCCTTTGAAAATAAAACATTTTCATTTTATCATTTTTAAATTATTAAAATTTGTTAATAGCTTTTTTTAATATGTATAAATTTTTAATTATTAATTTTATTAATAATAATTATTAATAAGATTAATATTAGTTATATATATATATATATCTTTTAATATAAATAAAATATTACTAAATAATATTTTGTTTATAAAATATATATTGTGAACAATTAATTAAATATATTAATTAATTATTTTAAATTAGGTGATCATTTAATTTAAGTTTAGATTAATGAAAATCAACGGGAATCTTATCATCATCAGCTTAGAGTCAATATAATAATATTTACCTTAGTAAATTTGAAAAATTGATCATGGGGTAAATATTTGTTTTATACTTAAGCTATTATTTAAATTTACTATAAGGAAAATGATGAAAATATTCCATCACTTGTTAGTAAAATCTGAAATGGAAAGTGCATCTCCACATTCAACTTAAAACTGAAAGAAATGTGCTTGTATCTTGTTTTCCTTATGCTATGTATGTTTGGGATTCTTTTGGGTTGACTAGATTGTTGACCAAGTTATAGGACATCTACCAGAGGCTTGGGGGTTTTGTTAGTGTGGTATCATGTTGACTCGATCTTGATCATTATTGCTCAACCATGTATGTGATGGTATGTTTATGATGAGTATATTTGTTTTGTTGATTATTATATTTTTAGTGTCTTGGTGAAATAGTGGAATGTATGCTATGAGATACCTAAATAACCATTATGAGTCATTGATCAGTATTGTTGGATTACTTTCGGTTGCTTGTTGAGAACCGATGGATATTTTGATTTATCTTGTTGCTTTCCAGTTGCTCGTAGAGAACTTATGTGATTACTATGATTATCTTTATGATTCTTTCCAGTCGCTTGTATAGGACTGAGGTGATTTTGCTATGATTATGTGATTTGTGATTTCATGAGCTTAGGCTAGGTTATCTTTATTCAGTGTCGAGAAGTGGCTTGCAATGGGGGCCGGGGACCCTAAGTGGTCCTGGGGGTAACCAATTGTAAGTTGTTTAATAAGTGATAACTTTACACTTAATACTAACTTAAATGAACCTAATAAGAGATAATTGTATGTTCTCACGCATGCCATGAGTGCTATTACAGACTAGGATGGGAGTAGAGAGAATGCTTGGTTATGACCTTGCATTCTGTAGTATGCCTTGTCAGTGCGAGAGGATACTAGTGGCGACAGGGATCACTAGGGACCCGAGAGTCCTAAGGGACTGCTCGGGTAACTCTGAATGTGATTTATGCGATGACACTTTTCCGCTTACATAGTAGATACCTACGTGTCTTTGTGGTGCCTCTGTGTTTAGATGTCAATCTATTTTAGGAACCTTTGAGTTAGCATACTTATAGGATTTCCTGGACTTAGAGAGTATTTATGTTATATGTTTTGTTATCTTATTTGGGACTTGAGACTATCTCCTCAGCACGGTGGGAGTGGACCATTTAGGTTCCACGTGGTTGGGTGGTAGTGCTTTTTACTCTTACCATTGAGATTCGTCTGAGACACCGTGGCTGGAGTATTCCTATTGGCATATATCTTCATTATGTTCATGGATCATTATGATAGATGGTTATATTATATGTTGGATGTTGTATCATTTTATGTTGGATGGTTAGAGAGTATTTATGTTATATGTTTTGTTATCTTATTTGGGACTTGAGACTATCTCCTCAGCACGGTGGGAGTGGACCATTTAGGTTCCACGTGGTCAGGTGGTAGTGCTTTTTACTCTTACCATTGAGATCCATCTGAGACACCGTTGCTGGAGTATTCCTATTGGCATATATCTTCATTCTGTTCATGGATCATTATGATAGATGGTTATATTATATGTTGGATGTTGTATCATTTTATGATGGATATATATCTCTTGATGTATGGATTTATTATGTATGATGGATGGTTTCATTTATTTTATTGTACGTGTATCATGGATCTGAAGAGGATGATGTATATTTATCTTTCTTATGTATATTCTTTTAATCCTTTCATACCTTGTGAAATGTACAGTGGATGAATGAGCATTCCGAATTAATTTGCCAAGAGGCATTCAAAACAATTGTATATTTTACTAACATTGGACTTTTCATTATTCTTTCATATGGATGTATTAAATAATGGACTTAGTTTTAGATTAGATTTTAAATGTGATTCAATGTCATGGGATCTTTAAGGAATGCAACTTGTTATGTATGTTATTGCTTCTGCTACTTTGTGTTTGGTGTGTATGTTATTCTTTCTTTAAAAAAAATGCTATCAAACTTAGTCAAACTTGAGGTTATTTCTTTTGGATCCCTTGGCAGGGCGTTACAGAGGAACAAAGAATCTCGAATCTAATCTGTTGATGCCATTTGTCCAGTTGAAATTCTTCCATTTTTTGAAGCCAAGCCTCTCTCTTCTCTCTACAACTATGGATCAAATCCCATCATTCTGAATAACAAACTCTAAAAATATCTTCTTGGATGATGGAAAAAGCCCCTTTTTGATAAAATATATGATTTGTTGAAAAAAAATTCCAAAACCCCTACCAAACTAATTAGGAGGTGTAATAATATTGCTATAATGAATTTCTCCAAGTTTGACACATACCCATTTCATTGTTTAGCCACAAACTGAATCAGATTTGTCTACACCAGAATGTAGTTGAAAAAGAGCACCTCAAACAAAATTGAGTACTATTTCTTACCATTGATACCTATGTAGAATATAATGGCATAACTAGAAATTATTTGTTGAGATCTTTCCAACAATATATGATAATCCTATATTGGCCTAAAAGAAATTTCCAGGGAAACCATTTAAAGTTGTAGGTTCAAACTGGTTTGTAGGCCCTAAATTCTTGCACATATTTAAATTTATGTTCAAGTTGAGGGTATATGATATAATTAGTTTTGATTCAAAATTCTTGTATTCTCATTTCTAAAAAATGAATAAACTAATCATTTTTTTCAATTTTTAAATTTCTCCCCATTTTCCAATTTGGGTCAAACTTGGTTGGCCAGGTCTTGCCATGTGGCACCACCTGATTGGTTGTTTTCTACTTAGTCACTGATGATGTCACCATCCACCTATCACCTCCACCATTTTTCATCATCTCATTTGTCAAAATTTTCCACCTCATTCGCTTATGGGCCTAGTGCCACTTCTGCACTCTTATGACCTTAAACCATAACCGTAGTGACTGCATGACTAACCATGGTCATAACTACTACTATTTAATACCACCTTTAACTACCAATCATGTGATTAACTACTAATCATGGTCAAAACTAGTAGCCTAAAACTACCACTTTGTTTACTGATCATGCGAAACCACCATCTAAAACTACTTCATGCAATCGGAACTACTAGTGGTTAACTGCTTCTCTGATTGCCAGCCATGGAACCATTGGCCTACCTCAGGATGTGTGCAATAAGGCAAGTGTGCATTCATTAGTGGTCAACTTCTTCTCTGACTGCCAACCATGGAACCACTCAGCCTACCTTGGGATGTGTGTCATGATGTAGGTGCTCGTTCATTTATCTACATTGAAATTTGTGCCACTTGTCATTCTCTAATTCAACCTTAGGCTACCACATGTCACTTTCTCATTCATCAATGGTTCTATGTCATCATTGATGTCACTATGTCTGGTTGGTCAAAATTTGCCACCTGTCACCTTCAGCTAGTTGTTGGCCCCATCTACACATGGTCTTGCCTCAAAAAGGCTTGTGTCTTTAAGATAAAATGATATGGTGGGCTTGGGTATATAACTATCAAAAATTTCCCTTGCATGTTGAGTGTGGGATGAATGAAAAAATCAATATTGACCCCAAAATAGACATGTGCATGATGTTGGGACTCTGTCAAAGGCTAAAAAGGCATACAACATTTGGGTGTTGGACCATCCACTTCTTATTCTCATTCTCTCATTGGAAGATTAGATAGTGATTCATATAGGTGGCATTCCATACTTGACTAGTCAAGTAACTATTTAGACTCAAAGTGGTAGATGCCTCTCTAAATCTGCACGTAAATTTGAGAAAAAGTGAGAGATAGCGAATTGCTTCAGCAGGGTCCATTTTGCAAGTCTACATGGATTGGATTCATCTCTGGTCTTCAAATGAAAGGGAAAAACATTTTTTCTATAAGTGAACCTACATGGAACTGAAAATGTACCTTATATTTTTGCATTTTCTTACTGCTGAAGTCAAATTTAATATTAGTAGCATTGAGAGAAAAATGTCTTCATATTTGCAATGTCCATTTAGTTTTTATCTTGATTGGTGTGTTTCTCATAAGACAATTTATTTCTCTAAGTGGTGCCTACGTTGACTTATATAGATCATGCCTCTATTCACATTTTCCTTTCTTTGATCGTGCCCTCTTTCCATGTGTAATGTCCATGAATAGACTTTTATAACATAAAATCTTCAAACACCCATGCTACTCAATTGATGGTCCCTTTTCTTACTAATGGGCTTCTATGTATGCAATTGCAAGCTTCTCTCATTTTCAATGGTGATACTTTTCCACCCATTACTTTGATTGAGAAATCAACATTATTCCTCCCACAAACTCCCAAAGAAACCATATAGATTTCAACTTGGAATATGACTTTCCATCTGCAGTTTAGGGATAACCATGCAAATCTCCTACATAGAGTCCCATGTTCCTTGAATTACCATGCATTTCCTAGCAAGATGTAAATATTTTAGAATCCAACATCTCCACCCAACAAATGTATTTAACTACGAAAATATCTCCAATTTGACTTGGGCATTTGGTGATACCATTAGGCCAATCATTATTTTCAATAGATTATAGGCACACATGTGGATGAAAAACATTAACAATCTCCTTTTCCTCCACTGTGTATGTATTCCAAAATATTATTTGATTGAAATTTGATAACTTGTGCATGCCAAAATTTCCTTATATTGATTTGAACCATTACAACTTCTTCATTAAAACATATTTGACCCCACGATGTCATATCAATTTTCAGAGGTCAATTAGGCCCCCAAAGTGGGTCTGGCTAATTCTTTTTTGCATTTCCACTAATTGACACTTCAAAGTTATCTATTGAGCACAAAAAAACTAATTAAATTCAAGACCAATTACTATTTGATTACTTAAAAACTCCTTTTTCAACCTTTTGAAAACTACAACTTTCATGTCAGGAGGCCTCTGAACTGGCTTTAAAAATTGACAGAAACAAACAACAAAGGCCTAAAACCTTGCATTCATGTTCTCTAGTATATAGTCTTTCAATCTACAAAATATCACTTTATGACAATCATTCATCCAAAAGTGCTTCACTATAAAAAATGCACTTTTCAAACTGCCTACAATTAAACATGCTAGAAAACAAAAAAAACCCATTTGGATTTGGCTCTGAAAACAAGTCATATGATCACTTGGGGACACAAAGTTTGGGGAATTGGTTTACTATCCCATAAAGAGTATAATTTTGTGATTTGGGCTTATGAAAAATAAGAAGAAAAAATTGGCAGGTATGCAAAATTGCGTACTCAAAATCACAAAATTAGGGACACCAGCAGAACAGTGATTTTCAAAAATGGAATGAGTTTGGTTAAGTGTACAAATGAATTTGTTAAGACTTGAAAGCTAACACATTCAAATTATTTTTAGAGTAGAACACAATGGTGCAATCCATTTGTCTCAAAATATCACAATTTTAAAGTTATGACATTCCAAACATGGCTACCGATCAATCTACACTTGTGGACACCAATAAAATTTCAAAAATTGCATTTGGAATAGCATTTGAAAACTAGTCAAATGGATTATTCATAGGGTCAAATATGGAACATAGAATTTTTCTAAACCATAGAGTGTAATGCAAAAAGAAACTGGTCAAATAGGGCTTCTTGAAATTCTAAGTAATGTGCATTAGCATGACAACAATAAACAACTTTGAGGGATTCAAAACTTGGTCAAAACACATAAAAATGACCCAAAATTTGAAACATAGGATCTATAATATCCATACTATTGATCTCAGATTGGTTTTGACAATTGAGTGTCAACACACTTAATATATTTACTAAGTTCATGCCGAGCTAGTAATACATGCTGAGTATAATATGTATAGATGCCGAGTTGAAATGAGTACCAAGACACTTATGTGCTTAGTCAGTCAAGTGTCAAGTAGATAGACCATGCTGAGAAATTCAAGTGCCAAGTAAGTAGTTGATGCTAAGCAATTTAGGTGCCAAGCTAGAAATAGAACTACAGTATGTGTCGAGTATCAATATTATCAAGTGTCAAGTAACACAAATTAGATCTAGTTGTTTGTGATGGCACAAACAACTATGTAAACCATTTTTAGGCTGACTTATGGATAAATCTCAAATCTTTGAAGATAAGGACAAATCTATTTGCATTCTCTATGCAATCAACATGAAACCAATTAGAAAATTGGAAGGGATTAAGTGGAAAAATGAATAAATCTCAACCGTACATTCATACCTAACCATAAGCCACCAAAAGGTCTTTATAAGGAAGATAAAGCCCCATAATTTAGTATGTATGTATGAAGGTATGCATGCAAGAAAAGAGTAGAAGGAAGAGAAGGGGTGAATTGTTCAGAAGGCATTCAAGGTGACTTAGCGAAGCAAAAGAATTTCAAAATTAGTTTATAGAATAGAGGATCAAAGACTTAGCATTCACAACTCAGATCAGAAAGGATTAAGAAGGATAGAATGGTGATCTAAAACCATCAATTTAAGGTTGTAAGTCATCAGATCAAACATTCTACTATTACTTTCTAACAATTGTATTAGCAGAGTGAAATCCTTTTAGACTAAGGTTGACTTAATAGTCATTGTAAAATCGGTGATATTCCAAGTGAATGTTCTAAAGTCCTTTAACTAGGAACACTTCTAACAAGGTGTTAAAATCCTTTAATAGGGTGAGATTTAATAGTCTCTTGTAAGCCTTTAATAGGGCAGGTCTTTCATAGGGAAAATCATGTTTTAAGAGGTGACACTTTATTACTGCAGTAGTGAAGAATTGTGGGTGTCATCCCTACCCCAATTTTACCTTCTCATTTACAGGGCTTTTTGGGTAATCATATCAGGTTTCAAGTGTGTGTATACTTATATGTCTTGATGCATTTGTTTTACATTTCATTTTAGTTTATTACATGCATCTAGTGAATGGTATAATGGAGTTTTAAGTGCTTAAGTTTGAACTTTTGATTCACCACCCCTGAGGTGTATATTTCCCATTTGTAATTCCAACAATTGGTATCAAAGTTGAGTTCTTAGGAGGAGAAGCTTTACAACTTGGAGAAAATATCTTGAAATGGAAGTCTACAAGTTGGAAAAGACCATTAAAAACCAAGAGATTGAGATACATCTCATACTACAAAAACAAAATGAAGCTAGAGATCCATTGAAGAGTTACCTAAAGAGAAGGAAAGAGATTGCTATAGAAGAAAATGACACACAATACAAAGAGATTGACACCAAAAATTTATTTGTAGATGGTAACCCCAGTGAGTTCAATGCAGCAATTGCAAATCTAATGGAAAAGAATAGAGCACAAGCTAAAGAGATCAGAAATCTCAAGATGGAACAAGAATCACAAGCCATACTACTATGTGAGGTGACTCAAAAAAGAAGAAAGCTATAGAATATGAGGCCATGATTGAAGAAGACAAAATAATTTTGGCAAATAGATTGGAGGAAAAATCAGCAGTACTATCTAAGATCTCAAACATACAATTGGACACCTTAAGTCAACTAATGAATGCTCATCATGATTTGAATGTCAAGGACATTGAAATAACCACTTTGAAGTGTTAGAATGATCTAAAAAGAGAAAAGGAATTTTCTAAAAGTTTCAACAAGCCAAATGAAGCCATCAAGTACTTTGAGCAACTACTGAAATCTCCTAGATCCAATACAAATACATCAAGATTGGGCTACACAACCACTAAAGAAGGAGAATCATCAAAAGCTACTGAGGAAAGGAACAATAAAGGTAAGAACTCTAAACCTACTTGTCATCACTATGGTAGTATAGGACATACATCTAATGTTTGTAGGAGTAATAATGCAAGTCAAAATGCTAAGCCAAAGAACATGACTTATTGTCACAAGTGCAACAAAAAAGGTCATCAAGAAAATGAATGTAGAACCAGAACAATGAATGCCTCAAAATTTGAAGGACACTGCTACAATTGTTAGAAGTTTGGACACAAAGCCTTTGAATGTAGATCCAAGTCCACATGGTCATCAAGCAAGCCAACAAAGGTAAGAAGCTATGAAAACTACTACAACTGGGATTAAAATAGAAGATATAGTTGTCACTATTGTCAAGAATATGGACATATCCCTAAGAATTTCATTAGAACACACTTCAATGGTAAATACATGAGATGGTTGAGTCAAACCACATGTTTTACTGTCACAAGACTGGTTACATCAGCAAGCATTGTCCAACTAGGTCCAAGGCACCAAGTTCCAAATTTGACAAAGGTAAAGGCAAGACAGATGTTGAGCACATTAGGAAATGAAATGAACAAGACATGGAAGAAGAAAGATGTTGGGAGTACATCAAATGGAGAAGGGATCACTTCACCCAATGGGTCAAGTGGTCAAACTTCATCGAACTAAGAAAAAAGAGGTATGTGGGATTGATATTTAAAAGTTTTATCATACATTAGTTCCAAGAAGTATTAGTACTTAAAATGATAGATTAGCATAAATAAAGATGCAAAAAAATGAGGAAAAGTCCAAGGTCAAATCTTCAAGTTCTCACATTTTTGCCAAGTATAAAAGGTCCACTTCAAATGTTGAGTAAATACTAGTGTGTGCCAAACTAATAACCAAAGTTAGTTGGAGCCAAGTTAGTAGTAGCTGTTAAGTAGTGGTAAAATCAATGGATGCCGAGTGAAAAAAAAATCACATTGAAGTCAAGTTTTATAGCTGTACACAACTAAGCATTAAATACAGAGTTCTGAAGGGTATATTGTTTATCTTCAACAATTTTTTGTCATTACAAATTTAAAGAAAGAGCAAGCAAAGTGAAGAAGTGATCTACAAACTATTTTGAAGCATTTTCATAGATTATAGCAAAGATCAAGCACCAATTCATTGATTTTAAAGGTATTCTTCATTTGTCGAGCTATGTAATTTTATATTTGTTAAACCCTAGTTTTATAGAATGGCTTCTAGTTCAAGAACTATGAAAGAGAAAGAGGTGTTTGATGTTCAATTAGTCAACAATGAGGTTAAACAACCCAATTTCAAGGCTATACTAGAAGTTTCCTATAGAAATGATCCAGCAAGAGCATTATCCATGATCTCACCTAATGTTATAATGGTTCAAGATGTGAAGAAATGTTATAACAGAAAAGTGGGAGCCATAGGAAACATGGAAATAAGACAAGTGTAGGAAAAATTGTGTGAAAATAGAGTCCTAAAGGAGGAATTCAAGATTGTAGAGAGAGGGTTTGACCCATGCCCTAGATTTTCCCATAGTTTTTGAAATAGAGTGGATTAAAATAGTTTTGAGTAAGATACATGATGGATGTCTATGGTTAGAAGGTGGACTTATTAAAATTTCAAAGAAAATTATCCATGGGGTTACTGGTTATCCAACCCTAGATCAGCCCAAGACATTGAGAAGTGACTCCAAATAGGCCATAGAGAAAAATACAGGTGCAAAGTGGAACAGGCGTGGTATGACAATTGACACCATTACAAACTTTTGCTTAATTTTGTGGTTAGAGTCATATCCCACAAATTCTATCAATAAATAAAGTTAAATGGTGTGCCCTACATAGCAGTGGATGTTGGATATAAGATTGTGAAGAAAGATCACACCTATGATCTTGCAGAACTTCAACTTAAATAGATAAATGAGAATCTTGGAGCTATTAGAAGTTCAAAGAGTGCTCAATGTAAGTTTGGATCAATACTTATATGTATATTTTTCTATGTGAAAAGTGAGTTTCCATCTTTTGGCAAGATAGGATGGAAGACAAATAGGTTAGTTGGTGTTCAAATTGATGAATATATTGAGCAAATCAGAGACAATTTTGAATCAATTATGACTAGCTATTTTGAAGATTTTAAGAAATCTATGAAGCAAAGGTTAAGGATTCTTGTTTCCATAATTGAGAAATATTATAATGATATTTTTTTCCTTATTGATATTGACTACACATATATTCAAGCTGTAGTACCTAGGGTTAGATGGCTAAGGCCCCTAGGTTATGAAATAAATGTTGATGAAGCCTCAGCTGCCATCACTGCACTCCTTGCTGAAGAAATTAACAATAGTGCTAAAATATTTGGAAATTATGATGTTGTCAAGTCAAAAGTTGAGATCAAATGGAAGACAGCCTCTACTTTGAAAAAGAAGGATAAAATGGTAAGGAAACTGAAGGAAAAGTTTGGAGAAGGTGTCAGTGATGATGAAGAAGAAGATGATGAAGAATATGAAGAGGAAGAAGAGGTGCAAGGTCAATAACCTTTAGCTTTAACCCAAGGTATGGGTGAAGACCTTGAAGAAGAAGGTGTAGAGGAAGAAGAAGCCGAGGAAGCACTAGTCAAGCCAAAACTCAAAAAGAGAAAGGCTAAGGCACAACATGTAGCCAAACCTAAGCCAAAGAAGGCTACCAAGCCAAGCATAGCAAAGCCAACTGCCCCAACAACAAGAGCTAGCACAAGGGCCACTACTCAGAAGGCCAAAGAGAAAGCATAGAAGAAGAAAAAATAGTAGAATAGAAGGGTATTATAGAAGAAACAAAGAAGAAAGTATGTTGCACAACCTAAAACAAATGATGAACAGATAGAGTCAGAAGATACAAGTCAGTTTAGGATGGTAAGTCATGCACCTAAATCTGATCTTGAGAATATTTGTGATAATATAAAAAATAATGTAGATATGATAGGATTAAAGAACATTGATTTTGGTAAACTCACTAGAGAAGAGCAAAATAAGGTAGAAGAATCAATGTATGCCATGATGTCTAAGTTCAAGAATACTCCACTTAAATTAGACAACACAATGCCCAACGAGTTATACACCCTTGTAGAAAATAAGTGGCATTATTGTTTAAACCTTGAAAAGAAAATAAGGGAATTAATCCTAGCCCAAGTGATGCCTGACATAACAAAGGGGAAAATTATCAAAGAAAATAAGAAGTATGGTAGCAGATTTACACCCAAATACAGGGCATTCAAAATTCTCCAAAACAACATTGAAGATGTTGTAAAGAAATCCACTCAAATGTGGAAATTGATATATGGGTTGATCACTGTCAAAGCAAGAGAAGAGGATCCCTTTGAGGGAAGAAATAACGGAGAAGGAGAGAAGGAAACCAATGTGGAGGAGACACATAAGAAGAAAGATTATATGGCCATAGCTGAAAAGTAGCAAGAATAGAATGTGGAAGACACACAAGTGCTAGCCATGAGCCCTCCACATGATACAAGCACACCTGTAGAAACCATAACAGTAAAGGACGTTCCTAATAATTCACCTCGAAACATCAATCCATTAACTATAGAGGATATATAGAAAATCCTTGACCAATCTACACTACAAGCTAGGTTTTGTGAGAATCCTATATTGGTCAGTGTTGAAGAGCTTCAAAAGGTAGTAGCTAATATAACAAGGGATAAGGTGAATCCACAAGAACCACCTTCTACCATCCCTTTAGCTACTAGTGTTCAACCTATAGTGCAAACATCATATATTACATTGGCAAAGGTTGAAACTACTATAAAATTTGACATGATTGAACAACAAACTCAAATTGTTCAAGAAGAGAAGGCTCCAGAAGCACAAATAGGACAGATAGAAGTATCTGTACCTAAAAAACAAACACAAGGAGTAGGTTAGATATTAATGATTGATCAAGACAAAAATGAAGAAAAGGACATACCAAAGGAGAAGGAGTAAGAAGCTATACAAAGATTGGTAAATTTACCAACATCTGACATTCCAACAAAAGTCCTTCAAAGACTGAGCACTAATACAATACCATTGTAGATTTCAACACTAGGCTCCAGCTCATCCAAGGTTGCCAAGGTATTTCACTATGGTGATGCAATTTTAGATGAAGAAATAGTGATACCAAAATATGACTATGTAATCATGACACTTGGGCAAATAGGCATAACACAAGAAGCCATAGAAAAGAAGAAACAACAATAAATACTCAGAAAGGAGT
Source organism: Cupressus sempervirens (assembly GCA_028749045.1). Lineage (NCBI taxonomy): Eukaryota > Viridiplantae > Streptophyta > Pinopsida > Cupressales > Cupressaceae > Cupressus > Cupressus sempervirens. The sequence continues at coordinate 811,068,219 of CM053790.1, read as the reverse complement.
ACAAACAAAGACAAACATTACAAGATATTAAAGACATCATTTTAGATGCTTTTAGCTCGCAAACACCTGATGAATCTAAGCCAATATTAGAACAATTATTAGAAATTGTGGAATAGGTGAATAATGAAGACCAAGAAACCAATGCAAAATTAATGGAATGGTCTAAAAAGAAATTCCAAGGGAAAGAAAATGAGAAAATATTAGGTGGCATATCACTATCACAAGTTAAATTGGCCACAAAAATTGAAGAAGTAAAGAAGGTACTTGAGAATATATTCTCATTGTACACAAAATTGTGTGATCCCACACTCTTCACATAGGAAACAAGCCATAAGATTTTGAGTCTAGAGAATAATTTGAAACTATCAAGTATGCAATTACCTAAGAATCCAGCTCAAAGTAAGAAGCATTTCCATTAATTGCTTCAAAGACAAAGTCAACTAGCTATGTTAATAATATAAGAGGCTAATATAAGAGCCAAGTTGACTAACATTCAAGCCTCCCTTACCCCTTACAAGGAGATACTCCACAAGGAACTAGGTTATGCAGAGGCATTGATGAAGAAAGATCCAAATCTTTCAACATTAGATGGACTAGTTTACCTTGCCATAGAGATATCCATCCAAATAAAATTATTAGATGTTGCATTAGACAATTCGGATGCTACTCTGAAGATTATAATGGAAGTCCACAAGAAATTTTTGGACAAATACACAATCAGTGTGTAGACCCTTTGACATAAGTGTCAAAAAGGGGAAGACAAAGAGTAAAGGGGGAGATACATTATGCAAGGGGGAGTGCACAAAAAAAAGGGGGAGCAAATAGTAAAAGACTAGAAATAGAGTTTATATTAGATAAAGAGTATTAGTCAGTATTTTTGAAGCCAAAGAGTATCAATGAAAGACAAATCTATGGAGAATAGATTTTGGATAAAGAACAAGCACATTAACTTAGGGGGATTTACAAATTTTCTGAGGTATATAAGCCTATTACAAAAATTTGAATTTTTTTGAAGTTTTTTGAATGTATTATTCTCGAGGAGATTAGATCTATTATATATAGTTAAGTTTTTTTGACACTCATGTCAAAGGGGGAGATTGTTAATCTCAGATTGGTTTTGACAACTGAGTGTCAACACATTTAAGATATTTACTTATCTCATGTCAAGCTAGTAATACATGCTGAGTATAATATGTATAAATGTTGAGTTGAAATGAGTGTCGAGTCACTTATGTGCCAAGTCACTCAAATCCTGAGCAAATAGACCATGCCGAGCAATTCAAGTGCCAAGTAAATAGTTAATGCCAAGCAATTCAAGTGCCAAGCTAGAAACATAACTATAGTATGTGCCAAGAATTAGTATTATTAAGTGTCGAGTAACACAAACTAGATCTAGTTGGAACTATGTAAACCATTTTTATGCCAACTTATGGATAAATCTTGAAGCTTTGAAGATAAGGATGAATCTATTTGGATTCCCTATGCAATCAACATGCAACCAATCAGAAAATTGGAAGGGATTAAGTGGAAAAATGAATAAATCTTAGCTGTAGATTCATACCTAACCCTAAGCCACCAAAAAGTCTTTTTAAGGAAGATGAAGCCCCATAATTTTGTATGTATGTATGAAGGTATGCACACAAGCAAAGAGTAGAAGGATGAGAAGGGGCGAATTATTCAGAAGGCATTCAAGGTGACTTAGCAAAGTGAAAGAATTACAAAATCAATTTCTAGAATAGAGGATTGAAGACTCAACATTGGAAAATTAGATCAAAAAGGATTAAGAAGGATAAAATGGTGATCTAAAACTAGCAAGTTAAGGTTGTAAATCATCAGATCAAACATTCTACTGTTACTTTCTAACAACTCCATTAGTAGAATGAATTCCTTTTAGACTAAGGTTGACTTAACAGTTATTATAAAATCTTTTAATAGGGTGACATTCCAAGTGAATGTTTTAAAGTCCTTTAATTGAGCACACTTCTAACAGGGTGTTAAAATCCTTTAACAGGGTGAGATTTAATAGTCTCTTGTAAGCCTTTGGTAGGGTAGGCCTTTCACAAGGCAGATCATGTTTTATGGTCAACTTATTGTAACCTTAACAAGTGACACTTTATTGTTGACCTTCTCATTTGGAGGGTTTCCAAGAAATCATATCAGGTGTCAAGTGTATGTATGCTTATATGTCTTGATGTATTTGTTTTACATTTCATTTCAGTTTATTGATGCATCTAATGAATGGTATAAACACATTTTAAGTGCTAAGGTTTGAACTTATGATTCACCCTCCCCTCTCAGAAGTGTATATTTCCCATCTATAATTCCAACACATACTAAATACTCCCAAAGTGGCAAGTAATGAAACTTAATAGGGTGTGAGATATGCAATCGCAAACTAGGCTTCCTGTAACTGTTTGACACCTAGGTAAAAATGCAGATATGAACAATTCTCAAAATGACTAATCACATAATGACTCAGAGTGACAACTTATCAACATATGACACATGCATATAATGAATGAAAGGTTTTGAACATATGAAATACTTCATAGGCCTCAACATGAAAGTTGGGTACATATGCATGAAAAGCTCTTATAAGGGCTCAATTTGACTCAAATTTTAGAATGGTACTCAAAATTAGGGCTTCAATTTTGAGTCCCAATAGAAGAGACTAATCTAGTGAATGAGAAGAATGTAAAGAAATTGGTTGAGACCAATTAAAGAGAAAAATTAGATGGCAAGAATATGAGAATTGATCTCATTAAGGAAGATGATGTAAGAATAATCAACAAGATTATAGGCTACAAAATGAACCATAATTTGAGATTGAATTTTGTACTTGATAACATACCTTATTACTGTAAAGAATGAAAATATCAATATTTGCAAAATTTTGAAGCAACAATTTCTTGACAATATTGAGAAGTTGAAGAAGACAAAAAGCACAATGTTCAGATTTGAGTCCTTGATAAGTCACTTATTTTTCCAAGTTATCAAAAAGTTTCTAGGTATGCCAGATCATGAATGAAATAGAAACAAGTGCACAATGAATTTGATTAATTACCATTATAGGAGATAATTAGATGAAAGAATTGTTATAGACATAACCAGAATGATGAAGAGTTTTCAATCTAAGATTAAGAAGAGATTTGGGATCCCTCAATCACTAGTGGAGAAGTATAAAGATGAAATATATTTCATGGTTGAAACAAATGTCACATGCATAGAGGTTATAGAACAAAAATTTAATTTTGTAGACCCTGTGGACTATGAAATAAGTACAGACCTTATAGAAGCTTATGCGAAGATCATTCTAGAGTCTGATAGGGACAAGGAATGCCCTAGATGGGGAACTTATGAGGAAAATATCAAAGAAGTTCATAGTGAACTCTATACCAAGGAAATTAAGAAGAAGGTAAACAAGAAGATAGAAGCTATCTTGAAGAAGCATAGAATAATTCAATGAGGTCAAAGGGATTTCCTTAGAAATGAAGGTAAGTGGTCAAATAGAGATATTGTCAGCCACACTCCTAGTAGTGGAAGGACCCTCTAAAGGTGTAATACTATCAGAATTTAATTCTCACATACCTACTATCCCCTATACCGTAGTGGTATAAGTGAAACCCTCTATTGTATATATGTCAAGAAGCTTGATGAAGAGGAAGTCACAATTACTGATGTCAAATTAGTTAATCCCCCAAGGAAACTAGAAAGACACACAAAGGTGAAACAAAAAGTTGAGTCATTAAGCAAGAAAAGAACCAAGAAGTTATCAAGTGGACCTAGCAAGAGGAGGAAGACATTGTAAATGATTGAATTTGATGAGTTAGAGGATGAAGAGAAAGTAGAGGACAAACCCACATAACAAGTAATTGGAGAAAAAAGGACATCCACTAGAAAAAAAGCCTTACAAGCCTAAGGTAGAGAATTTGAATATGCAAATCATCAATGATAACAATTTTGTTCAATTGAATAAGTATTATAGTTTGTATAGCAACATGGATAGACTACAATTGGAAAATGTTGTAGTTAGTAATATGATATTGAAGAACGAGGGATTTGAAGATATATAGATAAATATTATCCAAGATAATAAACTAGTTAATAGGAGAAGAAGAGTCATTGAAGAGGACAAGAAAATTAGAGAAAACTTGATAAAGAAATTTTGTGAAGTTAATATTGATGATGGCATAAATGGAATAATGAAGGGTATTAATCCCTTGTTGAGAAAAAAAAGAAGAGTTATTATCTTGATGGGAGAGAGCCATGAAGAAGTTAATAGGGAGACAAAGGAAGAAATTATCAAATACATGACCTCTATACCTAAGGTCATAGAACAGATTACAAAGTTAGAGAGAACAATGCTGAAAATAGATTGAAAAGATCACTATTGAGAGAGATTATTGAAAGAGGGAGATTGTTGAAGAAGACTATGTGTTTCAATCATTGTTTTGTCACTGATGTCAAACCTACTATTTTCTAGTAAGAAAACTGCTTATAAGATTCAAGTACTATCACTTATTTGATTGATGAAGAGGATTTGATGAAAAGATGTAACAATAGAACCTAGAGGAAAGGTTGAGTTATGATTATGTAATGAAGTATAAGGATTAGTTAAGACAATGATGGCATGATGTATTGATAATCTGCTTAAGTTTACAAAGCCAAGTTACACTATGAAAGATTAGAAGAACAAGTTACACAAAGTTTGTCTACCAAGCTTGATCGAGTGGATAGTAGGTGCTGAGAAAAGTCAGTACAAGCTAAGAAAAAAAAATTAGTTGGAGCTAAGTAAAAGTTCATTCTAGTGTATATCGAGCAGAACAATGGATGTTGAGTAAATTTTAGTTGATGCGAGCACCAGTAAACTTTAGTTTGTGCAGAGTAACTTCACAGTAGATGCTGAGCAATGCAGTATGTGCTGAGCATCAAAAGGTTGATAATGCTGAAATGCTTCATTATTTAAAAGATCATGGATTTGATGAATCTAAGCTGACAAGTTTGCTTTCTTGGATTGTGTAAACTAGGTGGAAGATAAGGATGATGAGCTAGTGCTATAGAATTTGAGGTAAACCATTTTTAGGTGAATTCAAAGTGGATTCTAGGAGAAGTTTCTAGAAGAGATATGAGATATGGGTTAGATACATTGTATCCTACCTAATCCATCCAAACTCTAAATTGTATGATAGAGAATGAGCAGAAAAATATATTAATTTCCTATTTATAGGAATGGATACTCATGAAGCAAGGTTTTCATGTGCAAGAACCTAAGGGAAACAAGAAGTCAGGGGTTTTACTTCATCTAGTGACCTAGGAAAAGAGTCTGCAATAGCATGTTAAGTAAGAAGGCTTAAGGATATGAATGCTTGAAGGGTGAACAAGCTATTAGAGCTACAAAGTATGAAGTCCAAGTAGAATTGAGGACTAAATAGAGATTTTTAATTTGCAAGTGAAGTTATAAGTTGTATCATATCAAAGCCTTACTATTACTCTCTAACAATTGTATCAGTCTAGGGTAAATCCTTTGGATTAAGGTTGACCTAACAGTCATTTGTAAATTCTTTAATCGAGTGACATTTTGAGTGAATGGTCTAAAGTTCTCTAACAAGGCTCACTCCTAATAGGGTGATTAAAATCCTTTAACCAGGTCATATTTAACAATGTGTATTGTAACCTTTAATAGGGTTAGCCTTTCATAGGGCATCACTTCAGAAGAGTCAAAAGAGTAGCATGTTACTAGTGGTTTTTTCCAAATTAGGTTTCCATGTAAATCATTGTGTCAAGTGTGTTGATGTATCTATTATGTTTCATGCTTTACATTTCTAAAAGTTGATTTGATAGTAGCCTACAAGTTTTTAGTGATTGCATAATCTTGTGGATGCATGCATGAGTATAAATGTTTTATGGGTTCACTAAAGCTATGAAATTTTTTATTTATACATCTAGACCTTGGATAGTTGATTCACCACACACCCCCCCCCCCCCCCAGTTATTCTAAAGTATTCCAACAATTGGTATTAGAGACATCTACTTAAGAGAACTAGTTTGAAAGTACTAGAAGCACAAAGATAGAGATGTCCAAAAGAGAAGTACCCAAGCTCAATAGAGATAAATTTCTTGCATGGAAAAATTTGATGAAGCTACACCTTGGAGGACTTGGAGATCATGCACAATCTAGCATTTCTGTGGAACATGTTGATCTTGTTGGTGCCCCAACTACTAAAGATATGAAGAAGAAAGAACACAACTAGATAAAGTTGGAGATTGCCTCTGCCCTAAGTTATGCCAAATTTAATGATATCAAAGGTCTTGATAGTGTAAAGAAAATTTGGGATGCCCTAGCTACCATCTATGGAGGAGACACCAATGTTCTTAGAGCCATAGTTGAAAGCCTAAGAGGTACATTTGATGAAATGAGAATGGAAGAAGGTGAGAATATTGCTCAATATGTTGAAAGGATAAAATAAGTAGTTAATACAATAAGAGGAGAAAATGGCAAACTAGATTATGGTAATATTTTAAGAAAATTTTTGAGAACACTATTGCCTATATATGTTATTAGAGTTTTTGTTATTCAAGAACTATGATGTATTCTAGGGAATAAGCTATCACTTGAATGTTTGGTAGGTAGACTCACTACTTTTGAGCTATCTAACTTTAATAATTACAAGCCTGAAAAGATTGAATCTGCTTTCAAAGCTAAAGTGTTATTAAAGAAACCTAATGAAAAGAAACAGAAGAAAAAAAATTATGTGTCTAGTGACAGTAATATAGATGAGGAGGATGTTGAACAACTTGAAGTACTACTAGCAAGAAGATTCCATTAAGGTAAAGGCATGTTCAAAAGTAAGTTACCCATCATTTGTTTCAATTGTAATGAAGTTGGTCATATTGCTACTGGATGTCTAGAGAAGAAGAACTGTAGAGGTGGTGACAAATACAAAAGTAGAAGAGATGAAGACAACAAAGATTACAAAGACAAAGGGAAGAAGTCTTGCTACATTGCTGAAGATGAAACAAAGGATGATTTTTATGAACACGATGATAAGGTGGTGTATGTTGCAATGAAGTATGAATCTGATGAAGATGAGGCAACCACACTTGTGACTTATGTGAACAAGAATGATAGATGGATCATTGACAATGGATGGTCACATCACATGACTAGAGACAAAATTAAGTTCATTACCCTAAATTTTTATGATGGAAATAGTGTAAGATTTAGTAATGATGCACCATGTTTGATAAAAGGAAAAGGTTCTATCAAACTCATAGACAAGATCTTATGTAATAATGCTTACTATATTGAAGGACTAAACTATTACAATTTGTTGAGCGTGTCACAACTGAATAATTTGGGATGTAAGGTTGATTTTGAAAAAAAGATTGCTAAGATATATGAAATAAATGGAATACTAATTGGAAAGGGTGATCAAACTAGAAGTAATCTATTCTATCTTAATATAAAGGCCGCTACTTGTCTTGTTGTGAAATTTGATGATGTATGGCTATGGCACAAGAGGTTATGTCATGTTAATTTTGATAACTTGATTAGTATCAATAACATGAAGAAAGTTAGAGGTTTTCCAAAGTTGAAGAAGCTTTATAATGTAATCTACAAACAATGTTAGTTAGGCAAAATGACAAAGTCAAGTTCTAAGAGTAAAACTTATACCTCCAAAGGAATACTAGAGATTGTTCATATTGACTTGTATGGACCAATTGATGTGTAAAGCTAAAAAGGATATAAGTACATAATGATATTTATTGATGACTATTCTAGAATGATGATAGTTATGTTTCTGAAACAGAAATATGATACTATTGAAAAGGAAATTGGTAAAACTCTAAAGTTTTTGAGATCTGATAGATGAGGAGAATTTACATCAAATCAGTTTGAGATATTCTATAATGATAGAGGAATCAAAAGACAAACATATGCCCCTAGAACACCTCCACAAAATGTAATAGCTAAAAGGAGGAATAGATCTATAATGGACTGTGCTAGAACACTCATGATGGAGAATAATGTTTCTTTGAAATACTAGAGAGAAGCAATAAGTACAACTATTTATACCATGAACTATGTTCAAATCAAGAAAGGTACTCATTCAACACCTTTTGAACTATGGTATGAATACTCACTCAATGTAAAATACTTTCAGGTATTTGGAAGTAAGTGTTACATTCTTAAAGATGTTAGGAATGGCAAGCTTGATGCAAAAAGTCAAGAAGGTATATTCCTAGGATACTCCACAAGAAGTAAAGCTTATAAGTTTTTGAATACTAACACTAACAAAATTGTGGAAAGTGCAAATGTGAACTTTGATGAATATACAAAAGTTTATGAGGATGAACCTATGAAAGAACTAGAAGAATACAAATAATTTGTATAACTTTATGAAGAAATGCCTGTTAAAGAAGATGTTTCAAATCAAGTTACAAATCAACAACAAGTTTTAGTGACTATTGAGTCACACCCTGTGAATGTCAAGTTGCATTCAGGAACTAGGCTACATTTAGATGTTGAGTTACATAATGAAGTGGATGCACATTTTGATTATAAGATTAGTGAATATGAAAGAGATGTTGAGATACTTGATAGAGATATACATGGTGATTCTGAAGTTGAAAGACAAAATGAAGAAATTAGAGTTGAGCCAAGATTGTCCACATATGTCAAAAGACATCATCTTGCTACTCAAATAATTGGAGATAAAGATGCTAGACCAATGACAAGAAAAAAATTGAGAACTGAAATATGTTTTTAGAACATGAAGGAACCCAAATCAGTAAGAGATGCATTAGAAGATGTTGACTGGTATAAAGCCATGGAAGAAGAGATTGAACAAATAGAGAAGAACAAAACACAGAGTATAGTTCCTAGACTAGAAGACACAAATGTGATTGGTACCAAGTGGGTATTTAGAAACAAGCTAGATGAAAATGGTGAAGTTACAAGGAACAAAGAAAGATTAGTTTGCAAGAGATGTACACAAGAAGAAGGAATTGACTATGGAGATACATTTGCCCCTGTTGCTAGATTGGAAGGAGTAAGAACTCTACTTTCTTATTCTGCATACAAAGGTTCCCAGGTTTATCAAATGGATGTTAAATTTGCATTTCTGAATGGCATATTAGAGGAAGAAGTTTATGTAGAAGAGCCAGAAGGTTTTGTTTATGTTAACAATAAGAAGATGGTATATAAACTAGGCAAAGCTCTATATGGTTTGAAACAAACACCAAGAGCATGGTATGAGAGACTTCATAATTATCTTGTGAAGATTGGATTTGAAAGGACATATGATATTAGCAATTTTTACATGAAGACAGAGAAAGGAAAAGGTATTTTGTTATCTAAAATATTTGTTGATGATATCATATTTGGAGGTCAAGATGCTTTATGTAAGGATTTTGCAAATCAGATGAAGCAAGAATTTGAGATGTCTATGTTTAGAGAGATCAAATTTTTTGTGGGTTTGCAAATATATCAAATGAAATATGGTATATACATCACTCAATCAAATTATGTCAAGGAAATATTGAAAACTTTTGGATTGGAGGATTCCAAACTAGTAAGTACACCTATGGTGACAAGACACAAGTTGTCAAAGAATGATGATTTAGCTGAGGTAAATCAAACATTATACAGGTCTATGATTGGAAAATTGCAATATGTAGTACATAACAGACTTGGTATTGCATTATCTATAAGGATAGTTGCAAGATTCTCTACTAATCCCAAGGAGAATCATTTAATGGATGTGAAAAGATTAATGAGATATTTGAAAGGAATAGAAGAATTTAGTATATACTACAAGAAGAATAAAATTTTTGAATTAAGAGCCTACACTGATGCTGATTGGGATGGAAACATTGATGGTAGAAAGAGCACTAGTGAAGGAGCATTTTTCTTGGGAAAGTGACTAGTTACATGGACTAGCAAGAAACAAAATTGTACTTCGCAATCTATTGCTAAATTTGAATATGTTGATGCTGATGTAAATTGCACAAACAATATATGGATGAAACAGCTACTCAAAGGTATGAAGGAAGAAATCATAGAACCAATGATACTTTATTGTAATAATACTAGTGTTATCAATATATCAAAGAATTCAATTATGCACACAAAGAAAAAGCACATTGCAATCAAGTATCATTACTTGAGAGAGTTAGTTCAAGATAAAGAGGTGAAGATAGAATATGTCAACACAAAAGAAAAAATTGTGAATATCTTCATAAAACCATTACCTAAGGATTCTCTTGAGTATCTAAGAGGTAAATTAGGGGTGATACCCCTATCAAAGGCTGTATAAGTAACAAGAGGAGTGCCCTGCATCAAACAAGCTGATGTTCACATGTTACATATTGATGCAGAGGATCTTACTTACGGAGCTATGAAAAGTAATCAAAGAGTTGAAACTTTGAATCAGTCACAAGCAAGGTGACAAATGGAGAAACTAAAAGAACTAAACAAAGTCTATATCTACATATTAAGATGACAAGTCTTTGGAATATGTCTTTGGCATTTTTTTCAAAGAGGAAGATATTCCTGATCAACAGTATGATTACTGGTCAAGAGGGAGAAATCCTAATCTACCTAGTCAGAGGAAGATATAGTAAGAGAGAGTTATAAGAAATAATTTTGTAACCTAATTAGATGGAAGCTTTTGATAGAGGGTTCCTAATTAGAAGATGGAAGTTTCTGATAGAGGGAGAGATTTCAATACAAGTTTTCTTTTTGGTATTCTCTTATCATTTTAACCTAGTTAGTTTGGCTGAACAAGATGTTTACCATTTGGTTGATTTGGTTGATTAGCTTATCATTTTGGTTTGCCATCAATGCCAAAGAGGGAGATTGTTGAAAATAGATTGAAAAGATCATTGTTGAGAGAGACTATTGAAAGAGGTAGATTGTTGAAGAAGACTATGTGTTTCAATCATTGTCTTGTCACTAATGTCAAACCTACTATTTTCTAGTAAGATAACTACTTATAAGATTCAAATATTATCACTTATTTCATTGATGAAGAAGATTTGATCAAAAGATGTAACAATAGCACCTAGAGGAAAGGTTGAGTTATTTACAGGGAAGGTTGAGTTATGATTGTATTTAAGTACAAGGATTAGTTAAGACAGTGATGACATGATGTATGGATAATCTACTTAAGGTTACAAAGCTTGGTTACACTATGAAAGATTAGAAGAACAAGTTACACAAAGTTTGTTTGCCAAGCTTGACTAAGTGGATAGTGGGTGTTGAGCGAAGTTAGTACAAGCCAAGTAGAAAAAATAGTTGGAGCTGAGTAAAAGTTCATTCTAGTGTATGCCAAGTAGAATAGTGGATGTCAAGTAAAGTTTAGTTGACATCAAGCACCAATAAACTTTAGTTTTTGCTGAGTAATTTCATACTACATGCTGAGCAATGCAGTATGTCTTGAGCATGAGCTACTGCATTACTTAAAAGATCATGGATTTGATGAATTTGAGATGACAAGTTTGTTTTCTTGGATTGTGTGAGCTAGGTGGAAGATAAGGATGATGAGCTTGTGGCACTGAATTTTAGGTAAACATTTTTAGGTGAATTCAAAGTGGATTCTAGGAGAAATTTGTAGAAGAGATATGAGACATGGGGTAGATACGTTATATCCTACCTAATCCATCCAAACCCTATATTGGATGATGGAGAATGAGTGGCAAAATATCCTAATTTCCTATTTATAGGAATGGTTGGTCATGAAGCAAGGTTTTCATGTGCAAGAACCTAAGAGAAACAAGGAGTCAAGGGTTTTTCTTCATCTAGTGACCTAAGAGAAGAGTGTGTAATGGCATGTTAAGCAAGAAGGCTTAAGGAGATGAATACTTGAAGGGTGAACAAGCTATCAGAGTTGCAAATTATAAAGGCCAAGAAGAATTGAGGATTGAATAGAGATTTGTAATCTATAAGTGAAGTTTTAAGTTGTATCAAATCAAAGCCTTATTGTTACTCTCTAACAATTGTATCAGTCTAGGGTAAATCCTTTGGATTAAGGTTGACCTAAAAGTCATTTGTAAATACTTTAACGGGGTGATATTCCAAGTTAATGGTCTAAAGTCTTTTAACAAGGCTCACTCCTAATAGGGAGATTGAAATCTTTTAACTAGGTCACATTTAATAGAGTGTATTGTAACCTTTAATAAGGTTGGCCTTTCACAAGGCATCACTTCAGAAGAGTGAAAAGAGTAGCATGTTACTACCATGAAAATCATTGTGTCAAGTGTTTTGATTAATCTGTCATGTTTCATGCTTTACATTTCTACAAGTTGATTTGATAGTAACCTAATAGTTTTTAGTGTTTGCATAATCTTATGGATGCATGCATGAGTATAAATCTTTTATGGGTTCACTAAAGTTGTGAAAAAATTTATTTATACATATGGACCTTTGATAACTGATTCGCCCCCAGTTATTCTAAAGTATTCCAACAAAAAATCCCTATGTCTGTTGAGAAAAGTACACCAACAACAACAACAACAATAGAAGTCAAAGAACATAGACAATAGATCCATCTTCATAGATCTCTATTGGGACTGACACCATGTAAGTTGGTGCCAAAAAGGTGATAGTAACTTCACAAAAGATGCTTTCAAGGATCTTGGACCAAACATTGTTGGCAATATTATTGTTTACTCCAGCTTTGATGAAGAAGATGAAAAAAGAAAGAGTGAAGTAGAGGAGAAGAAGAGAAAAGAAGAAGAGAGGAAGAAAAAGGAAAGAGAAGAAGAGAAAAATTGAAAAGAAGATGAGAAGAAAGAAGAAAAAGAAAAGAGAAAAGAAGTTGAAGAGAAGAGAAAGAAGGATGAAGAAGAAAAGTAGAGAAAAGAAGAAGAGAATCAGAAGAAAGAAGTTGAAGAGAAGAAAAAGAAGGGAGAAGAAGAGGAGAAGAGAAAGAAGGATGAAGAAACCAAAAGAAAAGAAGATGTGAAGAAGAAAGAGGATGAGAAAAAGAGAACAAAATGAGAAGAAGAGAGTACCCAACACTTCTCTAACCCTTGTAGCATGTAATGCCACAGCCAGAGATCCTTGGAAAAAGACTAAATAAAGCCAAGATAAAGTTTTTCTGAACAAGCATAAAAGCACAAGACAACCATAATACATGGATCATGAAGATCGCAATGAAAGACTAACCAACAACCCAACACCAAAGATCTCCAAGCATCACCACTGACCAAAACATAAATAGGAGAATAGAAAAGATCAACCATTGTCTCACACACATTAAGGACATAAAGTAAGCACAACTCAACTACTGAACACCAAGCTGAAAGACAAAAGTTGACTCCTAAAAAGTGGTTAAGTCTAAAATCCTGAAGCCCTAAAATTTCCTAGAATCTTTATCTTAGCTTGTAGAGGTCTAGAACTTATCTCAAAAGACTCATCACATTTATTAAAATATATTTGAAGTATAATGAATTAAATATATATCAACTTATACTTAAAATATAAATTTAAAACCCTTTAGGAAATCTATTTTAAACTAGGAAGGTGTAAAACCTAACAGGGTGTCCAAAACCAACTTCCAAACTTTTCTTAGACAAGCCTAAATACCCCTTATTTTTCATGCGAGGGCAATAGATTGACAGATTCTCACACGAGGATGTGCAATAAGCCACATAAGAAACTACCCTCCACATGAGGAAGTGCACCAAATAGTGTGAGGAAGTGCTTGGATCTACTACCAAGGCACCCAAAATTAGTGTGGGATTTTGCATGAGAAAGTGCCAAAGGCTACACGAGAAAGCCCATTACACCATGTGACATCTTGCATTCTCATGCTAGCAATTAAAATTTTGTGCGAGAATCCAAGAAAGCATACTTGAGGCCAAAAAGAGAAAAAACTAAGGAAATAAGTTCTTCCACACTGGGGAGTACCAGATCCACATATCAAGGAAAGACACTCGATCAAAACTACTTGACAAAAATCTGCATCTAACCATCCAACAAGTATGAAGAGAAAGTATAGAAGGAACATCACAGTGTACTAAAACAATATTGCAATAAACTAAAACAACATCACAATGAATATAACGACCAAACTAAGTATGTGGTTCCTCCCAACCATAATAGTGTTGTAATACCATCATGGGTCCTAGCCATCCCCCATGTGTAACATCAAAAAATATTGACTAGATCATCAGTGTTATCTTATGAGGACATCATTAGTAAAACATGCTAAAATATAAGAATAAGGAAATCTAACATGCTAGAACTAAAGCATAAGGTAATCCTACAAAGTACATACCATCATATATCATATGCTAATCATCATAATAAGGAAATGCATCAATACTAACATCATCTAAACATGGCATACAAGAATTCTAATGAAAGCATAAATTACAAGAAAGCATATTTTGAAACCCAAAGTACCAAGTGAAAACATCCAATAATGGTGGCACTAGGACAAGAGACCATCTCTATACACAAGTCCCTAGTAGTGGTGAAGGTAGCTATGCCTCCCAACCACATGGAACCCGCAAGCCCACTCCCATTGTGCTGATGGAGATAATAATCCAATCACAAACACAAATAAAGCACAATATCCATGGCTAACACTCACGCCAGAGAATATGATGACTGAAACCAAGAGAAAGAGACAATGCATGAACTATAGGTCCTGGTTAGACACTAAATGGGCTACTAAGTAGGGGCTGACATCATGGAGAGTTTCTTGGCATTGACAAGCCCAAGCTTGGAATGTGAAAATTCAACTCCCTTAATGGAAAACCTCTAGCACAAATTATAGTCTTAAGTTTTATTACCACCCAATGTTTTATTTAGTTATCACTTGATTAAAACTTCCTCTGCCAACCCTCTAGGCACAATGTTCACCAAGCTATGAGATAGAAGCCCCCTCCATGTGCTACCCTACCCTACCCATGCTCATCCAATGATGAGTGCCCATAGGCATGTATATTCCCAACCCAACCCCAATGATCACAACTTCCAAAAGTACCATAGAAGATTGGGACTCACAAGTCACCTGACAGATGTATGTGCGCATACTCGTGTGTGGTGCACCACCATCATGGAGATCATAACACAAGGACTAGATGAGAACACAATGCAGGAAATTACTCAACCAAAAATAGACTCAGGAGGATAGGTGTAGCACGCATCCTAAAGCAACATAAAAGTGGAATTGTGGTCTAACTGACATCTAAACATATCATCTAGATCCATGACCAACATCGTGCCAAGAAAACCTAAGAAAATAGGGTGACACACAAAATGAGGTAAAAAACCCAAAAATTTGAAAACTTTGAAATTAAAACCCATTTGGTATTTGGGCATAAAACCTTTAAAAATCTAATAATATTTGGGTTTGGAGACTCTATGCAAAAATGGCTAGCATAACAGTGCAAAACCCCAAACCTCCATCCCAAAAATAGGAAAAATGTTCATACCTAACTAACTGGGTAGAACTAGCAAATATAAATAGAGGGGAATACTAGTTCTCAACCTCTAGACAAAAAAATACCAAAAATAGAACCTAAAATAGAATGGAAATAAGAAAATAGGAAAGCTCTACCTAACAGCAAAAAGGATAGAAATTGAAATCCTTACAATAAAATAAAATGCTTGCCAAAACTACCAAAAATCATGACAAAGAAAGGTCTACCCAAGCCAAATCCAACGAGACTGACCTCACAAAGATCCCATGCTCACAACTCTTAGAACAAATAGAAATGTGATCCTCTAGACGAGGATTTTCATAAAAGTTCCCAAATTTGTATTTTCAAAAAGTGAGAAGTGAGGAATTAACTTCCTTTTTCAATACTTATTCACTTTTCAAGTGCATAATCAAATAGGGTAAATAGCCAATTAGACTAGCTAGACTATGAATTAACCCAAATGAAAATAGTTTATTCTTCATAATAGGAATTAACCTAAGGAAAAGCTACTAGAAATTAAATCCAATAACAATTACAACCCAAAAACCCAAAATCATAGAATTAACTTAACAACTTTTGCGACAATGCGAACCTCTAAATGCACAGACACACTCACTGGTCTAATCACATAATGCAAATGAGTCTAGATTTAAAAAATCACTAGAAAGTTTAATTAAACAATTAAAATAAGGATATGTCGACCATACAAGGACAACATTGGTAAAATGAATAGTTGAATCACTAACTCCATAGGCCACTACCAAGGATATAAATCCTACACACTAAAACACATGATCAAATCCAATTGCATATAATATCATAGCCAAAGCAATAATGCATTATATACCTAATTATTCTATTTACATCACTCATGTTGACATATAACATATTGAAACAAGAATGAAGTAAATAACAATAGCATAAAACTCAACACATTGAAGAATCAGAGATATGTCCAATAAACCAGATAACTAGATATCATCATGAAACATACTATCATCTCAAAATGGCATCTACATGCAAATATGATAAACTAAACAACATATTAGTATAACATCTATGACATTGAATCAAATTATAGCATCCAACACTCAAGTCATCTCAGGGTACATATAATAAGAGTATCAAGTATCTCTCAAAGCAAAATAGACAAGGTACAAACTGCAAACACAAGAGGCACTACCTAGCACTTCCAGGCTCAGATGATGATGATCAAACTGAATTGATATCATCTCTAAGAAATATTATCAACAAGAATAATCAAGTGAAGAGTTTGTAGAAAACACTTATGGATGTAACTAAAAAGTTACAAGAAACATTGATTGTAAAATCCCTAGAACGTAATCAAGAGGACACAGCCAAAGTTGTGATTCAAGAATTTGATGCTAAATTCATAAATGTCTTAGAGGTAGTAGCAACCTAGGCACAAGCAAGTCACAATGTTCTATTTTACACTATATGTTAGAACATCAAAAATGATCTAGGAGCTCTTGATGCTTGCATTAAGGAACTGAGAAAGTGTGAGCTTGAAGGAAATAACTTATATGCAAAATATGCCATGTCTTTTAATTTCACCAAAGACATTGATGAGAAGTTAAAGGAAAAGAAAGATGAAGTGAAAGCACTCAAAAATCATCTTAGCCAACCTAGCTTCAAGATTGAAGGAATTGAGACATAGATGAGCAAGACTCATGATGAAATAAGTCTATTGGAAATCAGCAAAGAAAAGATCATCAAAATGTTCTCACTTCTAAGAGAACACTTATTAGTAAATATTAGCATATTCAAACAATCGATAGAGAATTATCTAGTAGCTAAAACAACATTTGAAAAAATTATTTACTCATACCTGAATGCAGTTGAGATTGCATCATATGGCTTGTGGGCTCTCCTCATCATTTTAGGAGTAAAAGATTCGTCGAAGAAAAATATGAAGAACATGATAGTTAGTTTTGCAGTCTATATTTCACACTTTTCAGCCTATGTAGAGGTAATAAATCAAAATTTTAACATGCAAATAAGTTTTGATACCCTTTTTTGTGATGTGGAGCTTAATCAAACTCAAAGGTTTATTCAATACAATTTCTCCCTAGATTATTTCTATGAGGGTTTGGGGGCAACACTCCATGTGCGCTCTTTGACATAGTACATGGTGGAGTTAAGGGGCAACACCCCCATGGGGGTTTTGGGGAGCAGTGCCCCTGAGCCAAAAATGACCTACTATTGTAAGGGGTATCAACTATTATTTTTCTATTAGATGACTTATTCTAGCCCTAATTTTGTAAGCGACAAAAGCTTGTATAAAATGACTTAGGGTTAGGGATTTCATAATGTATGCTAATATTATAGCTTCTTGTATGGTATTGAGATGTAAGGGATTGTGGATTGTAATCACTAGACAACAATATTATTGGACTTGCTCTTGGTGGATTTAGCCTAGGGATTGGGTGAACCATGTTAAATCTTTGTGTCTTGTGTTCTCTTCTGTGTGATCTATTACTTTTTGATATTGGTTAAATTTGCATGTAACTTTTATTTCTATCCGTGGTTAATCCTAACAAGTGGTATCAGAGCTAGATTGTCATCTTTTTTATTTTTAGCTAGATCATCATCATTTTTTTTGCTATCCTCTAAAGGAAGGTCTCACAGTTGAATGGAAGTGATGGCAGATGAGGGTAAGCTAAAGATTGAGAAGTTTAATGGGAATAACTTTCACTAATGGAGGATGCAAATGGAGAACTATCTTTATCAAAAGGATTTATGGAAGTCATTGTAAGGAAAAACAAAGAAATAGGGAACTATGGTAAATGAGGATTGGGAGATTTTAGACAGAAAGGCACTTGGAAGCTTTCAATTATGCTTGGCACCATTAGTAACATTTAACATTACAAAAGTGAAGACGATTCAAAAGTTGATGCAAACGCTAACGAAACTATATGAAAAGCCCTCTGCTTCAAACAAGGTATTTCTCATGAAGCATTTATTTAATATGATAATGGTAGAAGGTGGATATATTGCAAATCATTTAAATGAGTCTCATACTATTACTAGTCATTTATCTGATATAAATTTCAATTTTGATGAAAAAATTAGGTCTCTCTTAATTTTGTGTTCTTTTCCTGAAAGTTGGAATGGATTGGTAATAACTCTCAATAATTTTGTTTCTAGATCTAATACCCTAAAATTTGATGGTGTGTGTTGTGAGACTTTCTATATATCCATTTTAAGCTTCTAGCTTGGTGAGTTTTCAATGCAATTATGTTTGAGTCTTCCTCTAGATAGCCCCTGGGTGACTCTCTTCTAATCAAACATCCTAAGGCTTGACTTTTGTGTTGTTTTCAAGTTTTCCCTACTCCACTTCCCCCTTTCACCTCTATGTGAGATTCTTACTAATTCATTGCATCAAGGTCTTAGGTGATCTAGGATTGGATGGATTGTTGTTTGAGCATCTTCCTAATGAGAATAAGGTCATTCTTGGTTTTACAATTTGGCTCCGACCTTAAGAAAGATGTTTTCTCTAGATTCAAACCCTTTCTATTGATTATCTATCTTTGGAAAAAATCATCAAGAAAGACTTCGAAGAACATAGCAACAATGGCATCTATAGGTGTGTTTGCAGTTGATTCATGGTGTGAAGACCATAAGAGAAAAATTATATAGCTAAGAAACTCTCAAATTGAAAATCCAATGTTAGAATTTAACTCTATGTAGAGAAAAAAAGTTTTATCTTTTTTATTCTCCCTCTTTGGAAGTTGACACTTTCAAGTGTGTTTTCGAGGCAAAAGAAAGAAAGAGCTTAGAGTTAGTTTTGACTTGACGACACCCACTTTCTCACTATCTCAAAAATCCCACAGTCAATGATTCATCTAGAGATAAAGAAAAGAAAAGTGAGCAAAGAAAAGGGAAATGTTTCTAAGTGTTGTTTTCTTCAAAAAATAAAGGTCTCAAGGGCAATTTTCCATCTATAGGAAACATGCAAAGCTTCTTTTATGGATAACTTCAAAGATAAAGAGTTCTAAAGCTAGATGCAAGGATATTATATAGAGATGCCAAAAAGATAATTTTGATGGAGTTGGTTGCAAAGAAAGAGCCCAATACAAAAGAGATCAAGTATTCAAGTTCTCGAGGCCAAGAATTCATGTTGTAGATTCCCCAAGTCAAGTTTTGAAATAAAGAGAGAAAGCCTTGTGCACAAAAGAAGGAAATAAAGTGTCCAAGGTGTTGAAGGAGTATTGTTGGTGTTGTGATCTTGAATCAAAGGAAAAGGAAAGCTTGAAAAAAGGTAATTTTATGCTTCCTTCCCCGAACATAAAGAGTTGTGGTACAAGCCCTTATTCTAGATTCTGAAGTAAAGAGGGAAGTTTCCATTAAACCAAATTCAACTAATTCGATAACTGGCTAATATCACTACTATATAAGACTTAAGTGAATGATATGATCATCAAATTTATGAATCATATTATGGGTGGAAGTGAAAAGTTTTAAAGAGTAATTAACCTATATAATTTATTAAAAATCTAACCATTGTGAACATTATTTGAGAGCTATTTCATTCGTGTAGTGCCAATGTTTGAATTTATGAATCTATATGATCAAATTTTCCTCAAATAGTGTTCTTCATATTATAAAGGCTAACTTATCAAGTAATTTTTCTCCCCTATAAAAATATAAGGTAGTGGTAATCAAGGTAGCATGGTATGATCACCTAATTGGATCAGAGAGTGAGCTAAAGAATTATTGTGACACTTCATTCAAATTTTATGACCTAGGTGATCTGTATAGAAGACTCAATACCTAGTCTATCCATTGAGTCACCCAAAAGATGATTAGCAAAGGTGAGTACTTGTGTAATGAAAAGAGAAAATTCTTGGTTTTTTTTGAGTCTAGGTCTAATTCCTTTTAGGTTAGGTGATTCTCTATCAGACTTTCCTCCCTCTCCTCATTCCTAGCCAATTATTTTTTCATGTTGTTGAGTGATCTTATGGGTAGGTTAGTGCCTAGTCTAATGGAGATTCATGCTACTCATTCAAAGATCAACTAAAAGCTATATCCATTTATGGCTTATCACTATTGGAAAAACTAATGCTAGAGGAGATTTGGAAATTATCTTCTCCTCGGTGGGTTTCCCACCCATGAAGATGATTTCCCACGAAGAGCACCAAATGATGCACGTACATAAAAACATGTAAATAACAAGGCATCCTACAGTGAATCAATTTTTCATCTACGATTATGACTTTAGAAAATGGTCTAATTCATTGTGGCCCTCATAATCATCCTCGATAGAAAACTAAAAACCAAATTCTTCTCGGCGGTTTTTTAACCCATGAAGTTGGTTTTCTAAAATGGCATTTTGGAATGAAAAGGAATGTTAAATGGTTCCCAAGAAGGTCTTCAAATCTCATTTAGGAATTTTTGACTTCAAGAGGGGTGATTGTCCAAAATTCCAATTAAGAAAGGAAACTTTAATGGAGAAGAGAAAAATATCTTCTCCTTAGCGAGTTTTCAACCCATGAGGACAATTTCCAAAATTCCAAAGAAAATTAAGTTAATGATTAGATTGGATTCACAAGTCATGTCTAGAATATCTCAAGATGATAATAAAGTGAACCTATCCATTATGGAAAAGAGATAAAGATCAAGATCTAACTTAGTGGACATTCTCCCATGGCGTACTATAACGAAAAATTCCTGAAACTTAAAGGAAAATGTGAAAGCAAGTATGGAGATATAGAAAGTTACCGTTCAGCTCAATGAAATAGTGAAAAGACCTCTCGATGCCCATTAAACTCTGGAGTTTACTATTTAATGGTATCCCCTTAAATTCATTCATGTGGCATGAATTCTGAAGATCAATGGAGGAATTAAAACTCCCATATATGGAAACATAAACAATTGAATGAACTACCACTTTTTCTTTAAATTGTTATTTTGTTCATGTGCAGAACTTTTTGAAAAGCTAGTGATTTTTGCATTATACATGCCTTTACAATGAGGTTGCATCAGGAATTGCAAGGGTTCCCTGAGTGAAGATTTTCACCTGAGGCTATATCAACAATAAGCCAATTTGGATGTCGTTTCATCCAATTCTTGTCTTTCTCCTACCTAAGGATAGGTGCATTTGATGGTTTCCCAAAAAGGCTCCCTAGGTATCACAAGGACAAGGTTGTTCTGATTGAGCTATGTAGGTAAATACTAGAGGTGATCACCTTGTGTTCCAATGTGAAGAAGATAGCTCAGATTTCCTTTCCAATAGTGGTAGGACCTTACTCTTGTGCTTCTAGATCTGATGCTTGGAATCTAGTCAAAGCCTTTGAGAGAAAAATTAAATTGATTGATTATGAGGTAATAAGGTCCCAATATGACCCAATGAACTTTTTAAAAGATCATTTGAAGCTTGGATACACTCATAGGCATGTCCCAAATATTAAAGACTATTAGGCTAGGTGATTCAATGAATGCTAAAGTAGAGAGAGGTACTGGTCCAAGTTAACAATAGATGAAATTAAATTGTATAATGATATTGTTGATGTTTGTGACCTTACAGATGATGGCTCATACATGCATCCCTCAACTTACCAAAAAATCAAGAACACTCACATAGTATCGACTCTTCCTGAAGGACATGTTATCGATACAATGGAAGTCCTAATGCGTGGCATCATAAAGAGGATGGAAAAATGGGTGGAATGGACCAAAGAAAGTAAGAAAAGAACTAGAACTATAAGTTCTACTAGTGGAGTAGCTTCTGGAATAACCCAATTAATTACTGCTACATTCACGACTTTTGCTACATCAACATAAGCTAGACCAACATGATTTTTTAGTGGAGGAGGAGATCAAAATCCTAAAAAGAATGTTCAAATCACTCCAACTTGAGCTATGTTTCATGTTGTGTATGTAGTACACATAGGTGAGAAGTGGGAAACCTTGGTCAATGTATCAACCATCAACAAAATGGCATCATGGCAGCAAGAAGACATGGGAAGACCAATAATAAAATCCATAGATATAGCACCCACTTCCACTTTGGAATCTCATGAGGTCAAAGAAGCCCACCAGGATGATGGTGCTCTACCTACACCCTCTAACGCTCAAGGAATCTCACAACAATGCTAGCAATATGCACTCTCATGCCTAGCTAGTGATATAGCTATCTTAGATCTACATGTAGCTTTGTAACATCGAGGTGCACTACATAAGGTGCTCTATGAGCCTCAACTACAATGAGCTCACACAAACCCCCAATGGAAAGTACACAAATACATCCTCTATGACACAAAAATCCATCAAACTCTAATGAGTACTCTTAGTACTTCCCTTCTAAGAGTCTCTAGGAATGCACCAACTAACTAACTTCTACGTAAAGCTCATCTTCTAGCAAGTGATGTAGGATCTAATCTCTCAAATCAGTGTAAGTAGTCATAGATGAAAGCTCATGGCACCTTCTACTTAAGGCCTCTACAACCACATTCTCCTTTCCCTTGATGTAATTAACATCAAAATCATACTCACAAAGGAACTCCATCCACATTCTTTTCCTAGCATTAAGGTTCAATTGGGTAAATATGTACTACAAGCTCTAATAGTCAAAATGAACCTCAAATCTATGACCTAGAAGGAAGTGTCACCACTTCACTAAAGCATTAATAATTGCTACAAGCTCTAGGTCATGAATAAGGTAATTGAGTTCATGAGTCTTCAATTTTCTAGACTCGTAGAAAATAGGTCATCCATCTTACATAAGGACTTACCCCTATACAATCCAAGGATGAATTTATGCACACCACAAAATTTGCTAAAGGATCGATGCACTTGTGAGGGCTCTCTTGAGCTCTTGGAAAGATCTATCACACTTCTTTGTCCACTCATACTTCTTCCCCTTTCTCTAAAGAGATGTGATTGGGTGTGCCAATCTAGAGAATCTTGCAATAAAGCATTGGTAATATCCTACTAGTCCCATAAAAATCCTTACTTTAGTGACACTAGTGGGTGATGGCCAATCCATGATGGCTCTAATCTTTGATGGATCTACTAAGAATCCCTAAATAATGTATCTTAGGTCTATAAAATGTACACTTTGACAAGTTTCCATACAATTGGTTCTCTTTCAACTTCTGCAACACTTTTCGTAGGTGCTCTTCATGCTCCTTCTCATTATGATAATATATCAAAATATCATCAAGGAATATGACCAAAAACTTATCTAAAAAAGGTATGGAATACTCCATTCATGAGGCTCATGAATATAGTTGCAGCATTCATGAGACCAAATGGTACCATAGTGAAATCATAGTGACCATACCTTGTATCAAATGCAATCTTGTGGATATCACTCTCCACAATCCTCAACTAATGATAACCTCACTTCATATCTATCTTTAAGAATATGCAAGAACCCTATAACTGATCAAAGAGATCATCAATCATAGGAAGCGAGTATTAATTCTTAATGGTTACTTTGTTCAACTATCGATAATCAATACATAACCTAAGTGATCCATCCTTCTTCTTTATGAAGATCATTAGTGCACCGCAAGGTGATACACTTGGTCAAATATGACCTTTCTCTAGAGTTCCTCCAACTGAGTCTTTAGCTCACCAAGCTTGTGAGTAATCATCCTATAAGGTGCTCTTGGTATTGGCTCACCTCCTGGCACAAGATCTATGTGGAAATCCATTGTTCTAGGTGGAGGCATACTAGGGAGATCTAAAGGAAATACATCTATAAACTCCTAAAGAATAGAAAAATAATTGAGGGATGGATCTCCTTCTGAATCTTCCCCTCTATCACTAATGGTGATAGCAAACAATTGACATCCCTTTTGCATGCATTGTCTAAGCTACATAGCAAAAATCATATGAAGAGATACTAGTCTCTTCACTCCAAAAATCACTCTAGAGATCCCATATTCATCCACACATTCTACTTTCTTTTGTTGAAAATCCATCTTGGCACTGTGGGCATAAAGCCAATCCATGCCAAGAATAATATCATAAGAACCTAGAGGGGTAATTTGTAGATCAAACATCAAGGTCATGTCTCCAATCTAAATCTAGCAATACTACACCATGGAACTAAGAGACACTCTGGCTCTTGAGACTAACTCTACTTCCCAACTAACATCCTATCTAACTGCTACTAGCTCGCAATGATCTAGTACATATTGAGATATAAAAAAATTAGTAGCTTTGGAATCAAATAAACCAACAACCATACTACCCTGTATTATACCTATGGCCTTGATAATTATGGCCTCATGCTAAGCCTAACAGTTGTCAACCATTGCAAATACTATGTGGGATCTACCCATGTCACTAACTATCATCTCTAAGGTAGCCCCTCTCTACCCACCAAATGACTATCCCTGTAGACACTCTCTAGCTAAATGGCCCATTCCACCACAAGTGTAGCATGGTCCTTGGGTATAAGCCTATACACCCTATGATTTGGACTATTGTGCATCCCTAGACCTACTAGATCTACTATATCCACCCCTAGAAGATTATTGAGTCTTTACTGACTATGACTCTGGGGTTTGTGCCTTCAGATCCTATTTAAGACCCTGTGACTACCACTTCTTGGGCTTAGAGCCCTAATAACCTTGTGATGCTTTATACTGATACTATCATGGTTTCTACTCCAGAGACTATTGGCCCTTAGAGGACCCTACTATATAGTTTTGATTCCCTTTCCAAGGGGGTTTTTCTTTGTCTTGATTGTTGGGTAGGTTTTTAGTTTTGAGAATGATCTCGAGACTCCTATCTACCCTAAGTATCCTTAGCAACTAGTGTTATCTCAACTACCTATCTGAAAGTGGTAGGGAAAGTCAAATGGACTGCACCCTAGAGTGTGAAATTTAGGCTCATGATGAAGTGGTGGATCAATAATTTCTCATCCTTCATGTATTCAACATAAGGAAGGAGCTCAAGAAACTAACTCTCATACTAAGCTATTGTGATGCCCCTCTAATGTAGAGAATGGAACTCCTTTATCTACTTCTATTTGAAGTGCTCAGAAAGGTACCTCTCTCTGAATCTAACCAAAAATTTCAACCATGTGAGGGTATCCATCATCACTCCTCCTGTAGTTTCCTCCTATTGACACCAGATGGAGGCATTCTCCCTCAAATGATGAACTGCTAGTTGTGCCTTTATATTACTCCCATAAGGGTGTAATCCAAAACACTATTGTAGACTCTGTAACCAAGCCTCTACCCCTCTCTGCCACCTACCCTGCCTTCTCTGAGATCCTATGCTCCCCCTTTGAGAATCTGCTACCCTAGTTGTACTATGGGTGGTAGCCTTTTTTGGATTACTCCAATCAGGGTCTGGAGGGCATCCAAAATATCAAATAAAGAAGAACCATAACTAATGCTAAGTTCAATAGAACAAAAAAACATTAAGCAGATAGAAAATTTACAATGGGACTTTGAAACTCAAAACTTAAACATTAATATTCAATTGCTAATAAAAACATGGCTCTCTGGTCGAAGACCAGAGAGCTGACTCTTTCCTCACACTTATGCTCTCTCCCTCTCGTAACTCTTTTCTTTCCTACTATCCTCTATATTCATTCGGTTACACTTTTTCTCTATTTCAAGAGATGCGAAGGTAGTTTTACAACTAACTTATTTTCTCGATATTCCCATTCTCTCAAGCATTTAACAATGCAAATTACAATGCTATTTTAAGCACATTACAATGTGATTCTTTGGGATTGTAACCCTTTCACAACATGGTTCCATTAAAATCAAAAGGACTCAAACATTAAAATCTTATGAAATTTGCCATAATTGACATGAGTTGAGGTGCTCCCACACCACACATTAGGTTTTCTAGAGTTCCATAGTTCATTTTGTGTGTTGGTTAAATCTCCTAGCTGAAATAGGTTACATCATCTTTAGAACGTTCATCAAAAAAACCATAAGACTAGTTGAAATTTTAAATTGGTTATAATCATAAAAATATTGACAATAAAAACTATTTGAGACATTTGTTTCATATGTCAACTCAACGTTAAAATGTTCATTTGACCGTGTCTTAACCAATACACTATCGTCCTTAGTTACACATTAAACTTCATAAAACTATAATTATAGAAATTAAATTTACAAGATTATTAAAAATATTTAAATATTAAAACTTAAACTCAAATATTTAAAAATAAATCTATCCCCCTTTTAAATTATACTACTCCTAAATTCTTCTTTCAAAGATAAATGATTATATATCTAATTATCAATTTCAAGTAAAAATTAAACAATTATAATTGCAAATCTAACATTCTAATTTCTAACCCCTTTAAATCTTACATTATAAAAAAATATTTTAATTAATTTAAATTAATCTTAAAAAATACTATTAAAATACTAATTCTATTTACCTTAAAATATTACATATACTAATCTAAAATTATACTATATTTACTTACTACCTACTAAATTACCTATTAACAACTAACCCCACATCTCTTTTCTATTGTTACCTCCTAACTAAACTAACCATACTAATGCTTAACTAACCCTACCAACTAACCAAATCCTAACACCTAACTAACTAACCCCACCCCCCAACTAACCTACACACCTACCCTCCCTTCTTCCTAAGGCATGACAGCCTTCAAGACAACTCCTATGTGGCACATGATCCCATGCATATTTTGTTAGGATTAAACCACAGATAGAAATAACAATTACATGCAAATATAACCAATAATATAAAATAATAAATCACATACAAAAGAACACAAGACACCAAGATTTAACATGGTTCACCCAATCCCTAGGCTACATCCACCAAACAGCTTGTCTAATATTATTGCGATCCAGTGATTATAACATGATTACAATCTATAACCTCTTATAGCTCAATACCACCACAAGAACCAATTTTGCATCATAACTGTGAAAACAATCCCTAACCCTAAGCTCTTTTACACAAGTATTTTTACCACCTTAAGGTTATAATTAATAATTACATGTCAGCCCAAAATCCTAATAAAATAGGGCCCAATTTTTTTTTTTTGAGGTGGTGCCCCATGTCCCAAAGAATTTATGAAGTACGTATAGTACTTTCTTGATCACTCACTGATGGGGACACAACCCAAGAACAGAATGGACACAACAAAAGAAGGGAAATTGTATTAACTAAGAAAATAAGCCAGTACAAATAGTACAGAGAAAATAAACTTCAAAACATGCCCTAAGGGCTTACAATAGCATAAATGTGGAGATAATTTCTCCTTTCAAAACCTCCTCTCAAACTCCACTCTGAAATACCTTTTACAATGCCAGAAATCTCCTTAAATAGACCTTGGAGGGTTAAGGACTAGGAGTACATTCTAGAAAGTGATAGTAGGCATCCACTGACCAAATAGAAGGTTCCAGAAGCTGCGTTAGAAGTCGGCGCAAATCTAGAAGAATCCAGAAATGGTCACCGAACTTTCGGGAGGCATAACTTTTGAACTGTAGATCCGATTGACGAATCGTTTACATTTTCAGAAAGCTCTCGAAGCGCTCTATAGCCCTATGGACAAGCTTCACTCATCCCCCATTTTTTGACCCTTTTTGAGTCATTTAATGACCCTAACCTGACTTTGAAGCATTCTTAGGAGGTCTCCAAAACTTGAAAAATTGCAATAACTTTAAAACCATGGGGCCTTTTGACCTGATTCTTTTTCTGGAATGCTCTAAATCACAATTACATTCATCTGGCCAATTTACACCTCCTAGTTCACCAAAATGATGGCTCAATTACATACTCCTATTTTTTTGAGATTTACATGAACACTGATAGTGGAACTGTGAGAGTTGGAACCTTTATTTGACCCAAATGGGTATCCAAAAATGAAAACACATGAAACAGAAACTAAGTCTAAGTATATTTTTTTGGGTGACACAGGATTGCCCTTATACCTCTGGATGCTCCTGCATCAGACACCCAAGGTAGATTGAAAAGTGACCCTGTCACTTTATGAATGGTAGAGGAAATCCCAAATGGGAAACCTCAGCTGCTGAAATCCAAGTCCTTGATTGACCGTCCTTTCCATTTTACCAAGTACTCTTCATACTGCCTATTTTTGGTACTCCTACCCACATGATGATCTAGAATGTCTTCTATCTCCTCCTTCTTAGAAGCAAGAATTGGACATGGCTCTAACACCAGCTCCTCATCTGCACCATCATCATGATACTCTGTTAAATCTGCAATGTTGAAAATGGGAGAAATGTGAATACCATCTGGTAGCTCCACTTCATATGCATTTCCTGAGTCATGTTTCTTCAAAATTTTGCAAGGGCCAAATTTCTTCATTTGTAGCTTGTTGTAAGTACCAGCTGGAAATATTTCTTTTCGTAAGTGCACAATGACTAGATCCTCTACTTGAAATTCCTTATTTCTTCTCCTTTGATCAGCCCTAGCTTTATACTCTTGATTCATCTTGGTAAAGTGTGCTTGAACCTCCTCATGTAGATGCTTGATATGTTCAGCAAATTCTTCCGCTTCAACACTTGTCCTCTCCCCTTTCTCTATCTTCCTCAATTCTAGTGCAGTCCTTGGGCTATTCCCATATACAATTTGGAATGATGATTTTCCAGTACTCCTATTTATAGAGTTATTGTAAGCAAACTCTGCTTGTGGTAAAATCAAATCCCATCCCTTGGGCTTATCCCCAACTAAACATCTCAGCAAATTGCCCAAACTTCTGTTTACCACATCTGTTTGGCCATCAGTTTGTGGGTGATGCGTGGAACTGAATTTCAAGTCGATTCTTAACTTTTTCCACAATGTCCTCCAGAAATACCCCACAAATTTAGTATCTCTGTTAGAAACTATGCTCCTTGGAAGACCATGTAGTCTTACCACCTCTTTGAAAAACAAGTCTACAATATGGACAGCATCATGAGTTTTGTGGCATGGAATGAAATGTGCCATTTTGGAGAACCTATCAACCACCACGAATACTGAGTCATTACCCCTTTGTGTCCTTGGCAATCCAAGAACAAAATCCATACTTATGTCCTCCCATGGCCTTGATGGAATAGGCAATGGCTGATATAGGCCAATATTGTGACTAAACCCCTTGGCAACTTGACAAACCTGGCAACTCTGTATAAACTTCTTCACATCCTGTAAAATTTGAGGCCAAAAATAATGTTCTCTAAGAATGGAAATGGTCTTATCTTGACCAAAATGTCTTGTCATCCCTCCACTGTGTTTCTCCTTAATCAAATTTTCCCTCATGGAACTCCTTGGAATGCATAATTGACTACCCTTGAACAACATGCCATCCTGAATCAAATAGTCTAACCACTTGGTTCTATCTACAGCAACAGGTTCTTTACAAGCTTTCCATGCTTCATCAAAATCAGGATCCTCAGGGTACAAATTCTTGAGTTCATCAAACCCAACTACTTCAACCTGCATTACTATAAGCAACAACTGTCTCTTACTTAGTGCATCTGCAACCCTGTTAGATTTTCCACTTCTATGCTTCAACACAAATGTATAACTCTGCAAGAATTCTACCCACTTCATATGCCTCTGATTCAATTTACCTTGGCTATTTAGGTACTGTAATGCCTGATGATCAGTATACAAAACAAATTTCTTTGGCAATAAATAATGCCTCCATTTCTTTAAGGCCTGAACTATTGCATAGAATTCTTGATCATAAACAGAATACTTCTTCTTTGCATCATTTAATTTTTCACTAAAATATGCAATAGGCTTACCTTCTTGGCTTAATACAGCCCCAATAGCACTGCCACTAGCATCACAATCTACCTGGAAAACCTTTCTAAAATTTGAAAGTGCCAACACAGGCTGTTCTGTCACCTTCTTCTTCAACAATTCAAAACTTCTCGCAGCTACTGCAATCCATTTGAACTCTTTTCTATCCCCTCTTATTGTATCAATTAGGGGTGCACATATGCCACTGAAATTCTTAATAAACTTCCTATAAAAACTAACCAGACCATGAAATGATCTTACCTCAGTAGCAGACCTTGGAGTAGGCCATTCCAAGATGGCTTTTACCTTCTCTGGATCCATTTTGAGACCTTCGGGTGATATAACAAACCCCAAATAGACTAACTCCCTTTTTGCAAAGATACACTTCTTCAGATTAATTAACAGTTTCTCTTCCCTTAGACTTTCAAGGACACTACAAATATGTAGTAAATGTTCTTCCAAAATCTTGCTGAAAATTAAAATATCATCCAAATAAACAATAACAAATTTTTCCAAGAACTTCTTAAGTACCTCATTCATGAGCTGCATGAAGGTGCTTGGGCCGTTTGTCAATCCAAAGGGCATGACTAACCACTCATAAAGACCCTCCTTGGTCTTGAAGGCTATTTTCCACTCATCTCCTTCTCGAATCCATATATGGTGATAGCCACTCTTCAAATCTATCTTTGTGAAGTACTGAGCTCCACTCAAGCAGTCCATAAGATCATCCATCCTTGGCAAAGGAAACCGGTACTTGATGGTTATCCTATTTATAGCTCGAGAATCTATACACATCCTCCACTATCAATCCTTCTTTGGTGCGAGTACTGCAGGTAGTGCACATGGACTCGAGCTCTCTCAAATCAAGCCCTTCCTCAACAACTCCTGAACCTGTCTATTTAGCTCCTCTGTTTCAGTAGGAGTCATCCTGTGAGCAGCCTTGTTAGGAAAACTAGCTCCTAGAATCAAATCTATCTGATGACTAATTTGCCTTACTGGTGGCAATCCATCTGAAACATTATCAGAGATAATATCTCCAAATTCCCCTAGTAAATTTGAAACTTCAAGTGGTATTTCACTACTACCTTCTTTATCTTTCCTAGGAATCAAAGCATAGCAGATATGCTGATGTTTCATGCCATCTAAAAACTTCCTTCCATCAACAAGAAAAATCCTAGCACTACTACATACCTTTTCACCTTCCTTTTTCATGGGCTTCAATTTGTGGCAAACTCCATCCTTTGTCAGAGAGGATGTGTTTGCATGTCCATCATGTACTGCATGTCTATGAAACTGACATGGTCTACCCAATAATAGATGGCAAACATCCATCAAAATAACATCACAGAGAACTTCATCATGGTAACTCCCAATTTTGAATTTCACTAAACATTGTTCACTTACCAGGACCTTATGATCATCTTTTACCCAAGCAATCCGATAGGGCTAGGGATGTTTCTCCCTCTTGAGCTTCAACTTAGAGACCATCTCTTCTGATACCAAGTTATCAGTGCAACCACCATCAATGATCATGTCACAACATTTATCCTCACACTTGCATCTGGTACGAAACAAACTCCTCTATTGTCCTGGTTCAATCTCACCACTTAGTAGGACTCTTTCATTTATCAAGGTCTCTCCTCTTTCTACATCCTCTGAATGTGATGATTGTGCATCCTCATCCACGTGAGCAACCCTAGCTTGGCCCTCAGCTCTCCTATCTATCCTTCATTGTCATTGAGGGCATTCAAAGGCACAATGACCTTCTTCATTGCAATGGAAACAGGTACCATAGAAGTCGCCTCTTCCTTGTCCACGTCCTCTACCTCTTCCTCTCTGATTTTCAAAGTCTTGATCATGGGAGCGGTTGAAACTCTCATTCCTCTGGTTCCTGCTAGTACCCACATCTTCATTTTTCTTTTGGGTTTCATTGCGGCCTCCAGATGATCTACCGCTTCCCCTTCCTCCTTGACCACACCCTCGTTGTCTTCCTTCAAACCTTTTATTCAACTTCTCTTCAACTCATAGGGCAAACTGGTATGCCTCTTCAACGCTGGTCATTCTTACCAGACTTAATTCCTCCCGGATGCTAGGTCACAACCCACTGATATAATGAGCAACCTTCTCCTTATTTGCTTCTACATGCCTCACTCTAATCAAGAGTCAGTAAAATTCCTCTGTATATTCCTGGACTGATCTTCTTGCTTGCTTTAACCCATGCATCTTCTTAAACAAATCAAGCTCGTAGTCCACAGGAATGAACTGCTTCTTTAATTTGTCCACCATGCGATCCCATCTTGTGATCTTCTCCTTTCCTCTTCTGTTTCTTTCCAATTGAACCTCTTGCCACCAGATTTTGGCATGGCCTTTTAGTTTGGCCTTTGTAAACTTAACCCTATCCGGGTCCCTAATATCCTCATACTCAAAGTATTCTTCCAGTTCATTGATCCAATCGATCAACTCATCTAGTTTCAGATTTCCTGAAAATACACCCACTTCAATTGTGGGTCTTTTCCCAAACTTAGTAATGGCCCTAAAAAGCCTTTCCTCTGCATGATTCAGAACTTCCTCATCAAATTCCCCTTCTGGTCCCATTTCATCTTCTTCGTTGTCATCTTCAGTTTCATCACCTGTGGCCACAATTGTTCCTCTATGGAGTTACTCTTGTAATTCTTGTACCTACCTTTGGAGGGCTCTAACCTCCTCAGGATTAATAGCTCTAGCCCTTCTGCCATGCTCTCTTCGTGGAGGCATCGTCAAACTTGAACTCACAACCACATAGTCCTGGTGCAAACTGCCTCACAGTCGGCGCTCTGTCTACACACTCAGGAAAACCAGCTCTGATACCACTTGATGGGGACACAACCCAAGAATAGAATGGACACAACAAAAGAAGAGAAATTGTATTAACTGAGAAAATAAGCTAGTACAAATAGTACAGAGAAAATAAACTTCAAAACATGCCCTAAGGGCTTACAATAGTGAAAATGTGGAGATAATTTCTCCTTTCAGAACCTCCTCTCAAACTCCACTCCAAACTGCCTTTTACAATGCCAGAAATCTCCTTAAATAGACCCCGAAGGGTTAAGGACTAGGAGTACATTCTAGAAAGTTCTAGTAGGCATCCACCGACCAAATAAAAGGTTCTACAAGCTGCATTAGAAGTCGGCGCAAATCTAGAAGAATCCAAAAATGATCACCGAACTTCCAGGAGGCATAACTTTTGAACCGTAGCTCCGATTGACGAACTGTTTACATTTTTGGAAAGCTCTCGAAGCGCTCTATAGCCCTATGGACCAGCTTCGCTCATCCCCCTTTTTTTGACCCTTTTCAAGTCATTTAATGCCCCTAACCTGACTTTGAAGCATTCTTAGGAGGTCTCCAAAACTCAAAAAACTGTAATAACTTTCAAACCGTGGGGCCTTTTGACCTGATTCTTTTTTTGGAATGCTCCAAATCACAATTACATTCATCTGGCCAATTTACACCTCCTAATTCACCAAAATGATGGCTCAATTACATACTCCTATTTTTTTGGGATTTACATGAACACTAATAGTGGAACTATGAGAGTTGGAACCTTTATTTGACCCAAATCGTTATACAAAAATGAAAACACATGAAATAGAAACTAAGTCTAAGTACATTTTTTTGAGTGACACAGGATTGCCCTTATACCTCTAGATGCTCTTGCATCACTCACCACAATCTAACAAATTTTCCATGCTACCCAAGGGAAAGTGCAATAGTCAAGTGTGATTGGAGTGTGGGGAGGGGGAAAGGTTTAGTCTTGTTAGAAGTCAACGGGCCTCTATCTATCAATCAACTTTAAGGGGAAGCTTCCATGTCAGATTCCCATTAAATGCTATTAAATGGAAACATCTCTAATCTCTTGCAAAAGGATGTAGTGCACCCACTTTTGGGAAGAGGGAAAGGTGGGGTGATGTCATCACCCATGGAGGTGGAGGATATTTGAAAAGTTATGTACCAAAGTTTATTAGGTGAGGGTAGGATAAGGTAGAAATAGGATTTATATATTTTTTTAAAATGATTTATTTTATAATCTATTTCTATGCATTTTATATTTGCAAAACCTATTATTTGAATTATGACAAGGTTTTCAAAGGGAATCTTTTAAGGAATATCCTCTATTCCATAGAGGATTAAACACTTTTCTCATACAAAAAACAAAGAGCATTTTTTCTTTAGAAAGGTAAATTTCATAAGGATCATTTTTTTTTACAAGTGATAGATTTTCTTGTACAATTTTTAAACATGGCATAAGGGGAATTTTTTTTGTCCATTTTCTAAGATGAATTATAGTAGCCTTTGATGTTATATTTATGCATTAAAGCGAAGCATATCTTTTCAATAGTCACTACAATGTAAAATGAAGTAACCACCATATAAATCAAAATTTCCTCTAATCCATGTTTGTAATCAAATTGCATAACTTATGTAACATCATTGTATCTAATAAACATTACTCATATGGATATGAATTGATTTATAAAGAATTCCATATGGAAGGAAATTGCTCTTCTTTTTTTCAACAACGTGGGCTAGCCACTTACTATTTATTTTATTCAAAACACCTGATTTAAGGACTCCATTAAGAAAGAATTATAGAAGAAAAACTGATATCATTGTCATTTCAAAAATGAGTTTAACAATAATTTTACAATAGGAACATTATCCCAAGGAGATTTCTCCAAAACATTTGAATCAAAACACCAACACTCTGAATCTAGTTTGGCTCCTTATAAAGGTTTCAACTATGAAATCTACAAATTACATCAAGGTAACCATGGAGAATCAAAAGTAACTGGGTGACAACCAGATTCAACACAAAGACACATTTAAACAATTTCTCCCATCCCAGGTTTGTACAATAGGTTCCTTATCAAACCAAGACTAGGGAGAAGGTGGATTTTTTTAAGGTAGGAGAAGTCAATCACAACACCAAAATAGATGCCCCTTCTGAGGCTAATAATCACAAGAACTTTTTTTCTTGCAATTCTTATCTCCCAAACACAATATAGTTTGTATTGACAATTAGGGGCCCATAACACCCTACTTTTCTCCCTCTCCTTATCGTGAGGAAAGACTCTGCATTGACCCAGAGTCTGACTAAGGCCCTCCTCCTGTACATGGCCACTTCTTCCCTATCGGAGGGTGAGTAATGCCAACAAAACTCTTATAGTTTCCCTCACAAAATAAAATGTAAAAACACGAAAGTAAAACAATTAAGAAACCCATAACAACGCATCATTTAAATGTTTCATCATACATACGAACACACACATACGCAAAAGGCCTACTTAAGAAAATAAAAATAAAGCATGAAGAACAAGACCATAAAGAATTCCTACCTTCACAAATGGTTATGGAAAACTAAAATTTTGAGAAGAGCTAATCCTTGTTCCTCCTTCAATCTTGGCTATTTCTCTCTCTAATTGTAGAGATTGGGTGCACACTCTTCAACCCTCAAATTTGCAACTAAATAGGCTTTTAAACTCACCCACCTAAAATTGCAATAACTCTAGACTTGACTAAGGCCTTTTAGGGTCTTCCAATTTGATCCTACCATTAATGAAACCTTTTTGGTGGAGTGTAAACTTGGCAAACTCATGAAGAAGTGCAATTTTTTCCCTAAAGGAGAAATGAGATACTTAGGAGGTCATAAAAGTCAACGAAAGGGTCTAGACGGGTGGAAAATACCCCCAACCCATACACATGCCCCCTAGGCAATTGGTTTGCATTAATTTTGGCCTCTAGGATCATTTTAGGACCTATTATTTGGCTCAAAATATTTGAACTTTCTAAAAACCCTAGGAAAGAAAACATACCACTAAACCCCAATCAGGGTAATTAATCTAGGTTACCAACTAATTAGTCTTAAGTTAATAACTTGATCCATCTTACATTATTAGGTTACTTGTCTAACCCTAATTATCATGTTGATACATATATATGAATTATGAGTGTCAAGTGACACCATAAGATTCACTATTACATAACATTAAACACTTTTGATTACCAAATGATACACACATTTAGATTATGATACAACTAACATATGAAACAATGGGGTCTCCATCTTTCATTAGACTCAACTCTGGGTTTCACAGATTGTACATAGGGTCAATTACCAGTTCTTTATTAGATTTCCTGGCTAATGATCCTGCACACTCAATTTGCACATTAGTAGTTTGAGAAAAATCACATGGATATATTTAACACTCATCTGGATAATCACATTAATCAAAACATCAATATTTCATTTAATTAAGTTTTTCCTCATTTTTGCACACGTATTTGATCATTAAAAGAATTTGCATAATTAAATCATTGATCATATTCCTAATCCTGAATTCTTTCACTGTACTACATCATCAACATGCATGCTCATAAAACATCAATAATATGATTAAGCATCTTAAAGTAGAGCATCACACGACATAAAATAACATAATAATGTCCATTTCATTAGACAATATCTTGATATATTGAGTCATAATGTATCAAAATAAAAATGTATCAAATATGCTATGATAGATCGGGGAAAGGCCTCACATCAACCTTGATGGTGACAATAATCCCATGGATGGTCAAGAGTAGAAGACATCTCAACAAGGTGAGACTCTAACCCTCTCAATCCCCAAGGTAACTACCTTTCCTATTGCCAACCAAAGTAAAGTAACACCTCCAGTATTGAGGAATTTTTTTGATCCTACAACTTTGTAGTCAACAATCAATGTCCTTTCAATTGAGTCATGGTTGGAAGAGACTATTGATCAAAAAAAGAGGAGATGTAGGGAAGCCGCCCCATCTAAGGACCTCATTGTGCAAGCAACTTCAGTTCAACCAACATCAAAGAAGTCAAGGAAGTAGAAGACTACAATGACACTGGCCACATATTTCTCTATTGGTCATATGCTAGTAGAGATTGTAGAACCCGAAAAGGAAGGGAATTTTCATGAGCTAACTAGTAATGATTTCTAGATCAAAAGGGTTGACATAGGCATTCTAGTGCATAATTCTATGTTCAACATTTGGAAATCAATAAATGAGAAGATTGAAGATCAACTAGAAGAATTAAAGTAAGAAAAAGAGGTACTCAAAGCCTCAAATAAGGAATTGATGGATTACATCAAGGTTGCACTTGGAAGCACCTCTACAAGCACATTCAACCCAAGTATAGAGGAGAACAAGAATTTTATTACTAAAACTATAGTAGGAGAGGCAGTTTGGTTAAATTGTTCATGCTTAGATCGATTAGATAAAGGCCCAAGGTCCCCGCCTCATTCAAAACCTTGGAAACTTGTTGTTAGATATTGACAAATTAAGATAATCAATTTTCATTCATTAGACCTCAATGCACAAAGCATCAGAGATCCTAACAGATCAATTGGCCTTATTGTAGGAGGTAATTGATATGAAAACTAATGTGGTTGTGACCCACATAATTCTCAAAATAGGACAAGAACCATTGCTTCATTGGAAGCA
Organism: Cupressus sempervirens; assembly: GCA_028749045.1. Lineage (NCBI taxonomy): Eukaryota > Viridiplantae > Streptophyta > Pinopsida > Cupressales > Cupressaceae > Cupressus > Cupressus sempervirens. Next base: position 811,030,539 of record CM053790.1, on the reverse strand, counting down.
ATCACTGGAATTCAAAGTTGAGAGCTCAATGAGGTTTGAAAATAAGCTAAAGGATCTACATGATTTGGTGTAGAAAGTCATGGACAAAATATTCAAACATCTAAAGGTTCTACATACTTAATCATATGCCACCAATAATGGTCAGTTGGCAGACATTGAATGAATGAAAACTTAGATTCTAGCATTCGTTGAAGAAGATATTGATGCATTCAGCTTCCAAATGTCAAAGATCCCAAAACTTTTAGTAGTAGATTCTATTCTGAGGCATGCAGTGGAGAAGCTCCAATCAAAGTTTTCTAGAGTGGAAGAATTGATAGGAATGCATGATTACTAGATGATTAGAGCTAACAACATTCTTATTCCAGGTGTCCATGAGCTAAAAAGTGAAACTGATGCAATGAAAGCATACAAAGATAAGGCTATAACCCCAAAGAAAAATTGATTCCCTAACAAAATATTACACTCTTTTTGACAAGTGTCACATCTTCTCTCTCTCACTTTCTAATATTGTAGCCATATTTGGCATTCTCCTTGTAGGGTAAAGTTTTGTAACAAATGACTATTAGTTCAATCCTATTATTAGAATGATTCAAAGATTCTCTATGGAGTAATCATTAAATGTAATTGGCCATTTCTAAGAAGGCCTATAAATGTAATTTTTGATAAGTAAATTGCATTGGAAAAATTATTATGAGGAAAAACCCCTGTAATTGGGACTAGTGTGTGAGACTTCTACATGTCCATTTTGATTTTGTTGTTCATTTAATTCTTTCATGGTGTTAGGAATGAAATGTGTTATTGATGAAAGCTATGAGATTGCAAATAAAATGGGTTTTCTTTCTTTCTTTTTAGTGGTTGTAAGCTTTGCTTTGCTTCCCTTGTTTATAGTATTATCTTGATTCCTCTATTCTATGCAAGTTAGTTCATGTGCATTTCATTATTATGTGAGAAGTCCAAGATTCGGTTAATGTAAGGGACTAAATGAGAAGCAAACAGTCATTGTGAATCTTAGCAACTTGGGCAATTTGGCTATTGCTTAATTGATCATAGTTTCTCTTCCTATGCAATGTGCATTGGTAGATAGTCTTGCATTATTGAATCTTACATTCAGTATATGGATTAGATTACATTTTAAGTGTTAGAAGAACTTAAACATGACTCATATGCATTCATAGTTGTGGAGGTTGTGAGTCATCATTTGAATTCCTAGATTACTTGAAGTGTTGGGCAATCTAATTATACCTCTTCTGCTCTCTGGTTAAGAGCATCCCCCCTAAAACTTGTTGAATTACTAAAACCAAATTCATTGCAAATCTTTACACCACAAGGGAGTTGTACCTTTCAATTCAAGGGTCTCTGATAGATTCCTACACTGACCCATTCTGTCATTAACTTCTTTGTTTTCTACCACATTGGGCACATTAAGAGTCGAGGTATAAAACAATGTCTAATCAAGATAAAGTGTTAACAAATAATGTAATTAGTGTTATTCTAAGTGTGGAAACTCGTAGGAAAACCTCAGGTGGATCTACATCAAGAAGTGACTTGAATGAAAAAAGAAGAGGCATAACAACTGAGAGAGGAAACAATTCTAGAAATCATGGGAAATCAAGAGGAAAATCAAAGGGGAAGAGCTCTCAATCCGTAGAGGATGCTTTGCTTCTTTCTTTAGAAATTGTTGATTATTCATGGGTTTTAGATTATGGCGCTTCATTTTATGCTACACCCCATAGAGGTTATTTTATTGATTATGTCCAAGGAGATTTTGTGCTTGTTTATTTGGGGGATAATGAACCCTATTAGATTGTTGGTAAGGGAAAAGTTAAGATTAAGTTGTAGAATGGGAATCATTGGCTACTACATGAGGTTAGACATGTTCCAAGGTTGAGTAGGAATTTAATTTCAGTAGGGAAACTTAGTGATGAGGGTTGTGTAGTTACTTTTAATGATAAAAATTGAAATTTTTTAAAAGGTTCCCTTTTAGTAGAAATTTTTGTGAAAGTAGGAATCTTATATATTTGTATAGGTCATATGGTTCCTTCTACTTTGATTGTTTCAAAGAAAAATGAATGTTCAAGAATAGTTGCTACATTGAGCAGGGAGAACAAACATTTGTTGTAGATTCTGATATAGCGCTATGACACAAAAGACTTGGGTATATAAGTGAAAAAAGTATGAAATTACTTCATTTAAAGAAATTTTTACTAGGTTTGAAATGTGTTAATATGGATTTCTATGAAATTTTTGTGTATGGAAAAATAGAAGAGAGTGAGTTTTGTAAAGACTAAGAAGGAAAAGAAAAATGAGAAATTAGAGCTTGTGCATACTGATGTATGGGGACAAACTCAAGTATTTTCCCTTGGTGGCTCTCATTATTATGTTACATTCATTGATGATGCTTGGTTCAAAATGAAACTGGTAAGAGATTAAAATGTCTTAGATATGATAATGGTGGTGAGTATTACAGTCATGAATTTGAAGATTATTTCTCTACTAAAGGTATTTGCAAATAGAAAACTATTCCAAGGACTCCATAAAAAAATAGAGTGGTTGAATTCATGAATAGGACAATAATGGAGTGTTCAAGGGGCATGAGGTTTCATACTAGGGTTCCCTTAAACATGTGGGCAGAGGATGTCAATACTATTGCATATTTGATTAATAGAGGTCCCTCTACTTCTTTGGGCAGTGGTATTCCAGAGAAAGCATAGACTAGTAAGAAGGTGAGTTATTCATTTCTCATAACCTTTGGTTGTGAAACATTTTCACATATAGATTCTAAAAATAGAACCAAGATGGAAGCTAATTCAAAGAAATGTGTATTTTTTGGATATGGCATTGATGAATTTGGTTATAGGCCTTGGGATTTTGAAAATCATAAAATTTTAAGAAGAAGGGATGTCATATTCATTAAGAAAGTGTTGTACAAAGATCTATTGCAGCAACATGAGAAGAAAGAAATGATTATGTAGCATTGGATGATACTCCAAAAGATGATGTTCTAGTAGTTACTCATGATCTGCAAAAAACACAACAAAAAATACCACACACCCCAGTGAATGTTAGATAGTCAACAAGGCTAAGTAGACCTCTAGAAAGATTTTCTCCTTCCTTGTATTTTATTTTACTTATGAACACTAGTGAACCTGAATGTTATGATGAAGTTGTGTGGGTGGATACAAAGATCTAATGAGAGTCTACAATGAAAACAGAAATAGACTCTTTCATAAAAAATCAAACATGAGATTTATGCAAGTTGCCTGTAGGTAAAAGGGCTTTACAGAATAAATGAGTTTATAGGTTGAAAGAAGAGGATGGAGGTAAGAAAATATTTAAAGCAAAGTTAGTGGTCAAAGGATTTGCATAGAAAAATGGCCTTAATTTTGATGAGATGTTCTCTCCTTTTGTTAAAATGACTTCTATTCACACTATTTTAAGTATTGTGGCTACTAAAGATTTGTATTTGGACCAACTTGATGTTAAAAAAACCTTTCTTCATGGTTATTTGGATGAACAAATACATATGTTATAACCATAGGGATTTAAGGTCATTTGGTAAGGAGAACTTAGTGTGCAGATTATAGAAAAGTATATATAGCTTGAAGCAGGCACCTTGGAATGGTATCTAAAATTTTCCAGTTCTATAGACAAGGATGGATATAGTAGGTGGCATTTAGATCATTGTGTTTATTTTAAAAGGTTGGATGATGACGACTACATTATTTTTATGTTTATATGTTGATGACATGCTTGAAGCTAAATCTAACATGGATCACATTAAGGGGTTAAAAGAATAGTTAGCACATTCATTTTTTATGAAGGATTTGATGGAAGCAAAACAAAACCTTGGTATGAAAAATTTATAGAGATAGAAAGCACAAAAAATTGATATTATCTCAAGATAATTACATTGAGAAGGTTTTGCAATGCTCTCTATGGAGAATGGAAAAGTTGTCATTGCACCTTTACCTAGTCATTTGAAGTTGACTAAGGAAATGTATCCCAAGACATAGGAAGAGGAGGAAAAAATGTCCAAGGTATCCTATGCTTTAGCTATAGGAAGCTTGATGTATGCCATTATATGTACTAGGCCCGATATTACACATGCAGTGTGTTAGTAAACAATTTTTCTCAAATGATTTGATATTCAAAATAGAGAAAAGTGCATAACAACAAATTGAATTCCCATAGAATGTTAAGGAATTCTCTACTTAAAAGTTTTCTTCAGTAAAATAGGTGTAGCTACCTTTATTGAAAAGGAATAATTATTCGATCTTTTACCCCAAAGAAAAGATTTTTCAAAACACAATTTGTTGAAAATAATGAATCAACTTATTCTATTTCATCAATATAAAGTAGATCTAAATGCTAAAGAACCACTTGATCTTAACCATCAATATTATCCACATAATTGAAAGTTAAGCAAACAAGCAGGCAGATCAAATGAAATTCTCTTCTCATAGCTCCTCGAATTTTTCAATAGACAATCTCAGAATGAATGAAAAACACAGCAAAAGCTTTTTGATATAAATAATATTCTCAAAAATATAGATTCAAAGAAGCAGACAATAATATCTACCTCCAAAAAAACCTTTATCAAAATCAAACTATAGAGTTCTATTTATGTTTGTTGATAATTTGAAATGCTATCTTTGAAAAACTTATGATTAAACCTAAAACAAAAATATTTTTGTTTATCAGTCTACTAGAGATTAACCCTATGCCATACTAATTATTATATTTATATAAGGCATGGGGTTGGATAGTTGCCAAAATCACCCTACCAGGAGTAAAATAGTCTTTTAGTTAACACAATTGTGTTAATTGAAATGCATGAAAGTAAAAATAGAAAGAACAACTAAGCAACTATCTATAACTATGCATCATGATCAAGTAGCACCATCCATGCTAGCCACATTCCTCACTGCTTTCCATGCTTCATAGGTGGTTGAAAATGTAGAGATAACAGATTGATGAAGTAGGCCAATGTAAGCAAGTTGTTGTTTCTAGATTTCTTTCTCCTTTTTTAGTTCTGCTATCTTTTCCTCACGCATTTCCAAGTGTTTCAGGTTAATTAAAAGCATGGCTTCAATGTGGGCTACATTCAAAAATTCTTTCTTACTTGGTATTTTCTTATCCTACTCCTAGAATTTCTTCTAGACTTCCTTAATCACTTCCTCTGTTAGGATAAACCATGGACAGAAATAAAAACTACATGCAAATATAACCAATAACAGAAAATAATAGAACACACAGAAATGAACACAAGGCACCAAGATTTAACGTGGTTCACCCAATCCCTGGGCTATGTCCACCAAAAAACAAGTCCGATCTTATTACAATCCAGTGATTACAACCTGATTACAATCCGTAATCCCTTACAGCTCAATATCGCTGCAAGAACCAATTTCGTATCACCACATATGAAAAATACCCAACCCTAAGCCCTTTTTATACAAGTATTAAACCACTTTAGGGTTATAACATGTCGGCCATATGTCGGCCACTCCCAAAAAAAAAAAAATTCGGAGCGATGCCCCGAACCCCACTATTTATGAAGTATGTACAATACTTTCCTGATCAGTCACCATAATCTAACATCCTCTACTTGGGAAATAGAGTCATCCTCTTTACCTATGTAGTGTTTGCCAAACCAGTTGAGGTCTCCTTGAATTATTTCATGTATAACTTTGAGTTCTTGTAGAGTTTCTTTGATTTCAGTCATACTGTGTACTAATGATTCATTCCTCCACTCAATACAATATTTGATTACATAGAAGGTTTTTTCATCCAAACCAGCTACAAGACACTCTACTTGGAATTTCTAAAGTTTGAATTCTTAGATATATTCCAACCATATTACCACCTTTGCCCAGTTTCTCTTTTCTTTCTCATACCCTTCATTTCTCAGCTCTACCTTTTTGGTGATGGTAGAGATTTCCCTCGAAGCCTTATCCAAGAGGTTTATCTATTTTACAGTGTCATCTAAGACACACTACACCCACTCCCCTAGTGTCTTTGCAACTGTTTTGCACTTCTACAAATTATCAAGGAATTGTTGGTTGGTTGTAGAAGTCACATCTACAATTGCAAACATTTCGTTGATGGGCTTTGCTTTTGGGTGTAGGATGGCATTGATATACTATGCCATGATCTTCATTGCCTCCTTCATCTCTTGTTTATCTTGTGTATCCTTCCACACCCTATTTGAAATTTTCTTATTAGAAGCTTCAAAAAACTCCATATCCACTATGCAATTTCCTTTTCCCAAGTCAACCTTTATTATTTGATAATCTTGAGTGGTTAGAGATTCCTACGAGCTTCCATCTGGTGGCATGGCTATTTTAGCTGACTAGTGCCCTAAGTTTTTATCAAGTTTTTATCAACCTTGATTCTTGATTCTATTCTAGCTTTCTTTACCTTAGATGTTTTCCCCAAACATTTACTAACCAAATCATCAATTGGCATTGAAAGAGGCACCATACTCTGCTTCCTTTTAATAGAGGTCTCCAACCACTTGGGTGTGACTAGTTCCTTATCAACTACAGGGGAGAACCTAGTTAAGGCAAGGTTACCCTCTTGACTATCAATGTTTACTGGTGACTTCTGGGATTCTAGTACATTGTGTGCCATTGGTGATTTAAATTTGACTTTTGTAGCCTCAAGATCAACTGTCACCATATCTTTTCTTTTGTTTGATGATGTTTTCTTTGAACTGGAACAAGTCACCCTTTTAGCCTTAGGAGTTTCTACTTGAACTTGAAGTTGAAGTGATTGTGGGATTGCTTCAACTTCAACTTCAATTGAACTTGCAATGGGACCATGAACACCTTGGTTAGTGGTAGCTTTTTTCTTTTGGGAGGTCCTTTTACTTTTTGCTTTTGAAGATTTTCTTGATGGATTAGGGGTAACAACATTTTTTGATTTTAGCCAAATTTCAGTCCTAGTCAACACATCTTTAGTTCAAGAAAACAAATCATTTTCCTCTCTTCTTCCCCAATCAATCTCAGGAATAGGCATGCATTCAATTTGGTCAATATAAAATGGATCAATTACTTCTTTTGAATCTTCCTCTTTTAACTCGTATGTGTCAAGATCAACATTAAACATATTATTTTGCTTTACTGTTAACCTTGACCATAACCTTTTTCTTACTTCAAACTCATCAAGACAATTTTCCTAGTAGTCCTCTAAATGTGGAATGTGAATAAAAGAAACTGTTTTTAAAATTGTTCCTAATAAACCCTGTGTAATCAAAATTTTCTTGAGGGAAAAAAGGCTTGGAACATAGACGGGCTAATGCTTCTCTTGTAAACATGGCTTGCTTTAGATTAGGACATCTGTAATGGCTGATTTCAATGGGAAAGAAAATAGAAGAAGACCTCTTGGTAATTTCAAAAGACTCCACCACTGAGACAAATTGTCTACACATTTTAGATAAAATAATAGGGTCTAAGAAATAACAAGGTAGCTTTAGTGGTTCACTTGAATAACCACCCATTTTGAGGTATGTGAACTTAGGGAATTGAATATAAAAATAGCCATAGACTTGTATAGCCTGTATTGCTTCCTCAAATAGTCTATTATTTTCATGATCCATAAGCACAAAAACTAGCTTTCCTAGAAAGACATTGTTTACTCTTCTAAACTCTTTACACAAAGTAGTCTCTTAGAGATCACTATAGTATTGGTAAATAGGCATTTCATATGTCCATGGTGAATATGGAAGGCTTTCCCATTCTTTAGATGTTGCCAAGAAATATATTAAAAAGGAGGATAGGAAGAATGGACCAAAATTGTTAATAGTCACTAAACCCTTGTGTAGATTTTCAGCAATTAGGTAAGCCCAATCAATGAACTTATCCCCCTCAATAATCTTTTGGATGAAGAAATACATCCATGTTTTCCAATGAAATGCATGCTCATTTCCTTTGACCCTATTCAACAAAAGCACGATATCTACAATTTCTTTGATGAAATGTTCAATGGTTAAAGGTTTGGGCAACATTGAACCACCTTTTGCTATTTTTAAGAGCCAAGACTGGGCTACTTTATTTTCATAACTATTTTTCCTCTCAGCATATAGGAATATTGCCTCCTCAAATGTCCATGGTTCATAGGGTTCCTTATGAGGGATCCTAAGGGTTGAGCAAACACTGGTCCTATTGATTTTGATTACCACTTCCCCTGAAATTTTCTTGACACATCTCATGCTAGGATCATAGTGGTTTGTGCATTCAATAATTAACTCTAGGCATGTAATATCTTTAGGAAATGTGGTAGCTTCAAGTAATCCTCTATTAACTAGTTTTTGATATATAGGACCTGACTAGGCATTTCTAATTCTTTCAATTACATCGGTCAAGCTTTTGTTAACAAGGAATGTGTCATGAATCTCAGATAAAGAGCTAAGGAGACATGGTTTTTCCAATTTGGGCATTTTGGGGCGAAATAATGTCATGGCTTGCTATGGGGTAACAAGGTCTAGAAGACACAAATTAAAACCTTTCAAAACAAAAGCAAGCACAAGTAAATTTACAAAGGGAAATGGCAGTGCAGTTACAGTTTGACAAAGCTTATCCTACAACATGTTCTCCCTACCAGATGACACCGAGATTTTCCTTTTGCAAATGGCAGAATAAGCAGTAAAATGGCTAAGCAATGCATTTAAGGGATAAATTATGAAGAAAATCTCAATAAAGATATGGCAAGTAAATATAATGATTACTATTTGTGTGCCACGCACTCGAAAAGACCCTCTGAGTGATTTGTTATTAATGCATGTCAAATCTGCACACTTATTAATGCTCCATGTCATCATGAAATGAAAAATTTACCTTTTCCCCAAATCTTGCCATATCAAGAAATGTGCCTCCTTAACATCCTTATTTATTATTTTGCGTGCCTTGGAAAATGTCATCATTGGGGCCCATTTTTGCCCTTTTCAACTTCAAAGATTGAATGCCTACATGAAAACATAACGTTAGTACACAAAAATGATATTGAAGTTGAAGTTGAAGTTGAAGTTGAAATTGTTCCAAATTCAACTTCATAAGGACTGACTCAAGGTAGTGAATGTGTATTTTGATACACGAAAGATAATGGGAGGATGTGAACTTGAACTTGAAGTTAATTGAAGCTTCAAGTTCAACTTCATGATCAAGAAATGACGCATGCATGAGACACTTTATGTCATAAAAAAAATATGAGTGTGGTAACAATTGGCTCTAGCTGGGAAATGAGACTAGAAGGATCATAGATGAACTCGAGATCTTTGGCTTCACAGACCTACTCAAAAAGGACAAAAACAAAAGGACAAAAAAAGGGAAAGAATAAAACTCAAAAAGGATGGTATTTACAATGAGACAAATAACAGACTTAGAATTGGTAGAGTTTGAGATCCTGTCCATTATAAGACAGGGGAAGATTATCTCCATTAAGATACTACAATTTGAAAGCGTTAGAGCCTAATTCTTCAAATATTACAAATGGGCCTTTCCATAAGCTCTCAAATTTGGTGTGAGCCCCTTTAGGTTCCTTTCTCTTGTCCCACAATAGTTCTTGATCTGCTTTCATGAATTTTCGTGGCCTTGCCTTTCGATCAAAAATTCTTTTGACCCTTGCTTGATTGTTGGTGATGTGATCTACTAGCTTCCTTCTTTCTTCTTCTATTTTCTAAAGGTACAAAATTCTCTTTTCAATGGGAGAATGAAACATTCCATCTTCAATTGCCTTTTGTAAATTTAAAGAAGCTAGTTCCAAGGGTAAGGATAATTGTGCTTCAACTCCATACACTAGCTCTAAAGGATTCATGCCAATGGCTCTTTCTAGGGAAGTTCTATCAGCCCAAACTGCTTCATATAACCTCTTATGCCAATCCTTTCCCTTTTCATCTACTAACTTTTTCATGATATTGACCAAATGTTTATTCGTGGATTCTGCTTGTCCATTGCCTTGAGGAAAATAATCTAAGACATGAGACAGCTAGAGACCATGATCATAGCAATATAATTGAATTTCTTGAGAAGAAAAAATTTGTGCATTGTCGGTCACTATTTTGTTTGGTGTACCAAAATGGGTCGGAATGTTTTCCATCAAGAATGTACACACGACCTACGATGTCATGGCTTTAACAAGAACCACTTCAACCCATTTAGTAAAGTAATCTATAGTAGTGAGGATATGTGTGTGACCTACACTTGAGTTTGGATTGATAGGCCCTATAAAATCCAATCCCCACTATTGAAAAAGTTCTTCTATAATCACAAGTTTTAAAGGAAGAGTAGCTAATTGTTGTTTTCCAGTAAACAATTTACATTTCTCATAATTTCTCACCCACTTGTAGGGAGCTCTAAACATACCTAGCCAATAGTATCCACTTCTTAGAATTTTGAAGGTTGTCACTATTGATGAAAAATGTCCTCCGTAGGCTCCATCATGGAAGGTCTTCAATAGTTTTTCTTGTTGGTCAGCATCAACACAACTTAAAAACATGCCATCTAAGCCTTTCTTGTATAAGATATCATCAATAATTACAAATTTGGCCACTCTAAGTTGTAGAGTCCTTTGGTCTTTTCCCTTTAAATGGTATGGGCATCTCCCATATGTCAAAAAATATGCTATGTCAGAAAACCACTCATCTTTCAAACCAACAAACAAGTAATTGGGATATGTTTCTTCTTTTTCCCTTTTTGTCATAAGTTTACCTAGTCCTTGCCCTCAAAACAACTTGGTTGGTTGAATATCTAAGTCAAACTCTTGTACTTTTGATACCCAAGTTGCTTGATTATTCATTGCTACATCTTGCTGTGTGAGGATACTTTTGACTACTGTGGATGGTACATACACTAAAGAGTGTGAATAAAAAATATAGTACCAAAAATATTTCACTGCTTTCATAACAGAAAAGGCTTGCTTTTCAGCTAGGGAGTAATTCAGTTCATGTTTCTTCAATGGGACACTAATAAAGGAGATATGCATCTCTTCTCCTTTGTCATTCTTTTGAAGCAATATTCCTGACATGGTATGGTCTGATGCATAGCAATACAATATAAAATCTTTCTTGAAATCAGGATGAAAAAGTGTTGGAGCTTTAGCAGTAGCCTCTTTCACTTCTTTGAATGCTCTGGATGCCAGGTCATCCCATTTGAAATTTTGTTTCTCACTTAGCAACTTGGCCATTGATTTGATAGTCTCAGAAAAATTGGGTACAAATTTCCTAAGGAAATTGATTTGTCCAAAGAAGGATTTGACACCATTACCATTGACAGGAAGGCGTAGCTACTAAATAGCTTTTACTCTCTCTAGATCAATTTTGATTCCCTCTTTTGAAACTATATGCCCGAGAAACTTTTCTTTTGTTACAGAAAAAATTGATTTCTTAGGGTTCAACAAAATTTCGTGTTCCCTACATTTTTCAAGGACTTTCCTCAGATCTTTCAAATGTTTTTCTTGCCTTCAATAAAATACAATCATGTCATCAAGGTACATAGTAATACATTTATTTAGCAAATGACCAAAGGTTTAATTCATGGCTCACTAAAAGGTGGCACCCGCATTTATTAAGCCAAAAGGCATCCTTTTATAGGAAAAAGTACCCCAAGGTGTTGTAAATGTTGTTTTGTGTTGATCTTCTTTGGCATCTTCTGTATGATTATAACTTGAGAAACCATCTAAGAAGGACATCATCTCTGAGCCGACAATTGTCTAAAGAATCTGATCCATTATAGGTAAGGCAAAATTATCTTTCAAGCTTGCTTGATTAAGGTTTTTAAAGTCAACATAGATCCTTATCTCTCCATTCTTCTTTCTGACTAGCACTATATTTGCCACCCATGTAGAATGATGAATTGGAAAGATGATGCAGGCTTTAAGAATATTATCTATTTCCTTGAATATTGCATCAGAAACTTTTGGATTATATGTTCTCAACTTTTGCCTAAAAGGAGAAGTACCTAGTTTTAGAGTAATATGGTGTTTAAATTGTCCACCACGAAAAGTCTTTAAATCTTCATAAGACCAAGCGAAGAGATCAATTTATTCTGTAAGTAGTTTGATGAATCTTGCTTTCTCATCCTCTCTACAATAGGTTCCCAAGTTGATAATTTTTGGATCATGTTTATCTCCCAAATTGACCTTTTCATAATCACCATTTATATCATCTTTAGGTAGTAGATTCTAGGCTAGGAAAGCATCTTGTCTATCAAAGAGTCTTTCAAGGTCAACTAGGCCTTTAGGTATCACATTTCCTTTCAACTATAATACATCACTAGATTTTTCATTAGTGACATCAGGGCAAAACTCTCTACATTCAAAATCTGAACCTTCAAAATAATTAGTAGAAAATTTTTCAATACTTTGTAAAAAAGCATTAATGTGAGCATAGTCTTTGAATACTTGCCATGAATTTTTATTGTTAGGGACGCTCAGTCTTTGAATGATCTCAATTGAATATTTTTTATTTATGAAGTGAGGATGAGGAATCAACAAAGAGGCTAATACTGCTAGAGAATCTGCTTTGTCATTTAGTTCTCTGGGAATTGCTTCAATTGAAAAGGCTTCAAAATCTTTGATCTCATCCCATACACGATTCCTATAGTTTTTTAGTCTTTGATTCTTTACTAAGAACATGGCTTTAACTTGCTTTACTATTAATTCAACATCTCCCCTTGCCTTTAGCAGTTTAATGTTTCTTTTCTTGGCTTCTTCTATACCTAGGAGCAAAGCCTTGTATTCTACTATATTATTGGTATTTTCAAAAGCAATCTTGTAAGAAGAAGGAAATTTTTGACTATTAGGGGATATCAGCACAACACCTGCCCTAGACCCATTTGAGCAGCAACTTCCATCGAACTCTAAAGTCCATAGTGAGTCTTCACCTTCTGATTTTTCACCTATTTTTTCACTTTCAAAAAAAATCAAATAATTAGCAAAATTAGTCTCTTGATAAAGAATCTAAGATTTAGGATCATCAAATGGGAAGACTATGTATTTGGATTTGGTTTCAGGTAACAAAGTTACTTTTTCTTTCCCCATAGGTATAATAGCTCAGGACCAATCCATTTTAACTTTGCCTCCCAAGTCTCGACAGAAAGTTTGACTAAGAAGCATGCCATAACTAGTAGGAATGTCTGTTACTAGGATAGTAAGTTTAATTATTTTCTAAGGATAGGTTGCTAAAGAAACTTGGGCATCTTTAATCTAACCTATTAAAGGCACCTACTTGGAATCCATGGAATAACACTTACCAAAAATTTTGGTTAAAGGAAGATCAAGAGCCTTTGCTACCACAACTGGCATTATGTTATCAGAAGAACTTGAATCTATGATGCAATTACTTAGCTTAAAACCATGAAGGAAGATGGATACATAAAATGGATTAGATTTATGAGAAAAGGGAACTTCAGGGCTGACTTTGTCTAGTTGGAGTATCTCTTCTCGGTTATCAGATGCTTGAGTTTTAGGTTTCTTAGTATGAGAAATTCCACTTGTTTTCTTAGCACACATCTCATTACTCCCTGAGATCTTGACTTCATTAATTTGCTTAGTTGCTACATTAGGGGAAGATTGATGAACATATTCAATTAGTTTATTAAGCTCTCCAGGGTTCATTCTTAAATATTCAGCAGGGGAAATCTGTATTTTGGATGCTTTACAGAACTCAACAATGTCAAATGTAAAATCAAGGTCAAACCTCTTCAAGATTTGAGGGGTACCTATCGGTACTAGTGATGACTTTTTTTCACTTTCCCCATTTTTCTTTAATTCCTTTGCCTGAGTAGGGGTTACATTATTTTCAGAATAAACATTAGCTTTAGCAGCTCTCTGTCCATGGGTTAAAACTGAACATGAAGCTTCTTCTAAAGTTAGAAGGATGTCACTACTTCTGTCAAAATCATATTCATATTCAAGGTAATAGCTTACAGAGTCGCCAAGTTCTTTAGAAGATTCTTCCTCTATTTTTATATTAGTTGTGGCTACCTTCTTTGCTTCAAGTTGCTGATATCTTACATTCTTAGGACAAGTACTTCCTTCATGATCATTGGTAAGATGAAAAACACACATGTTATTTTTATTAGGTGGGGTTTCAATTTGCAATCTTTGTTGATTTGGGGGTAAAGTAACTTGTTTTTCTTGAAAGCTTCTTTGACCTGGACATTTCCTTGGAATATCTTGGTAATGAGTATTCATCTTAGGAATTTGTTTTTTTAATAGTCATCACGTCATTCATGAGCTTCTGAACTAATGGGTCTGATTTTTCAAAGATAGATGGTTATTACTTAGAAGTCTACATTTCCTGTTTCCACTTCCCTACGGCTAAAAGATCATCTTCTAATTCAATAGCTAGCCTTTGAGCAGCATCAACATCTGTTACTCTATCTCTCCTTAAGTGAAAACTAATATCTGGAGGCATTGCATTAACAAAGAAACCTTTACAATTTTCGGCATTAGGTCTCTTGGTAGCAAGAATTTTATGAATTATTTTATTAAACTTTGCTACAAAATCTCTCATGGGCTCATGTGCTTCAGGTATGTTCATCATCAACAGATTTAAATCTATTTTCAAAAGCATTTCACATATCACCCTAGTTAGTAATGGACCCTTGTGGAAGATGATGAAACCAATCAACAACATCCTCAATTAAGGTTCACACAAATAGCCTCACAGCTACATCCTCATGGGCGACAACAAGAATTGCAAATGTAATGTTGAAAGCATTGAGATGTTCATTAGTGGATTTCTTCCCATCCCTGTTAAATTTGGGCAATACTTCTGTGGCACCTTTAGGGAGAGGATTTAGGTTGGCTCCAAGGGGTAAAGGACCCACTTGTGCACCCCACGGGTTAGTAGCCATTCGTGGTGGGATGAAACTCAAAGGTTGAGCGTTAAAATGAGAAGGTATTACTATCCCTAGTAAGATTAGGGCCTGGAGGCTTACGATTACAGGGGTTGGTTTTTTAGGAGATGTTGGTCTACTTTTGCTCTTAATAGGCTTTTTACATTTGTGAGAGAGATCAAGAGCGAAATTAAGAATCTTCACAAATTCATAGAATTGATCAATGAACCCCTTCCTTTCTTCACTTCAAGTATACTTTTTACTGGCCAGTTTATCACAATAAAAATAAAAATTCAGTACTCAGAATGGTCTTGGAACTAGTTTATCAACCACTACTTCTTCATTAGCAACAAGTACTCCTCTAATGAGTTTTACCCTTTCTTCTTCTCTCTCAAGTACCTAATTAACTTGTGTAAACTATTCTAGACTTGTTTTGAGTTTCTAGGCTTGTGCACTTAGATATGAAATAATGTCTTCTTGAGTATTATCAAATCTTAAGCCTAGTTGAAGTATTGGGAAAATATTATGATGAGATAAAACCATTTCCAGTCTTCCCCAGCATAGTCACCAAAAACTATTAGTAAATAGGTTTTTTCTCTCAAAAAAACACTTTCACAAATGACTCTTGAATACCCAAAAAGAAAGACAAACTCTGAAACTAACAATAGAGTCACTTGCAATTATCTTGTCAAGAGCTCTCTGAATTTTGAAATGAAGGTACAACTTCCTCTTTTTTATTTACAATAAATGATTTTCTGGTTATGCCTTTAACCTAGAAGGCAATGAAGGAATACTAACATCCATTCATCAACATGACTAAATATTAAAATAAGAAGTAGATGGACAATTTGAACTTCCTCCCTCAAAAATTTTAAACTCCAAAACAAGTTTCCAATATGCAACAAAGGAAAGCTAAACTTTCACATGCAATTAATATCTACAAGAACATGAATCACTATAAAGGGAACACTAGTATCTACTCCAGAAAATTTAACATAACATATAAAAATGTAGAATTTTATATACTTTTCCACAACTTTAGAAAATATATTCAAAGTTTTAAAGCATAAAATACTTAGGCAAAAATAGTTCTAACTCAGTAGTCTACCAAGAGATGAACTTTTTATGATACAAAATTGAAAACCTAAATTGTCTTCCCTTTCCTTCAGAAATGCAGACCTCTTCAAAATGGGAGGAGCCCTTTTACAATAGAATTTCCTATTTTTAAAGAAATCCTACCCAAACGTTTCTCAACTACCCTAACTCCCTTTCTTTGAAAATTCATTTTCCAATCCCGTACAACTTTTCAATAAAACTCCCTATTACAATAATAATTAATTCTTTAAAGAATTATTAATTTTAAAATCTCTTTCCAATTTACCCTACCAATACAAATTACAATAATAATAATTAATTCTTTAAAAAGAATTAATTATTTTTAACATTCTTTTCCAAATATAATCTGCTCCATCAACTTGCCCAATTAACTCTTTTATTTTCACCCTCATATTATAATAATAATTAATTTGTTATAGAATTAATCATATGAGAAATTAGAGTAATGGTTTAAATTTTAATGACTTTGCATTTAACTTGAATGATATTTAATTCATTAAAGAATTAAATAATATAAGTGCAAAATAATTTGTAAGTTTTAAAGGTTTCTAATTTCTCATGTTGTTGAGTTAAGAGGAGAAATATTTAGGGTTCCAAAACCCTAGGTAACACAATGGGAGTTGTTAGCAAGTATATGAGTCATCCAAGGATTGAGAATTGGAATGCAGTCAAATGGATTCTTAGATATTTAAGAGGAACATCTAGTAAATGTTTACATTTTGGGGGCTTTAGTACTAATTCACAAGGCTATGTTGACTCATATTTGGTAGGATATAATGATACCAGGTGGAGTACTATAGGTTATGTATTTACTATTGGTGGGGCAGAATTGAGCTAGGTTTCTTAGTTGTAGAAGGTTAATGCTCTATCCACTATAAAAGTATTGTATGTTGCTACTATAAAGGTAGCCAAGGAGATGATATGGCTTCAGTTCTTCATGGAAGAATTGAGACAACAATAGAGGGATAATTATTTGTTTATAGATAGCCATAGTGTCATTCATCTTGCAAAGAATTCTTCTCTACATTCAAAGACAAAACACATATAGTTGTGGTACCATTTCATTCGGTCAGATTTGCATGATGGATAGTTAAAGCTAGAGAAGATACATACTAATGATAATCCAATATATATGTTTACTAAGGTAGTAATAAGGGAGAAGATGAACTCCTCTTTAGCTTGGGTTGTTCTTCTAGACTAAACAGAATAAAAGAACATCAAAGTCTAGGGTGGTTTGATATTCTAGTAGGAGCTATAGATTTAGCATTACTATGATTAGTCTCCAAATGGGAGGTTATTGTTGTGGAGTATGAGGTCTCCAAGTGGGACATTGTTGTGATGTGGAGCCTAATCAGACTTAGAGATTTATTCAGCATAGTTTCTCCCTAGATTATTTCTATGAGGGTTTTAGGGAATCGCCCCCTAGACATGGTTAAGGGGCAACGCCCCAGGTGCGCTCCTTATCATAAGACAAGTGGGGTTGAGGGGCAAAGCCCCCCTGGGGGTTTTTGGGGGCAATGCCCTTGAAGCCAAAAATGACCTAGCATTATAAAGGGTGTTGGCTATTATTTTTCTATTGAACAACTTATTCTAGCCCTAATTTTGTAATCGAAAAAAGGTCATATAAAATGGCTTAGGGTTAAGGATTTCATAATGTATGGTGATATTGTAGCTTCTTGTAGTAGTATTGAGCTGTAAGGGAGTGCAGATTGTAATCATTGGATAATAATATTATTGGACTTGTTGTTGGTGGATGCAGCCCAGGGATTGAGTGAACTACATTAAATCTTTGTGTCTTGTGTTCTCTTCTGTACAATCTATTATTTTATGATATTGGTTATATTTTCATGTAACTATTATTTTTGTCTATGGATAATCCTAACAACCTTTGTCATTGATGTCAAAGAGGGAGAAGTACACATGAAAATTGTATAGAATATAATGTAAAGGAAAGTAACGATTATTTACTAAGGGGGAGTATTATGTTATATTGTATTAGGAGATATAAGGAAAGATGGTTAGGAGTGTAATAATCCACAAATTTTTTAATTTTGAAATCTTGTAAAGTTTTGAAGGCCAAATTTTGAAGAAAATTTGTGAGTAACATTTTAGGACTTGGCCAATTTTCTCATATGTTGCCATCAATGCCAAAGGGGGAGATTGATAGAAATATGGCTAAGTAGGATGAGTCTTGGGTTTTCATTTATGGCAACACATATCTCACGATGAGATGGTAGAATGTATAGATGAAGACTCTACAGTCAAAGACATTAAATTGTCTAAGTGTTAGAAAGTTTCACTAGCAATACAAAGATAATTTTTGATATTACAAAGTCTACCATGATATTTGATGCATGTGAAGTTAAGGATAGGTAGTGAAGAAAATCCTAATGATGTGGCTAAGTGTGTAGTATGTTATGACTAGTACAACACCAATTATATCAAATTTATTAGTAAAGGTAGTGAATAGAGAAAAACATGGCATAACAATAAATGATGAATAACTGGTTAAGGAATTATCTTGTTTACAAAATAATTACTTAATTATTTAGGGACAACATCTTAGATGTTAATTCTTAGTTAGCATGGGCTAATTTTATATTTAGCCAAAGATGTGGAAGCATTAAAGCTGATTGGACAAAATTTAGCAAAAGGAAAGTTATAAGTAAGAAATCATCACTTGCGAAGTGTGTGATGAAAATTTTAGTTATGTGAGCTTTTATGAAGGCTAAATGATGTGAATTCTGATGAAAGATCAAAGATGTGTGAAGTACAATAGTCAATATTAAAGATGTTTTTATATCTATCTCTTTTGTAAAGAGGCACTATATTGTATAATTGCATGTTTGAGTAGTGGGCTCTTCTTGCATAAATTTATAATTATATTATCAACTCTTAATAGGGTTGAGGATTTTAACAGGGCCTAGTACACTAACAAGGACCAAGACACTATATGTAATTCATAGACTCATAAAAGGGTCAATATCCTTAGCATGATTCTTTTGTTTAGTGGATCATTTTGTGGGTAAAATCCCCACTGGGGTTTTCTCTTGGCCAAGTTTTCCCAGTTAACAAAATATGGTGTTATGAGTTCTCTCTGTGTATGGATTTATTTACTATTTAGCATTATTAGTTTACTTTCATATGCATATTGTAAAGTAATTAATAATATCCATTTGTGGACAAAAGTTTGTAGAATATTGATTAACCCCTCTCTCTCAGTATTATCTATTTTTAACAAACATGTGCATTGAAGCATATGTCACTAAAGGGGAAATAAAGGTAAAACCTATGTAATAAGTGTTGGAAATTTGTTGAGCAATCCCCTCGAAATTTGTGACAAGGGCTTAACAACCTCCTATGTACTATAAGTTGAGTTGTTGTATCGAGCATCGATAGATCAGTCTTTTGGTGCAACGACAGCCCTAGTCTAACAATAAGAGCATGACCTTGGCCTGTCTGTGATGGAGAAGACTTAGGGGATGAAATTTGATGCTACTGCATATCCTTCTCCATCTCTACTATTATCTACCATTTGTTGACTTCATGTCCCACCTTACCACAAAAGTTGCAAGGCTCAGCTAAATTTTTATTTGTCTTGGATTGTTGATTAAATTCTGAATTTTTCTTCTCACTTGTATGCACAACAAGAGCATGAGCTTTGAAACCTTTTTAAATACCCATCATAGTGAGCTTATCATTCTCGTATATCAAAAACTTAATTAAAGAATCAAAAGTGGACATCTTCCAACTTTTTCCTATTATAAACCTAATTGTGTGAAAAGCAAAGACAAACACAACATATTGTGGACCAAATGTTGACAAAATAGAAATGACTAATTTTCTTTCTTGTGTGGATTTGTCAATTTCCCACATTATTTCAGCTAAAGTAATAAAGCCTTGAATTTTGTGAAGAAGTTTCAAACATCTCATCTTGCTTCTCAAAAAGAGCCTCCAACGTAAATTGTAATCCATGCCTAGTTTGGAGTTGTGTATGCTTTGACATGAAACCACAGTTCTAACGAGATGGTTAAACATAAAATACTAAAAGCCTCATTCATGTGATTGAAGTATTTGGACTTTCAATTGTTGAATCAAGTTCAACCTTTGTCACTATGACTATTAGATACAAGACTTTACTTCTAAGCTAAAGCAAAATCTTGGACTTCCATTTGAAATAGTTATATGAAGTAAGAAAAACAAAAGTTGAAAGTTTTTTTTTTTAATAATAAATTTGATCTTCATGCTCTCTTACCTTACTCCTAAGTTCTAATACCATATAAAATAAAGAATAAAACCATTTTTGCAAAGAGTACATAAAAATGAACTGAAATGAATAATTTTTTATTAACTAGTCACAATAATATGCAAAGATTGCATGAACTGCTGACAAATAGCCCCAGAGCAAATTAAAAGTTTTTCATGTAAAATTTACCTCAACTTTTCTACTATTATCATGGTCTTAAGCATGACTTGAAATCATGCTTCATCAGTGCAAATCTGACTAAAATCAAACATAGTCCCTCATCCGCAAATGACAGATCCAAGCTATGAAGTCTAATAGAATGTCATCCTTAAATTAACTAAAGCCTAATAAGAAGTCATCTATAAATTTATAATCAGAGATCTAAACTAAAGCCTAATAAGAAGTCATCTATAAATTAACATAAAAACTGAAAGTGAACGCTTGGCTGGAATTAAAATATGCTTAACAACTTGTAATATTCAACTTGGGCATACCATATAATACAAACAACAGAATCTTGATGTCTTTGTGAAAGCTATGTGCATTCACCACCACCTGGCTTAAACTGGCATTGCTGCCATATGTTAAAGCTATGGATTCTCCTGCATAGAAAGATATGATTTCAACTTTTTAAGAGCCAAATGTAATGAAATGGATTTGCAATCAACTTCGGGCATATAATAGAATGCACAATAGTTTGACTACTCTATTAAAGAATGGAACAATGAAATAATTTTTTTTATGATTCAATGCAATAATACTACTAATAATTGCTGTGAATATGATTTCATCATGACTGAAAGTTCAAACCAGAAACTTCTACAATGTGACAGAAAAGGTCCATAAACCCAGATATATGTTTGCCTCTTTATTTTATGTCAGATTTTTCAATTCAAATGGAATACTACAGTAATTTTAATGTGAAATGATGTTGCATTGCTGACGTACAATAAAACCATTGTTGTCAGTTGTTTGAGCACTGATAACCTTACTACAAACAAAATCAATAAGTGATTCAGAGAGAGAAAGGCGTTGCTACCAACTTAATAAAATGTCCAATGGAGAAATTTACCATGAACTATGAAATATACTGTTTTTGAGATTTCCTATATTTTCTCATTTTGTAGTTTTAGACTTTTGATCTCTTGTTGTATATGCTCATTGCCAAGTTCAAAGGAAAATAATGAAATTTTGTTAATATGTATAATTGTAATCTACTACTATATGATTATATGATGAATAAGGCAAATGTCTCATAATCAATTAAAATGTGAATTTTGTTATGTTTTTAAATTTTCTCTATGGTTCTCCATCTCTTGTTGTTGTCTCCACATTTTCTGGAGTAACTATAAGTTATTTATCATAGAGTAACTATAAATTTTTAACCATAGACTATAGAAATAAGTCAACTTCGACTATTTAACACTTTTATCTAGGAATCAAGCTTAGTGTGCAATGTTTAAGCCCTGACCACAACTTTATTCATTTCATGAAAATATCATAGGCAAAGTGGTAATTTGGACATGACTCAAATATTTTTGATTTTGGTATGCATACTATACCTCCAACAATCTTATTAATTTGATGGATTGATTGAAATTCATGACCTTAATGAAAATGAGATTCCAAATGTTCCTATGATGAAACTTAAAACCAAATTTTCTCATCTTTTATTAAAATCGCACATACCATAAATTATATTCAATCATAAATAGAATGAATAGAACTGTGAATTGTTCAACCACAATAGTCCTCATTTGAATTTCCATCAATATCATATGACCTTCCTTGTCAAACACATCTCTTCTTACAATTATCTAAACCCTTAAAATATTAAAACACCTTATTAAAAGTACAATCTTGAAAAAACTTTCAACTATGCGAAATCTTCCAATTTTAAAGAACAAAGTCTTCCTCCTATGGCCATCTACAAGATTAAATTTTCAATGCACACTTTGACAAAATGTAGCAAACTGGAAACTCCCATCAATCACGGAAATTATTGGGCCCTAGAAGGACACTAGAGGACATATCAAAAAGGTCGGCCTTAAAAATCAAACTCCCCTTTCCCATCTAAAAGTAAAAGTATTTCAAATTTAAAATGTATTCCTGTGGGTCAACATCCTTTTGAAGCTTGCCATGGACTTATATCTAAGTCTCTACAAATTAAGAGAGTCAGTCCACCAAATTCATTGAACTTTGAAAAAAAGGAGAAAAAACTAATTATTGAACCTTGTAATAAATTGAGTTGGTGAGAAAATTTTGTAAAATAACATAGAAGATTTGAGTTTAGATTCATATTTCATATAATTAATATTCATTTTTATATAAATATTAAATTATATTTTATAACACATATATCAATATTTTAATATTGATGAGATAGAGTTTAATGATAAATTTATTTCTTCTTATACTAATAAAATAAATACTATTTTATTTAATTAAAAAAATTTAAAAAATCAATATTTAAAGTCATCAAATATGAGTTTTGTATATATACTAAATATTATTGATTAGTACATTTTAAACTAAGCAATATAATATAAATATAAAATATTAAAATAATAATTTTATATAGTTTATATATCTTTACATCAATGACATATTTTTGACATCATTTAAAACTAAATAAATAAAATAAAACATTTATAGTAATGTTTTCAATTAGGATTTTTTTGTTTTCTTATAATTGCAATAATAAATATAAAAGAAAATGTTATTTGTGTTATATATGTCAATGTGTTTTATCAAACACACTTAAGTGTGAATAGTATTAATCAAGATTATCTAGTAAAACTTCATAATAAATATTAGTTTATCGTATTGAATTAATCTCAAGTTAATTACAATTGTAAGATACTATCAATTTAAATTACATGACAAAAAAACTTGATGCATTACTATCTTGAAACAATCTCCATCTCATCTTACACCTGACAATAAAGAAATGTTGCTAGTCGTCAACGCTTGTGGACCAAGGATCTCACTAGTGGGAAAATTAGTCTCATCCAAGCTTGCAAAAGTACCCAAAATATGGGCTGAATTCTTGATTTATTAGTGAAGTGATGGTGTTGTGATTGTACTCCCTAGACTTCAAACCCACCATTAGACCAAAATATTTGGGTACAAGCTAATCTCCAACAAAAAAGTACCAAAGATAAAACAAAGTCAAAACTTTTTCTTTTTTTCCAGATTCATCAAAATGTAGTGATTTTTTTTTTTTTTTAATTGCTGTTTTGGACTAGAAACTATAAGAAATCAAACATTGAAATTTTAAAAAAAATCTATGATGTTTTCGATCTTTTGAAAATTGATAGTGTACATTTCTGTGGTAGTGGCGTCCATATATTTGTAGGTTTGTATTTCAACTTTATTAAATAAAATCTTCAAATTAACACAATTTTCAAATGTTTTGAAAAACTGATTATAAATTTCAGAATAAATTACTAATAAGTTATTAAAATGAATAAAATAACACAATTTATGAATATTAAAAACAGCAAAAAAATATATTATACAACTTCATAGGTTTTCTTACCGTTAGTAGAAAATAATGTAAAGACGAAGCCTTCCAATTCAAATATGGATCCTTCCTTGTCTTGAGGCAATGTGACTCAAAAATGTCTCCTTCAAAGTCCAAGTCTAGAAGACCTTTATATACTTGCAAAAGTTGTCAGGCTTTGCCAAAAGAAACGAAATACCGAGGCAGACTTTACATGAAGGATTTCGATATTTCACAGGACAATCATCGACTTTGTATCTTTTTTAAAAAGAACCGTCATTATTTTTAGGTCTCTGGTATAGCTCCCCAATGCATGGAATTTGTGTTGCCCCTCAACTTCAACGACTCTCTCAACTGTTTTCCTATTGACTTGAAGAAATCGTTGATTCTAAATGGCCTGAAGCTGCACAAAACAGGAAGACAAGAGGGGCTTTTACCATCTGATTTCCATGGCTAGGCCTGTAAGTATCTTCTTCTTTCTCATATTTCTTTTATTGGTCTTGGATAATTCTTGTTTGTCAATTCATTGTTTTCATTGCCAGATAAATTATGGGTTAGGTGAATGTGGGTATGCATTGTGGAAACAGAACTGAGTTGGGTTTGCACTTAATTCAATATCTATGAAGTGAATGTCATCTGTTGTCACTGAGTTTGTTCTACAGAGCTGTATATTTTCTGAAACTATCATAGTGGGCGAATGTAAGTTTGTATAGTTTTAGCAGATCTAATTTAAGCTCAGGATATTTTTTAGGAGCTAATCCTTGGCAATTGGTTGATGTTTCATGATATTTAAAATTTCTAATTTGTCAATCAGACATTTTTTCTCAATTTCTTTTAAGATGTGAACTTTAGTTTATCACGAAATGCATGTATTTGATTGGCTATTCAGGGCAATTAGCCGAGTTTTCATTTAGTTTAGAATTTCTGATGTGCCAAATAATATAAATTCTTTGTTTTTGTATAAAAGTATGAATTCACTGAATTTTACATTAATTAATATTAGAAAAACCTGTGTGCTGTCTCTGAACTAACCTTTAATACATTTTCTTTTTATTTTACTCGAGAATTCTCTGGAATCATATGGGCAGCATGTAAGTTAAGCCACGCGTCCCCTCTCTTATATGGCTATGTTTCTTACTGTTTGGACTAATTGGGTTTGCAACTGATTCATTACTGTCTTAAGTGGGTGTTCATTTTCTTACAATGGGCAGAGTGTGGTGGATTATGCGATTTGTTCTCGAAATCTGACATCCAAAATGATAGAATTCGACATTGGAGAGACCCTTATAGAGATGAAGTAGGATCACATGCCACTTTATTTTAGGTTGGATGTGGTCCCAAGTAATCCACATAATGAATGTGACCTCCATAGGTAAAAGGCTGCTGTTAACAATGGGAGAATACTCGTGCATCGGGAAAATAGGAATATATTTAGTGCTGCTCTCAAACGCAATTCTTTGGGATAAACAACAACAAAACTACTGAATGGGTCAATAACGATTTTGAACATGCGCACAACAGCTTGTTGATCCCTATCATACACAAAGCGCTGAAGGCATGTAGAAGATCTCATAGAAGAAAAAAGGCTGCAAATACTTTTCTGGCTAATCTGTGGTATGATGAAGAGTGCAAGGCAGTCAAAAGATCTATAAAAGGGAAAGATATGAGCATAGAAAACAAGAAGAAATATGCAAAGTTGGTTCAATTTGAAAAAAAAAGGAGTATGTAAATGCAAGAAGGGAGGAGTTAATATCTCTTAGCAAACACAATCCCAAAGACTTCTGGAAAGAATTGCAGCAAAGGAAAAAACAAACTGAAAATAGTATTAGCAATGCTCTATGGTTAGAATACGCAAAGTTAGTTTATGAGCAGATTGATGAGAAGAACTCTTCTTCCATTGTGACCACTTCTTTCAAGCTCTTCATGGTGGATGATATCAAACCAGGAATAAAGAAGTTAGCAAATGGTAAGGCAAATGTCATCGATAGGCTTCAAGCTGAATTTTTAAAGTGGGCAGCTAATCTCCTTGCTCCCCACATAAATGAGGTCTTTAATAAGGTCATTCAAGAGGGTTTTCGGGTTGGCTGGACTTCTAGTGTGGTTATCCCTTTATTTAAGAATGGGGATATTAATAACCCATCCAATTATCACACTATTATGGTTAACCCCTATTCGACAAATTTTTGGGAGCATGGTGGAATGTAGAATCAGCAATTGGGCAGGAGAAAAAGAGCAAGCGGGTGTCAGACCTAGACATTCTACTATTGATCATTGTGTGACTCTTAGGCATTTGATAGAGATAATATGGGACAACCATGGAGAAGAAGCTTATTGTTGTTTTGTGGACTTCTAGAAAGCATTTGATATGGTATCTAGAGATAAGCTATAGAGAAGAATGGATGAATTAGGCGTTATGGATGTGCTTATGGCAGCAGTGCATAGACTTTATGAGAGAGTTAGAGCCAAAATCAGAACTACAGAGGGAATTTCCGAGTGTTTTGGTAGTGATATTGGTGTGAAGCAAGGGTGCTCATTGTCCCTCGCTTTGTTTGTCTTATTTATTGATAAACTTGAATCATGGCTACACAAAATATGTGGTGAGGCATCTCCTATATGCCAATAATCTCATCTAAATATCAAAAACGGCTCAGGGATTAAGAGAACATCTAGAGGCTTTGGAACAATTTTGTTAGGAAGTGGGGATGCAAATGAACACTATCAAGACAAAAGTCATGATTTTCTCTTTGAAAATATAAGAGAAACATATGGACATTCTTTTTGAAGGCAGCTGGGCTAAAAATTGTGAAAGAATACAAATATTTGGGGATTGACTTCCATTATAGGTTTAGCTAGGAGACTTATAGAGAAGAAAGGGTATAGGGAGGGTGGAAGGCATCCTATCTGCTGCAAAATAGATGCGGAAAGATTGAACTTTGGGATCGGAAGACTAAGAAACCTCTCTTTAGTTTGCTGGTCATGCTGGTTGTTTTTTAAAGATCAAGGTTTGGGGGGGAAGCATGACAAAGTGTGGGTGGAGATAGTTAGAGAGAATCCAAAAACACCTGATCACTTGCACTATCAAACTCAAGGCTTTAGTGCTATATTAAATCCTATTAGTGGATGCCGGTATGTACCCGTTAGAGGGGCAACGATAACACGGTCAATAAGCTATTTAAAGAAATTTGAAAACATGGATAACCAACATTGATCCGAAATTGCAATGAAAGAGGGTTTGGCTTGCAAGGAGAAGACTTGGATGAAATAAAACATAAAGCGGTTGAGCACGTGGAGCATCAAGTTGCAAGGTTGTCCTTCTATTAATGGGGAAACAAATAAGTTTGTCACGGGAAATTTCAAACTGCCATGTGGTCTCATAACACGGGTCAGAAAAAGACACATTATATTAAAGTGTTCGATCCTTCTCGGGGACACGGAGATCAAGCTTACCTAGGGACAGCTATTAAAAGTAAGGCTAGGGTGTTAGTGGCTCAATTGAGGACTGGCTCACATCATCTCAGATGCGAGATGGGCAGATGGAAAAGGCCCAAAGAAGAGTAGGAGGAGAGAATTCACAGGTATGGGGACATCTTGGAGGCTGGCATAAACATGCATAATTTATTTGAGGATATGATGAGGTAGACTGCTAGTTTGATTGTCAAGATTCATAGCAGGAGCTTTAATCTGGAAAGGAATATGGAGTTAGTATAAGGCTGCAACTCATGGTTAGACTGATTTACAAATCTTCATTCATTCATTCATTCATTTTGTTTCTACTACAATCTTTATGATGCTGTATTTACTACCTCTATAGAATGTATTCCAGAGATAAACCAAATCCACGGGGGTTTTCTGGCTATCGCCAACCTCTCAAATTTTGTGGCCTAGGGATGTGTTGGAAATATTTCCCTGGTCGTTCCCACTAAACTGATTGTGTAACTCCTGGCGAAGTCATAGTTTAAAACAAAAGGCTTCTTCTGTAAATGAATGCATTCCCATATCCTAGCCTACTTCTATTGATGCACTCTGAAAAGAGAAAAGGCTCTGCTAGAATCACAAACTAAATTTGGAACCCCTTAAAAGGACGTGACTAGATGTATTGGTAAATATTAACACTCCTTTTCACAGCCAGAGAACACACCTTTCATAAGATTTGAATGCAAATAATATCGATTCTCCTGCTTACAAAGATACAATTTTAATTTTTAAATAGCCAAATATTATGAAATGGACTTGTAATCGACTTGGGCATACCATATAATGCACCATAATTTGACCATTTTATTAAAGAAAGGAACAGTGTAATGTTGATGCCTTCGTCAAAGCTATGTCGATACACTACCACCTTACTTAAACTGGTATTCCTTCCATATGTTAAAGCTATGGACTCTCCTGCATACAAAGATTTGATTTGATTTTGTTAAGAGCCAAACATTATGAAATGGATTTATAATCAACTTTGGGAATATAATAAAATACACAATAATTTGACAATTTTATTAAAGGATGGAACAATGCAATGTTGACCATCTTTGTTACATGTCCATACACCACCATCTGTCCTAAACTGTTATTCCTGACACTGCCGTAATACTACTATTAATTGATGTGAATACGATTTCATCATAGCTAAAAGTTCAAACCAGAAACTTCTACAACTCACAGATATGTGTTCCCCTCTATACTTTATGCCACATTTTTCAGTTTAAATGTAATACTGCAGTAAGTTTAATCTTAAACGATATTGAATTACCGAAGTACAGTAAAATCATGGTTGTCAGTTGTCTAAGCATTGAGAACCTTACTACAAACAAAATTTATATGTGCTCCAGAGAGAGAAAGGCGTTGCTACCAACTTAATAAAATGCTCAATGGAGAAACTTACCCTGAACTATGGAATATACTGGTTTTAAGATTTCCTACATTTTCTTATTTTTTAGTTTAGTATTTTGATCTCCTGTTGCATACACTCATTGCCAATCCCAAATGAAAATAATAAAATATCGTTAATTTGTATGTTAACTCATGTGAATTCCCATTCCAACTGTAATGGAATACTAAATAATTATATAATGAATAAGGTGAATTTCTTGGGATCAATTGAAATTTCAATTTTAGTATAAATTTTCTCTACGGCTCTCCATCCCTTGCTGTCCTGAAATGTGTCTCCATGTTTTCTGCCGTTATCTTAACCATAACCATGGACCATAGCTGTATTCATCATTAGCAGAGTGATGGTTCATATCCATTGCTCACATATTTCTGATTTGGGTCTGCATTTGCACTAAAACTACTACAATCATATTAATTTGATGGATTGATTGAAATTCAGAACCTTAATGGAAATGAAGATTTGAAGTGTTTCCATGATGGAACTTAAAAGTTAAAACACAATTTTTCTCATCTTTCATTGAAATCACACATACCATAAACTGTGTTTGTTTATATAACAATCATGGATGGAGTGAATAGGGTTGTGAATGTTTCAACCAAAGCAGTCCTAATTTGAGTTTGCACCTAACAATTCATTGGTTGCAATTTTTAAAAACTTATTAATGGTCACAATTTGTTTCAAAGTAGAATTTTAGAATCTTAATGGTATTGATGATTCAAAATCTCTCTATATGTCTCACAAAACTCACTTTTGTTCTGATTTGTATAAGTATTTGCACCAAAAGAATAGATGGAACAAATGGGAGTGTATAATATTTTTGAAGTGTGCCCTCTTTCTTTTTCTTTAAAATCACAAATTTCATTATTGGTTCACTAGCTTAAAAAAACTCCAAATTTTGATTTAATTGACTATTCTTGAGTTTTCTGACTGCAGATGCATAAAACCCATATTCCAGGCTTTGGCAATTGGGATGTTGCAAACAATAATGAAGTTATCACTGAATACTTTGACATTGCAAGAGCTGGTAAAGAAAAAAGGGAAGGCAATGGAAATGGGCATGCTCAATCTCATTTGGAAAGAGGGTCTGGCATTCCCAGAAGCTCAAATGTAGTGGATGGTAATGCTTACATTAGAAATGAAAGAAAAACAAGAGTTGTTCAGAGAGCTGCTAATAATACTGCAAGACAAACAAGGGCAATTCCAATCAAAGCACCAAAATCCTTTCCTGATGCACCAGGGCAGATGAGAGCAACTGACAGTGGAGAGGTTCTGATGCACCTATCTGCAGTACACGCTCCAACAGCTTCACAAAAATTAGTAACCCAACATAGAGCGCCTGCCGCAACTAGGCCATCCAAATCTGCCCCTTTGGGACCTAAAGAAAGTGAAGTATATCAGGTAAAATCAGGAATTAGGAAAGAAAATTATCAGAGAGGATTTAGGAGTAGAATGGAAATGGACCCGTCTACCTGGACCGAGAAAGAGCATGGAAGGAGCAGAACACCGAGTCCATCACACATTAGGCACATAAATGGCCACAGAGAATTTGTAGCGGGCAAACCACCCAGTCCATCATACATTAGGCCCAGCAATCCTCGGAGAGAATTTGGACTAGGCAAAACACCCAGTCCATTATTCATTTGGCCTGGCAATGAAAAACCATCATCAAACAAGGTATGTTTGTCACATGGTTTACACTTTATCGATTTATTGGAAAAATTGATGACCATTTAGGATTAAAATCCTTTTAACTGGAAATTTGGCAGAATCACAGAAAGAAAGCATTGCCTAAATTTGGTGATTGGGATTCGAATGACCCCACGTCTGGGATCACATTCACATCAATCTTTAATGAAGCAAGAAATGAAAAGAAAGAAGCAACATTTGCCAATAAGACTTCCTCACAAATGGATGCTGGTACTCCCAAAGATGAAGATTTATATAAGCAACCAAGCAATTCACACAAGAAACATGCAGTATGTTTCACATCTGTCCTCAAATCATGCATTTTTCTTTCATTGTTTAGGTCTTTCCTGTATCGGAACACACAGTTGCACTGCTGCTTGCGCATATTAGGAATTTGACCTCTGTAACCATGTACATATTTGTTCTGATTGAATTTTTAATATTTACAGTTTAAATTGTGTATTGCAGGTAAAATTGATTTCATTTATTTCAAAAATTTGCAGCGGTAAAATGATTTGCCAATGAGTTAGTGGCTATTCATGCTCATTTTTTACTTGAATTCATTATGCTTCCAAATGCAGACCCTTCAGGTTCAACTAACAATACAGGCTCTCTTTTAAATAGCTCTATAATTTGTACAATATACACGCTTTATTTTTGTATCAAAACTTTGCTATTACCAAAAGTTACTTTTTCTACTTGTAACCTATCTTGGATTAGCTCATAATTTTAGTGGTTGTTCAATGGCATGGCTATATCAAACCCATGTCAATATATGTATTATCTTGGAATAAAGTTTGATTGCACATCTCTTAATGCCATATGCAGTAACCATTGATTATGTTTTAGTCAGTAGTTAAGACGAATTTTCTGTATGCACCATTTACTTCTTATTTCTTGATATACTATGTAATGGTGAATTTTTTAAGTGGCATCAGTGCTGAAGTATTTTTTTTTCCTTTTTCATCACAGCTCCACTTTATATTGTTTCATAGAGGAGCGGATCCCCAGATAATTAATTTCTTTTTAAGTTCATTTCTAGTTACTTTTTGCTACATCCTATACATCTGTGATCAGATGACTGAATCAAAATAAATCATTTTCCTTACCTGCTGTTCTGGTCATATTGAACTGCTGCTTCTGTCCATGTCATCGGTCTTGGCCTTCCTTAGGTTTAATGTTATTTTTTGTCAAGTTGGATACTTAACGTACATAAGCACTTAAACCAATTGTTTCTGATTTTCAATTTAATTAAATGCCAAAAACATACAACTGGTGCATTTTGATCTCTGGATAGACAAAATAGCATCTGTTTGCCTCAAGTTTATCTCTACCATTGGCTGTTTAGATGTTGATTACTTCCCAATTTTGTTCCTTTCAGATAGTTATCTTGTTCCTTAAATCTACCTGCATCGGTCTTCTTCAACTATGGATAAGTAATTTGATGCATATAACCGAATTTGCATAGAACTAATTGTTGATATCTATAACAAGATGCATCTTGCTAAAACTCCCTAACTTGAGTTGGCCTGTCTGTATATCATCAGAGTTTGTTCTTCTAATAAGGCAAAAAATCTGGTTGGGGTATATTTTTCAGCAGAAATTAGGAAAAAAGGCAGAAACTAAAAATTTTTGGACCAAAAAACCCAATGATACTTTTTCAAAATTTTATTCGAAGAAGGGTAAAATATTGGGTTGATGGATCAAAATACTGTGACTTTCTATATGAAAAAATTGCACACAGGCCCAAAACCAGCAAATTGCAATCCTTTGCAGATTTTAGCAACTATGAGCCACACTAATTTGAATAGTTGAAAACTGGACAAATCTCTGTCAAACTCAATATATTTTTGTTGACTCTTACTGTTTGGTTTTCCAAGTTGTTCCTGTTTTAAATCACGTGACCTAACATCCATAGAAAACCTTATTGTTCTTGAGTTATACATTCTACTCCTAGCCTTCAATTCAAAATATTTGAGTATTTTAAGATCCATAGTCTAGAATGTAGTTAGTAGACTGGGTTTGCATGCATTCAATCTTGAGTCTAATGGATAGTTTTTGTGGTGAAAGATGCCTTATCGATGATGTTTCACAGTAGGAGACTGTTAATTGGAGGATGGGAAAAGATCTTATACTATTCTAATTATTTATTCAAGAACCTGCACTCTTCTGACTGCACTGCTCAAAACATGTAAAAACTGAAATTGGCTTTTAATAAATGGTTTGAAAAAGACTATGATCTTGAGTGCTAGGATTTTTGCATTGTCTTGCCAAAAGTTACCCTTGACAATTTCTAACGCTTCATACCTTTGTGTATAGGCACCTATTATAATTATCAATCAAAGAAGAGATCGAAACAATGCATTATTAAGGTAGAGATAATTTATAGGTCAAGAGTCTAGCTAGGAGGTGTGAACCCTTAGTTCTCATAAGAGTACTTCATCACTTCACCATATACAGTGTTACACCTTGAATGGGCTACAAAATATTCTGACCAATTTTTTCATGTTCATTTATTGCTAAATCTATCAGTCGTTGAATAAAAGGTTAAATACAATGGTTTCAGTTTTTTTCTTTATGACTAGTTTAATGGATCATCAATGAAATTCAAGTAAGATGTGAACATGAAACCCCCTCCATTCAATGGTATATAGGTCTTGGAAGTAATCTCTAATTGTTGAATTTAGGTCTTGGAAGTACTCTCTCTCACTAAATATGGGACCTACAACTAGCCAAATAATGTCTCCTCAAATTAGTACTTCAAATTCAACACAAGTCATTCTTAGATTTTCTCCAACTAATCCAAAATAAGGAACAAATCAAGGTTATGGGTTTAGGGAGCTCCAAACTATTTAAGATCTTTGAGGCTTTCAAAGATGATACAATCCTATTGCTTGATCATATTTTCTTGGTCCACTTGAGCCTTCAAAAAATAAGCCTTCATATTCAATTTTTTGAGTTGGCTCCATAATGCACGAGTAAACACTCATAGGGAACCCCATGGGCATGAGATTACATAGATATGGCAACTAGATCGTGATTAGTGCAGGAGCACAAGATGTTTTGTGGATAAAAACCCTAAAGTTTTGGCTTGAAGACCTTTTCATGGGATCTTGAATGTAATAAGGGCAATTAATAAGCCCATTGGAGTGTTTTAGTTAAGCTACTTGTTTTTTGGTCAAGGTTTGGTCAATTAGGACCAAAAGTTGACATAGATGTTTAAACATGTCAACTAACTTCATGTGGAGATGGCAAGGATGTTTTGAGTCAATTTTAATGTTGAAGAGGTTTGGAGTCATTAGAAACCCAATTGCA
The DNA here is from genome assembly GCA_028749045.1 of Cupressus sempervirens. Classification (NCBI taxonomy): domain Eukaryota; kingdom Viridiplantae; phylum Streptophyta; class Pinopsida; order Cupressales; family Cupressaceae; genus Cupressus; species Cupressus sempervirens. Next base: position 810,996,943 of record CM053790.1, on the reverse strand, counting down.
TCATGAAAACTAAAGTGGTATGTGGAAAGATAAAAGTTGCTTGAAACTTGCAAAAGTTGCATGACAACTTTGCAACATTGTAAATGTTGCTTGAGTAAGAAATGCAACTTTTACATTTCAAAGGAAAAGTTAGTTATGGAAACCACAATTCAGTTGGAAACTAACTAGGAAGCATATATATGAATCCTAGATCGACTATCAAAGGGTTGGAGGTCAGATTATATATTTTAGCAATACTAAACATTGTGACATTCTTGCATTTCTTGTACAATTGTGTTGCAACTTGTGCATCTTTGTTATTTTGGATTAAATAGTGGTTTCTTTTGTTGTAAATAGTAAGAGTTCATTGCATTCTTCATATTTGCATTGTTACTTTCAATAGTTTGAATTTTTGATCCACTGAATAAAAATGAAGCTGCAGATTGTATTTTGCTAGCAGTCATAGGGTTTGAAGAGAAAAATGCCCCTATCTTGAAATTCCACTGTGGAAATTCAATAGCCATTGGAAGCATGATAGAAGGGGAAATGTAATTTATGTTCCAAGTGGTAGTTTGCAAAAAGGTACCAGTTGCTAATTTTGCAAGTAAGCTCTAGGTGAGCAAATAGAATGCCTTGCTAGGAACTTTACATAGTAGACAACATAGCATGAAGGAGTGGATTGACTAATCGAAAAGTATGATAAAGGATTTTTGATTGATGTTAGAGGAGATTATATGTAAGGTTGAAGTCAAGCCTTAAATCCATTTTATCACCATTGTGCAATATCGACCAATTCATAGCCTCATTTAGACTAAATAGGCCTAATTTTGGATTAGAGCATTGTACAGAGGGTACAACCCTGAAACCTAGAAAATCTTTAAGACCTTCCAAAAGGGTGTCTGGAATGGTCAAGGGTTTTGGAGGTCCTTTAGCGAGATTTGAAGAAAAGCTTTGAAAATTGAAAACCTGGGCCTAATTGGGGCTCAATCCTAGTAGGCTTGTTTTGCTTGTTTGTGGACCTGATCACATTGGACTTCAAGAAACTACCAAGTTGAGTTAAATTAAGGTTGATGTGAGTGTTTAGGGCACTCTTAATTGAGATATGGATGCACTTGGGAAGGGATTGATCAAGCATATGAGGAACACTTTGGTTAGAAGTGTAGGTTTACTAGCTTTACTTGGGAAGCTCTAGGAGATGATATATAGGAGGTTGATTAAACCATTAGGGAAAAAACCTAAATATTTATGATTTGTGCCTTAGCTGTGGAAAAGATCACTTGGTGAGTTTGATCTTGTAAAGAACCCAAAAAAATTGAACTCCTAGGGCCTCTCTATCATTTTGATATCAAAGCCTAAAGATTTGGGCTCTAGTACATAGTTCATGTCAATTTAAGAATCAATGGCTGAAACCACTATGATGACCCATGTAGAGCTTGCCAAGAAAGTGCAAGAACAAGAAGAGGAGAATAGATTTCTCAAGAAAATGTTGGAGCAATTAGAAAACAAGATTATGGAGGTAGAGCAAAAACTGAGACATGTTGAGTGGTCATTTTGCACAATGCCAATGAGAGAAATCCTTATGAATTTCTCTTTTAATAAGGTTAAATGTTTTAACCAACTCCAAGATTCTTGATGGGTTTTTTTCAACCTGCTAGGTAGCTCAATTGAAGATAAATGTGAATGTTCACAAGGAGGCCTTCATTGGTACTTTAATCTGCAAAAAATTTGAAGAAATACAACCACAAACCAATGTATTTTTTATATTTTTATTATTGTTGTGATGAATGCAAATTTTAGCAATGCAATTATACAAATTCCTATTCTAACCACGTGTCCAAAAGAAAATAATAGAGTTAGGGTAATAAGAGATTAAAGGAAATTTCTGAAAAAAAATTCCTAATGGACATAAGTCAAAGCCGCAATGCATCTGTGAATTAAATTTTTGAAAAGGATTGAGTAGAAACCAATGAGATAGGAGCAACACATCCTCAACTCCCCCAATGCAATCATCAAGGGGAACAATGAAAATTGTAGGATCTTTCACAACTCATCAAATCACGTAGCCACAAAAAGTGTGCTTACACAAGACAAATTGATATGCAAGAACTCGAAGGTGGTCCTTTCTCCAATCCATCACAACATAAGAATTTGCTAGAAAATGACAAACACCAAAACTAATTAATTGCACAAGAATTAACATATAATAAAACCATTGGCTCCATCACTATTCATAAACATAAAATTCATAAAGGAAACACACATTCCAACAAGAAACACTGCACATAGAATGAGAGCACTAATAGCAAAGTTTACTGCATCAAAATATTGACCTTGAATACATATGAGATTTTTGTGTTTATAGGAAACTAGGGCTTTTTCTTGGCAAAAATCATTCAAAAATCACCAATTTTAAGCAAATCATGTACAAACAAATTCTTGACTATGTATTAAGTAGGCCCGCACTCATTATTGTATTAATTACATGGTGCATGGGCCTTTACATGGCTCAAACTCATAAATAAGGACAAGATAAGAAGAGAGAAGTTTGCAGATGATCTAGGAGTCTCTAACACTTCTTTAGGGCAAACTCAAGCTCCATTGTGTATCTTTATCAATTAAATTGATGACAAAATGAATTTTCGATGCATGAAACACTCAAAAACTATATTTGATGATTAACTATTGGTGCCACTGCCGCAACTGATCCAAAAATGTTGGCGCCCCTTCGCACTAGTGCACCTACACACATTTAAAGGTGACAAGATCAAAATTGGTAAAATTAGTCTAAGTATCAAAATTTTAATTTCCAACATCTAGGTATTTGACCCTCCTACCAAAATGATGTTTGGATGCACCACCTTAAACTTTTGGACGATGGTGTTAATTTCTTGGGTATTAGGCAAGTCTAAGGAATCATACTTTGTTCTCACCTCCCAATGATATTCATTGACTTCTTGCCTAATCACTGCAAAATCCTCCAGCTTGGAGTCTAACTCTTTAAATGCCTCTTTAGTCTTGAAAATGTGTCTAACATCATCTTTCAAGTATGCAATTTCAAATAACGCTTGAAATTGTTGCACAATTGCTTTAGCTAAGCACAATTGAGTCCTAGGATCCTCTTCAAAAATCTCCAAGCTGACCGCACTATAATATTTGTTAGCTTCCAAAATTGATCAAGGGTCCTCTTCTTTACATCCTAGATATCTTCATATAACCCAACCATAACCCTATTACTAACCACTATCTTTTATATCCAAACATCCACCTTATCTAACTCCTCTGCCAAGTATATATCTACCATCATCTAGTATCTCTGGCCCTTGATCATTTGCAATGCTTCCAAATCATTGGACTAGGTGGTCGCTTCATCAATTAACCCAAAACCTGTTAGTGTAGTTTTTTATTTTTCCTATTTTGCTAAGTTTTTCCTACACTTTTAGTAATCTCGCTTAGGTTAATAAAGCATGTCTTATTAGGTGAATGGTTGTGAGGTGTCACCTTCCTACATGTGAGCATCCATTAGCTATCTTGGGAAGATACTTTTCTATCTTTAGTCTGATAGATGGTTGCTCCTCATTGGTTGGTGTTGCCACCTCCTCCCTCTTCCTAGCCTATATAAATATGCTACCTGGCTTGTATTTGCATCTCTTGTTTTTGCATCCTCTTAATGCTATTTTGCTTCCAGCATTTGCATTACTCTCTTGAAGACTAACTCTATGATGCTATTTTGATTTTGTATCATTTGCATTCATAGTTTAGATATTTATTCTTTGCACTAGTTTTCTGGGTTATTAATCTTATCAGATTCTAACATGGTATCAGAGCTTTTCTATGTGCAAGAGTAGATTTTAGTTTCCTTATTTGAGAGATTTGAGGGGGGCTAATAAACTTTATTGTAGTTTTTTTGAAAAACGAAGTATGCACTTCTCTTGCATCTTTGGATGATCCTAAGAATTAGAAAAGTTTTGACAAAAACAATTTTCTCTAAGGTTTCAATCTCAAATCTAACAACCAACTTGCATAGTTGGAGTTTTCAATCAATATTGAAGGTTCCAACATGCCATTGATGGACTTAGGAAGCTGATCCAGCATTTACATGTCATATTTTGGTTGCTGGGGTCGGTTTTTTATTTTTGGAGCTGTTTTTTACTGTTAAAGGCGTTTGATTTACACTACAGCAACATCTTCTGTACATCAGCAAGGAAAACGCTTTCTGGGTTTTGTTCGTAGCACCGAAAAACCATCTGGGTATCTTTTAGATTTTGCATGCAATCTATATATTTTGCAGGATCTAGCACGAAAAGCTACAACAATACCCCTCTCCATTGGCAGTCGCAGATTTGAACGCAGTTTTCAAATGTCTCGTTCTTGCTCATACAGACTCCGATTTTGATGATTCTTGTTATGAACTTGGCTATTTTTTTGTGCTCTATCCACTAGTGGAGTTTTTTTTTTTTTTTCATGCATGAATTCTTTAGAAATTGTAGATTCTCAGTCGTGACTGTGCACAGTTCTCGTTTTGAAAACTTTGAAGGATCATAACTTTCTCATACGACCTCGTATCGAGGTGATTCTTGTTTTGAAAGTGCATGATTTTTCGATTGGATCGCAGTGGTGCTATTTGTTTCCTTGATTATTGTATCCAAGTTTCACTTTTAGCATATGCTCTTCATGAGGGTATGTAATGCATTGAAATCAAGACCACTAAGTATTTCTTTCTAGTGGTAGTTGTAAACGCACTAAAATAAAGTGCCAAATCTTTTTCTTTTTTTTTGGGGGGGGGGGGGGGGGAGGTTCTTTGATTGAGTAAAGAGGGGGGCATTGTCGTGGCTAGGTTCTCTTCTTTCTAGCATTTCTTCATCATGGATCAAACAAATATGCCCATCCTAACTCCATACAATTACTTTGAGTTGAAATCACGTATGACAATTCACTTAAGGAAAGCTAGATTAAATAGGATAACTATGGGACTTGAAACTGAACCTGCTAAAGATGAAGATAAGCCTAAGTGGTTTAACAAATGTGATGAGGCATTTGGAACATTGTGTTTGTCTATTTCTCCTGACTTGCTATTTCACATTGAGTCTTTGTATACACCAAATGAAGTATGGACAAAGCTAGAAACACTATTTGGCACACAAGATTCAATGAGGGGTCATATGTTGGAAAATGAATTAATTAGTTTGAGTCCAGGCAATTTCAACACAATCCAAGATTTCTTCACCAAATTGAAATCACTAAGGCTGCAGTTAAAACAATGTGGAATTGAAAAGAAAGATGAACAACTGATTCTTAGTATTCTCTCTAAGCTAAGTTTAGAATATTCTGTGTTTGTCTCTACCTTCTATGCTACTAAGGGTGCACTTGGTATTCAATTCACCATGCCATCTTTAGATGATTTTGCTGTCAATCTCACTCGAGAACAAGACAAGCTAATCCAGATGGGCATTCTTAAGTCCTCTAAGTCACATGCCTTGGCTGCCAACCAAGGCACAAAAGAACAACAAGGACAAAGTAGTAACAACAATAGTAAGGACAAGAAACAAAAGAATAGCGAGGAGAAGAAGGATCAGATGCTGGTTTCTTCAAAAGCAACTATTGATACACCATCTTCCAAGGGTGATAAGCCTAAGAAAAAAAAGGTCAAATGTGCCTATTGTAAAAGACCTGGTCATGATGAACATAAATGTTTGTAGAAACAACTTGATCACTTAACATACATTCTTGAGAAGAATAATATCAGTGTTCCTGAGTCTATCAAACAAAGTTCTAATGAAGGGTCTAACAAAGAAAAAGAAAATAGCAAGGGGAAAGGAAAGGGCAAGACCCTTTTTGCAGTTGCTTCCTCACCATCCACTTGGGGTAGATCCACTTACATCGAACAAGTTTTCTTCCCTTAGAAAAAGGGATAAGATCCCAAGTGTGGTTCCTCATCAAGGAACTATACTCTTCCTGCATAGCTATATCCCATTCAAAAATACCAGAAGCCTCATGAAAGGACTGTGGATTTGAGGCAGTAGGAATGAAGATATGTAGAGCATCCTGGAATTGTGAACGAGTCTGCTTGGTGTCTGATGGATCTCCAACCCAATCACCTGCAAACTGCAAGGTCTGTCTAGCCCAAAGTGGACCAGAAGATGGAGAATCTAGAGGAGAATCATCAACTTGTAAATGATGACTAGGAGAGGAAGGAGGTGAGTCCTCTAAATCACTCTCTGCATCAGAAGTGGAGGTAGAAGACTGCTCAAGTGAATTTGACCCATTAGAAGATCTATCATGTATTCCAAGTGACTCCAATGTCAAAGTAGAAGGCAACCCTATGACCATGCTCTGCTGGTTAAGCTGATGCAAGTAGTGGAAGTTAAGATGGCCAAACCGCTCATGCCATAATCTGCTCACATCATTAGAGTGAGTGAGTGAAACAGTCAAACGAGGATCAAGAACAAAGTGAGAAAACATATAGAGTCGTGATTGATGATCTGCTCTCCCAACTACAACTGTAGAATCATTGTGCAACTCACGTATCTCCACTGAATCAGGAGTGAACTCAACCCGCTTGTCTAAACCTGTGTGAGTGATCTGGTGTACCGATAGGAGATTAGTTGACAATGAGGGTACATAAAGAACATCATGGAATGTGCCATCCCCTACATCAACATACCCTCTCCCACACACCTCAACAAGAGTGTTATCACCCATCAAAATAGAAGGCATAGTACACGGCTTCAAGGATGCAAGTTCTTCCTTAGATGAAGCCATGTGGCGTGAAGCACCCGAATCAAGAACCCAAGTGGATGGTGAGGAAGCAACTGCAAAAAGGGCCTTGCCCTTTCGTTTCCCCTTGCTATTTTCTTTTTCTTTGTTAGACCCTTCATTAGAACTTTGTTTGATAGAGTCAGGAACACTGATATTATTCTTCTCAAGAATGTATGTTAAGTGATCAAGTTGTTTCTGCAAATATTTATGTTCATCATGACCAGGTCTTTTACAATAGGCACATTTGACCTTTTCTTTCTTAGGCTTATCACCCTTGGAAGATGGTGTATCAATAGTTGCTTTTGAAGAAACCAGCATTTGATCCTTCTTCTCCTCGCTATTCTTTTGTTTCTTGTCCTTACTATTGTTGTTACTACTTTGTCCTTGTTCTTTTGTGCCTTGGTTGGCAGCCAAGGCATGTGACTTAAAGGACTTAAGAATGCCCATCTAGATTAGCTTGTCTTGTTCTCGAGTGAGATTGACAGCAAAATCATCTAAAGATGGCATGGTGAATTGAATACCAAGTGTACCCTTAGTAGCATAGAAGGTAGAGACAAACACAGAATATTCTGAACTTAGCTTAGAGAGAATACTAAGAATCAGTTGTTCATCTTTCTTTTCAATTTCACATTGTTTTAACTGCAGCCTTAGTGATTTCAATTTGGTGAAGAAATCTTGGATTGTGTTGAAATTGCCTAGATTCAAACTAATTAATTCATTTTCCAACATATGACCCCTCATTGAATCTTGTGTGCCAAATAGTGCTTCTAGCATTTGCATTACTCTCTTGGAGACTAACTCTATGATGTTATTTTGATTTTGTATCATTTGCATTCATAGTTTAGACATTTATTCTTTGCACTAGTTTTCTGGGTTGTTAATCTTATCAGATTCTAACAAAACCATGGTCCACTATTGTAACCAACATGTCAACATTCTTTTGTATACGAGCAATGAGTTCATATTTGACCCAATAATTTGCACTTCTCTATCTTCAAAACTATGACACCATCTTTTGTATGTGTCCAAAAATGAGTCACCTTGTTCTGTGGCCAGAGCTCATTTGTCAAGGGTAGCTACTAAAATGACCTTAGGATGGTCAAGGTCTAATGGGCCCACAACCTTCTTCACATACTCTTGTAATAGATAATTTTGCTTCCTTAATTCCAAAATTTCTACCTCGTCTTCATCCAAGTGTCATAACATTTTCTTAAGCCCTATATTCTTCAAAACTTTGGCCATATCTCAGGTGGCCTTTTCCAATACTACCTACTTCACCTAATATATTATCTTTGGGAGCAATGTCCTCAATAGTTGTATAAGGAGTGGGAATAACTATATGCACTATCAGATCATTTCTTTGGTTTCTCATGACGAAAGCCAATTGTTTAGGATCACCTTAAATGGTTGCTAGTGTCCTTACTACCTTCATCAATGCCTCCAAAACTTTTGCCTCTATGTACTCCACATACCTACTCTAGTGGGTTAATACCTCTCATTTCAACCATGTCAACGTGGTACCCATAGGAGACATGTATTGACCTAATGATGAGGTCATTTTTCAAGTGGGCCATTTGCCCCTATCACTCCTCTCTGGGGTCTTTTCTATTTGTGATGGCTCTGCTACTAAAGTAGTTGTTATGGCCCTTGGAGGGGAGGTTCCTAATTCCTACATAGGTGGTTATTGTTCCCTTTCTCCAAAAATATGTCCCTCCTCTAAAACCTCATCAGTGTGAAGTTTCCTGAAGTCATCCCCTTCTACTGTTTAGTGGTCAGACTTTGTGATGGGAGGTGATGGTGGAGTGGCTTCTTTTTCTGGTGGAGGAGGGTATGGTGGTGGATTCTTAGGTAGCAGAGGAGGTATTCCTACTGGCCCATGCAGAAGTGGAGGCAATTGGTTCCAATCCATGATTCTCTATGTGGAGTATCCACTATCACTTCTCCTTCCAAATGAGTCTCGGTAGGTATAAAATAAAACTTTGACAGATCAAAGACATCTAAGCCATCTCCCTCCATAGACTCTGTCCACCCTTCCTATTCTTGGTTTGTAGATTCTTCAAGAAGAATTAGTTGTTCATGAATGGACGGGAGCGTCTGGGTTGCACTCCTCCATATCTTCTTCTTCAATTTCTTCTTTTTTCACTCCTACAACCACCATTTTAGTTCTAGCCTTCTTTGGCACTGATGAGGAGGCTTCTACTTGAGTCCAGTTTCTTCAAATTGTGCCTAGTCTTTTGCGAGTTGAACCTCTTCTGGCTGGTCTTCTTCCTCATGTGTAGCCTTCTTCCTCTTCTCCCCCTTGACCCTATCACTACAGAAGTACACCACTTCTCACTTGTGCTTATACATAGTCTCTAGTCTCACAAGAGACATCTCCTAAAAGGTCAGAATCATAACCTTATTTCCTTTACCCTTCTTGGGGCTCATAATTGCTTGCAAAGTTGGCGCATTAGAAACTGACTCCAAATGAAAAGGCTTCTTTACACAATCCTTACTCAAATGAATGACATGTCTTTCCTGATGTTATATATCATCATTTTCTTCCTGACCAATTTTGACATTCATTATGGGTCTTTTAAAGATTGTGTCCCTATTGTAGAGAGGATCCAACACATATGGGTTGTCCTTGTTCCATACCTTCAAAAGTATATTCAAGTTGAGGGATCTTTCTATAAGATGTAGTCTCATCCTACAATAGTTCCCGATTCGAACATCCTAGTCATCTACATAGTTCATCCAATGATCTTCAATAATAGCATTAGGCATGAACTCTCTCCCCACTAGGTGTTGGACCATCTCAATGTTGTCAAAATAGGGGTGAGGCACTGGATAGTCATCCAAGGGATATCAATCCGATTCTATTTTATAGGTTGTAATATCTTGTTTTTGCTTCACCTCGAAGGGACCTATGGTGATTGGCCATACCCATGTTTTCTTATGTTGCTTCCTCACTATGTCATAAGCTAAGGCCAATTGTCTAGTGATCTCCAAGAGTATAAGCCTATTCGAGGGATAGCATGGAAGCTTCTTGGGACACAAGAGATTTCCATCCACCAAGATGTAAGTGAATGTGTTAAACTAGATGAAGTAAGCACAACTTGTGCTACTTTGTCGACAAATTCCATAAACAACCTCTTTCTATAATCCCCTTCAAAGAACTGAATTATAGCAAAGACACAACTATCATTCACCAATCTGTATTGTGGGCTCTTGAGTGGGAGCTTCTTCTACACCAACTAGGGGTACACTATCTATGACCATGTGTTAGCATCTTGCATGCTCCGTCTCTTTACCAACCCTAGATAGTCTAATGGCCTTTCTACCAAAATATACACAATGTAGGAAGTCATGTAGCACTAAGGGTCCAACTTCACCAAGATGAGATTCTCATCTAGGTTGTTGCTAATGATTGTGGCCCAGTCAATCAACAATCCTCTCCTCTTGATGATCTCTATGAAATGAATCATCCATGTCTCCAAGTGACCGGTTGCAGGGAGTCCCATGACTATGCTAAGGAGGACGATGCAATAACCAATGTCATATACCATGTACCCACGGGTCATGTCCACATTGTTTACTCTTCTATTAGGAGGGGGTTTGTCGATAAGATATTTCTCTTGCACCAAGCCTTTTGCCTCTTGTTCATGCACATGGGCACCCCTAGCTGTGCACTAGGGTGCATGTGCACCCCTCAAACTGACGATGTTGTGTGAACCTAATGCACCTCTAAAGGTTGTGCATGTGCACAAGTGACCCTTAAGAAAATGATTTCTCAACTTCCTGACTTTGAATTACTTTGATCAACCAAAGCTTATGACCCAAAACTACAGGGACCCATTCTTTGGGGCACTCAGAAGGATGACCTATTCTTGAGAATAGATTCCCCTGTCCCAAAGTAAAAAAAGAGGATCCCCATTTTCTACTTGTAAATGGGGCATGTGTTTTGGAGCCACAACAAGAAGGTAACTAAGAAACATGAGGAATATGAAGTTGTTGAGGAGGATGAGGTTCCAGAACCTAATCCAGTCCTACCTAAAAATCTATTCCTCAAGACTCTCAAAGTTACTATCCATGAAATTGATGTTATACCAAATAAGTGATGGGACACCAAGTACTCTTCCACCACATAGAGCAATTAGCCATCGAATTGACTTTATACCAAGGGCTTCCTTGCCAAATAAGGAAGCCTATACAATGATACCTCGATAAATGATGTAGTGGCTAGGAAAGTTCAAGAATTGTTAGATAGTGGTTTAATTAGGAAAATCACAAGTCCTTGTGCAATAACCATAGTTCTAGCACCCAAGAAGGAGGGTACATGAAGATTATGTAAAAATCTAAGGGAAATTAATAGGATTACAATCAAATACAGATTCTCTATGTCCAGGATTGAGGACCTTATGGAGTGTTTAGGAGGTGCAAAATACCTCTCCAAATTGATCTCAAGAGTATTTACCATCAAATCAGGATTAAGGAGGCAAATGAGTGGAAGACATCATTTGAAACCACAAGGGGACTTTATGAATGACTTGTCATGCCATTTGGGATAATAAATGCTCCTAGTAAATTTATGAGGCTTATGAATCAAGTGTTAAAAGATTAATTGATAAATAGTGTAATTACATGATATCTTGATTTTTAGCAAGACTAAAGAGGAACATCTTAGGCATTTAGAAATTGTATAGAGAAAGTTACATGATGAAAAGATAACCATAAATTAAGAAAAGTGTAAGTTTATGAAGAAGGAGCTTATGTATATGGGCTTTATGGTCTTGAAAGGAAGCCTCAAGATGGATCCCTCTAAGGTGGAAGAAATATTGAACTAGCCCCCTCCTAAGTTTTCAAGCGGGGTAAGAAGCTTCCATGGATTGACATAATTCTTTAGGAAGTTCATTAGGAACTTCAATGAGATATGCTCACCTATTTTGGACACAATAAATGAGGAATCAAAGAAATGTTCCAATGGATAGAAGATGCTAGTAAGGGTTTTTAAACATTGAAACACAAGGTAACTATCTATTAGTTAACAAATTGTTGTACTCGAATATTCTCTCTCTTTTACTCTTTGTGCCCAAATAATAAAAAACAAATGTTTACAATAGTTTGACAGTTACGTCTACTGATGATACTTCCCTCTAAATTCTATGGTACAACTCCCTCGTAATGAAAGACATGCAATGAATATGTTTGTGTTTCCTATCTAACATGAGTATGCACTTAAACTGAGAGAAGAAGAGGTGCTAACGAAGTCTCCCATATCCATAAAAGACTCGGGCATGAGTTTGTCTACATGATTTTACCCCACTCACAATCATGAATGTGCTGAGTTTTGACTTCTTGCTTTCCTACTTCTAAATGCAACTAACAACACTACTACACAAATAAATCACACACCATGATTTATTTATTATTTAGAATGCAACAGAGTAATGAATGTAAAGGTAACCAAACCACAATAATTCTCAAACTACTTGTTGATTGATAAGTACAAGATAATTTCCACACCAAGTCAAATTATGATATTGCTATCGAGATTTAACTTTGTAGTTTTTTGAGTCAAACTCATTAACCCAGATTTAGTTGAGCAAAGATTGAACACAAATCCATATCTCATGAGAATAAATTGAACACATAGCACTCATTGGATCTAAGTGATGCTCACAAAGGTGAAGCATCAAGACTTCTTAGGAGGTCACCCATCCCAGTACTACTCCAGCTTGAGCACACTTAACTACAAAGTTTCCTCCATGATAAGTAGGAGATAATTTCCACAACAAGTCAACTTGTGATATTGCTATCGAGATTTAACTGTGTGATTTTGAGTCAAACTCACTGACCCATGTTTCATGAGTAGTGATTCAACATGAATTCATCTCTCATGAGAATAAATGGAACACTTAACACTCATTAGATCTAGGCGATGCTGACAAAGGTGAAGCACCAAGACTTCTTGAGAGGTCACACATCCCAGTACTACCTAGCCAGAGCGCACTTAAATATAGAGTTTCCTCCATGGTTAAACCCACTCAGTTGTCTTAGCATCAGGGGGAGAATGCACACGAAAACTTGTTGGTTCTTCTATTAATTCTCAAAATAGTACATATATGCCCCATTTCTTTGGTTGTTATAGAATTAAATTTCGTGCAAAATAGAAAGAGAGGAGGAAAAAAACTTGTCATCTTTGGATAGAGAAATGATTACAAAGAGTTAGGAAGTGGAAGCGTCATCATTCCCTTTTTTGGCGTTTTTGACATTTTCTTGGCTTGACTGATGAGTTTTCATAGCTACCAAGATAACCACCACATTGTCTCCATTGAGGACACACACATTATCTGAATGGATCACATCCAATATCTATGGTCTCCTACCAATTTTTTGATCACATAACATTGTGATTGCATCTTCTTTGAAGCCTTAGCCAACATCCCATCCTTGGTGGTTAACTTATGGAGTTCAGAAAATTTGAAATTGGAAGGATGTACCACTTCATTAATGAAGTCTTGGTACAAGGTATTCATATGTTCAATATCAATGACCTCTCTGCTCTTGCTTGTATGGGATTTTATATGTAGACCGTTGAGATATTTGTAGACTATTTCCTCCTTTTTCATGGATTCATACACTTTCTTCAGGTGTTTCTCAACCTTGATTATATTTTCCTTTTTTAACTCAAGGGATTACAGCTAATGTGTCAAGGGTCCCTGGCCAAGCTTCAACATTCCTAGGTTGACCACATTTTTAGCCTTTAAGTTTATGACCCCTTGCAGTAAAGACTTGCATTTCTTATACTTGTTGGAGTATGCTTTCAACGCTTTGAAGTTAGTAAAGATAGCCTCTCCTAGATTCAAAGTATCGTTACAAAGATTGTCAAGCTTCTTGATCATTGACAATCCTCTCACTTTCATGTCTTCAAACCATCCTCATCCAATCTATCCAAAATGTCTCTCTCTTTGCATCGTGGTGATCAAGGCCTCATTCTCTTTGTTGATGGGTTGAATGTTTTGCGGGAAGAAGAATCTCTTGGCAGAATGGAGAGTGACATTAACAATTTTCCAATGTATTCATACAATTCCTAATTGGATACCTTTAAACACACCTTTGATAACTTCAGCTCATCCTACTCCTCTAGTTGTTGGTTAGTGAATTTCCACATCCCCACCATAGTGTCATGCCTCAAAGGTCTAATATCAAAGGTTTGGATGTTAAAATCCACCAAGGAGAGGCCTGCAATGTTACCATCACTCAGAGCCTGAGCCATTTCCATCACCACGTTCTTTGTGTTTACATCCCTTTCTAAGGTGGACAAGGTACAAAGGTTTTTGGTCTTTTGAGAAAGGAGAGGTGGATTCATTGCTTGAGTGATCAAGTCTTTAGGAGGGGCACTCTCCTTTACTCTTCTCTTCTTCCTCTCTAGTGTATTCTCCAACCATGACTCAATAGTTAGAATGTTGAGAGAGGATTGAATGGATTCCACATCAAAAGGTTTCCTCATCACAGGAGGGGTATGTTTATGTTTTGAAGAGAAAGGAAACACAATTGTTTTTGAATAAGTACCAATAATGGGGGTATTACCTTGACTTTCTTAGTTTTGTGGTGTTCCTTATGGTTACGAGCCTATGTTGAGTATATCATAGGGCTGGTTTGTATTAGACCCATCTAAGTTACTCACTTCCATGTCCATACCTTTCTCTTTCTCAACCTCATGTTCCTTATCCTTCTCTTTCTCTTTACCATTTTCCTCTTGCTCATTTGATCCCACATTTGGACCAAGATTACTTTTGTAGGTGGGATGAATTGGAATGTTCTCTTCCAAAGGTTGGTCTTGTCCACCAATGGTTTGTGATGGTCCTAATGGAATGGAGGTGATGATGACAAATCCCTTAGCAGTAATAGAAGAAGCTTGAGTTGGTGGTGTAGGGGCCCAAGGTCTTGAGCAATGTGGTCAAACCACAATTTTAATATGTTAGGATGGTAATAAGTATCCCAGTTTGACACAAAGAAATAGGCTAGGTTTGAAGCATCTTTTGTGTTCACTTGAGCAATTTTGTTCATGTTTGTAATAAGGCTTATATCCAAGGTTGGAGTTAGTCAACTTTGGTCAATGTTGGGATTTGACCAAAAATATGCATTTTCATGTTTGTAATAAGTCTCCTATGTTTTAGCATGATATTGAATTCATTTGAAGGTATTTAGAGGTTAGAAGCAATAAAAGATAAATAGTTGTCAAGCAACAAATATTGTTGTTGTTGTTGTTGTTTTTGTAGGATTTTTTTTTTGAAGGAGAATGGCGACCGCATTCACGTCCCTTTCTGCACTTGTTGTGCATGTGCCTACCTCCGCTACCTTTGCATTGGCGTTTAGGTGGACCTCTACCTTGGGCGTGGGGATTGTTGGGTCATCTCTAGTTTATGCTTCCATTGCTCCAGTCTCTTCCCTCTACGATGCCCTAGATGGGATTCAAATCTCGTTCTCTACCTTTGGATCTAGTTTTGGCAGCCCCTATGTGATTGCTTCCACTAGGAAGGCATCTTCACCTCATGGTGTTGTGAGCAGGTCAACTATCTCTTATGTTGATGTTGTAGCTTATGAGGCTAGCATTGTTGGTGGCTTTGGTGGCTTGATTATGTGTTTGGGGATCTGGGATGTTGTGCCTATAACTATAAGTAACCTGATTATGATTGATTTAGAGCCTGAAGTTGTTGATGAGATCTCCACATATGTGGATGACTTCTCTTCCACTGTTGTTATCTTTCATTTTAAGGGTTTTTGGCCCTCTCTGTTAGATCTGCACATGTAGATATCTCGAGTATAGGAACCCCTCATTTTGGAAGTTGCCCAGATTTACCCTGTGGCTAGGGATTTTTTCATTGTGAAATTTGCCTCTACTAAAGATAGAAATGTCATCTTGCACCATGGTTTCTCATGCGGGGAGAAGTTCCCCTTGATGGCCAAACCTTGGTATAAAGATTTTGACCCGATGACTAAATCCTTCAATAAAATCCTGTTGTGGGTTAGGCTGTCGAATCTCCCCCTTTACCTTTGGCTGGATTTAGTCCTGGAGGTGGTGGGGGAGGCCCTCGGGAATTTCTTACTAGTTGATATAGCGTCATCCAATGTGTTTCAGATGATGTATGCTCGCATTCTTGTGGAGATTGACGTCTCCAAGGGACTCCCTGAAAAGATTAAGTTGGACTCCCCTCTTGGCTCTTGGATTCAGATGCTTGATTATGAGGGTATCCCCTTTCATTGCAGGAAATGACAAGACAGGCCACCTAGCTACCCACTACTCTTCTGAAAAATCTAGACCAAAGAAGTCTCCCTCTTGCTGGAAAGGGGTTTCAGAGAGATCACTACATGGTTGAAAAAGTCCCCCCTGTTGGGGATTGTGGCTCACCTCAAGACTCTTTGGTGGCAAAGTTGACTAGTGCTAATGTTGACCCAATGGTGGTGACCTCTCCTGTTCTCCCTCCTCTGATTTCTAGGGTGGTGACTTCTCCTATTCTCCCTCCTATGGATTTTGTCACTAGTGATGGGGCCCCTCTTTTGGTTCCATCTTTGAATGATGTTTTTGTTTCTTCTACGATTTAGAGTCCCTCACGGGCCGCAAGGGTTTTGGGGGTTGATTGTGGTGTTGCTAACTTTGCATGGCAGAAGGCTATTGGTTTGGTGGAGGATTGATGGACAACTATAAAAGGGAAAAATGTCAAGCCCTCCACTCCAACTTTTGATATGGCATTACGTTCTCAAAAGTTGGCACCAAAAGAGAAATCTTGAGTCCCTATCCTATTTTAGATCTCCTAGCTTTTTTGGCCTACTATCCATTGTAGTTTTTTATGGTTAGGGGCTTAATGTATATCCTTTGCTAACAATGGGGTTTTAGGTGCCCGGTCAAAACCTGTTTGTTGTGGCTGAGTTGTACTATGTTATCTGTGTTGCCACAACGGTCACCTTGTTCTGGTTGGTGACCTGTTTCACCTTTGGTATGTAGTTCAGTTTGTGTTGGGCTTCATTGGAAAATTTTCAATTTGTAATAGGGTTTTAGGCACTCTTCAAAACCTATTTTCCTTGATCAAAACAAATTTTTTTGTTTAGCGATTTTTGCAATTTTTGGAAGGCCAACAGTCATGGCCATTGAATGAGTGATCAAATATGAAAGAAGGTGAAAGGTAAAATTCCATGACCTATATATTATTGTTTTTCAACCAAGGAAAGGGTTGGTGGTAGGACAAAAGTTGAATCAATAAAATTGTCAAGTTTTTGGTGGAAAATCTAAGAGTACTGCTATGACAGTGAGTACTTTCTTATGTATTACTATTATTGTTGGGGATTTTTTATCTACTTTTTGTCTTCCCTCTGTTAGAGTGGGTTGTCGTTACACCAAAAGATCAATCTATCAATGCCCGATACAACCACTCAACTCATAGTACATAGGAGGCGGTTAAGCCCTTGTCATGAATCCCAAGGGGAGCGCTGAACAAATTTCCAACAATCTCCCCCTCAGCATTACCTAAGGGTCTGAGGATTTGAAACTATTACCAAGCTCTGATACCACTTGCTATAGTGGGGTTGTTGTTTCACCAAAAGACTGATCTATCAATGCCCGATACAACCACTTAACTTATAGTACATAGGAGGTAGTTAAGCCCTTGTCACGAATCCTGAGGTGAGCACTGAAAAAAATTCCAACAACCTCCTTGTGTGCTCTATTGTTCTACTCATTCAATTCTATTTCTCATTTATGTTTTGAATGTCTTTTTACATCTTTAATGAGGGCCTTGTTTGTGAGATCCCTTGTCTACTAGAAAACCAAACTTGGTGTCTCTTGGTTTGAAGTTCTTGTTGGCTTTATTGATTGTTTTGATGATAAGATTAACACCTTTTGGTATGTCCTATGTTGTGAGATTTTGTGTCTTTTATGGTCCAAGAAGAATAAGGATGTATTTCATGGAATATGAAGGGTTCTTAACAAGTTTAATCATAAAGTCATATTTCTTCGTATAATATTATAGGTATATGAATTACTGGAGATCCCAAGGAGAAGATTCATGATATTGGTCTAAGAAGGAATGTTGTTTATGTACAAGGTGTTAGAGTGGGGTTGTCGTTGCACGAAAAGATCAATCTATTAATTTTCGATACAACCACTCAACTTATAATACATAGGAGGCAGTTAAGCCCTTGTCACAAATCCTGAGGGGAGTGTTGAACAAATTTCTAACACAAGGCATATATCAAATCTGGACACTTCTTTAATGCCCATAAAGACATGCTCAAACAAGAAGAATTGAAAGCAATTGAACAATATTTGAAGGAACATAAAATCTCTAAGGACGAGGTGGATTTAGCAAAGAACCAAAACTTACATACAATATAAAGTGGGACACTTACACTACTCCTTTTATAGATCCACCTTTGGGGAGGTATGAGACTAACAGAATTGAAGTGAGCAACAATGTTATTGGCTCATGCAATGTAGTTTGACTAAGATTATATTTTATAATATCTTTAGTAATGAACTCTCTCAATCTTGACATTTTGTAAAGTGTAATTTTGATTATAATATCTTGTAGAAGTTGGTTATTAGTCCCTACCTATATAATAGGCACGGAACTAATATTTTTGTTTACCTTTTTCAATTATTTTTTCTCATTAGAATCATCAAACTTTTAAATTTTAAAAGAAACTTTATTTTTAAATCAATTTCTTTTTTATTATTAGCTGATGTAAATTTTCCTAGGGGCTTTATTATATTTTTAATACAAAATTACAAAAGTAAAATATCCAACACTTTATAAAAAAATTCATGAAAGTCTCAAACCCATCACTGTCTACCAGAAGAAAAAGTTGATTATGGACTCTACCAATGGCCAAAATTTATATGCCCATTACCATCTACAAGAGTGTAAGTCCAATCAACTTTAGCATTGCTCCATGTACGACCTTTCTAGTGGGTACATTTTCTATACCCAAAATCTCTCTAGCACAGGAACAGAGTTTGCCTCCCCAAGTTCTTGGACCAAATCCTTCATTCATATAACCCATCAGTATCCAACCTTCTCAATATATGAGGCAACCTAGGTGTTCAAATTACAAGCATGTGAGATTTTACTCCACTAGTGTTGTATTGTTGAGCGATATGCTTCTTCATACAACTTTTTTTTCTGATTGTCATATAATTTTGTTTCAAAGTTTTAGATATATCTGCCCTTAAAAATATTTAATAATGAATGTAAATTCAACTGTTCCAAACCATTTGATAGATCATCAGCAATTTTTATAAATTTTACAAATGCAAAGAATGCATTAACACCTAGATTGCCTCTCACTGATATGACATCCTATCCATTTACTTTTTCATAGAGTTGTCAACAATAAATAGTAATTCTAAAGAATAATTATTCTTACTTGTTTGCAACAACCTTGCTATCAAAATCCCTATTGTAAAAATAAGAAACCAAATTAGAAGCACAAAAGGTCCTCCAACTCACACAATCCAGACCAAATCACCAAAAAATTTGCATGGTTCTCTACTATATTTGTAAGAATTTGGTATAGTTCTGATACCATGTAAGAATTTGGTATAGCTCTGATACCATGTAAGAATTTTCCTTTAAGGCAAGAATGAAATGCCAAGATGAAGAAGCTCAAGAGATAGTGTAAGAGAGACAAGATATGATCAAATGAGAATGGATTAATTAGATAATTGGATGAATACATCATAGAAGTGCCTTATATATAAAGGCAATCAAGATGACTAGTCATGCAAAGAGATAAGCATACCAACTAAGCACATGTCCACCAAGAGTGGATTATCCTCCATTGTGCATGAATGTGCGTGCAATAATGTGAGGATAAGAATACAAAGGTGTATCCCATAAAGAGATGTAGTAGAAAACATGTTCTCAATTGGAGTGCAAACTACTGTGTTGTCTACATAACAACTCATATGCATATGCAAACTCTTAGGTGTCCACATGACAACTAATATGAATATACATTATTCTAAGTAAACTTAAGTAAAGTGTAAATAATAAATACTTGTTTACGCTAACACACCCCTTTAGTGCAACTTAGTAGAATGTACTTAAGCTCACAAAATATAGATAATAATGCAAGATGGGTCCCAGCTACTAGGCCATGTTAGGTACCCATGTACAAACTATAAGTGCAAAAGATATGCAATGCAATCTCTCATAAAGCAGAGAAAGAGAGAAAAGCACATGGGAAAAACCCCCCTCCAACAAGAGAGATAATTACAATAAAAGAAAATGAGAGAGAAGATCTCATGTGAGGAAAAGATCCCCCCCATAAGAGAGAAGAGGAGGAAGATAGACATAGTAGCCTCCCCTCAATGTAGAATGTACACCAAAGGTAGATGCTCCAATCTCAATGTAGAAACTCCTCCATGAGTGTAAAAAAACATTTCTCCCCTTAGGAAGAAACAAAACCAAAGGTGTACCAAAGAAGCCTCCCCCATGTGTAGGAAGAAACCTCAAAATGTATGGAATCTCTAAAACCTACTCAAGTGTCCCCGTGTCAATACTAAAAAGTGCCTCCTCCAAATCATGTGTACTATGCCACTTTGCTGAAAAAGACAAATCAGGCTCAATTGAGGATGAATGTAGAACATGTATCAAAGACTCAAATATCTCCTCTGAAAATAAAGTGGCCTCCTCCAACTGTTGTATCAAAGGATCTACCATCATGTCAACCTCAAAATATTGGTCAAGTAGAGAATGAAGATGAGGGTCAACATGCTCCTTTGCAACAACTGAAGAAGGATCATCTTCACCAAAGAGAAGATGAATGTCCTCAATAATGCCTCCCAAATCTGCAATGTAGGACTCCATAAACAAACTAGAAATGTCTACCAAGTAGTCATCCCATGGAAGTGAGTTTGGAAGACAATGAATATCTTGTTGCATTGAGTCACTTGAATCCATGGCTATGTGAATACAACTATCATCAGGAATAGTAGTAGATGGAATATCAATAGGAGGAGAAGTAATGGATGACTCAAGAACTTGATCACATGTGAGAACACCTAAGTTCAAGTAGCCAAAGTTCTCCTCAAAGTTTGAATCAATAGAGGTATGATCAAAATCTACTAAAGAATCTACTAAGAAATCATTGTCAGCATCATGACCAAAGTCTAAGAAACAGTATAGCCAAGATGCATGATGAACCACCCCTATAGCAATGATCTATCTAGTCTTTAAGCCTCTGATAAAAACTAAATCAAGTGTGAATTCCATAGTCCTCCTTCTATCTCCATGAGTGAGCTGATAGATGGAAAGAAGATTATGACTTAGGTAAGGTATGCACAACACATCTTTGAAGTATACTTCCCTTTATCAATAGTTCCTTTTATAATAGTATTCATATAAGTATGATTTCCCATCAAGATAGGTGGGATATGACAAGGATCAAATAATGAAAACATAGATTGTGAAGATGCCATATGATGAGAAGCCCCTGAATCTAGAAGACATCTCCTCAAATCTTGACTTGAAGTAGCTACTAAGGCTTGACCTTTGTCCATGTGACCCTTTCCTTTATCAAAATTTGAATGTGAAGAAGATGATGAAGTAGTCATTCTTGATGGTAAACTGATTTGATTCTTCTTAAGAAGATTCTTGAGTTCATCTATCTCCTTCTTATAACAATGATGTTCTTCATGTCCATTCTTCTTGCAATATGCACAAGTAAGAAAATCCTTCTTGGATAATTTTCCCTTGTTGTTGGAATTGTCTTGTGGTGAGGAGGTTGAGTGTTCTAAGTTCTCTTGTTGTGACTTTTTTTGCCATGATTTTTGCTTCTTGTTAGACCCTTTTCCTTGATTCCCTTTACTAGCCACCAATACTTTGGACTTTTAAGACTTGAGAATCCCCATGCTCATCAAATTTGATTGTTCTACCATCAACATCTCTATGAAGGAATCAAATGAAGGCATGGTGTAGGAAGAACCTAAGGTCATGTTATGAGTGTTTAAGCTCGAAACAAATGATGCATACTCTGGAGGAAGTTTGCTCATCAAATTATAGATCAATTTTTCATCCTTTATGGTAATTCAACAATCATTAACCATTGGCCTTAGCTCATGTGCCTTGGTGATATAGTCTTGAATTGTGTCAAAATCCTTTGAATCTAATGACATGAGCTTTTCATCAAGTTCAAAACCCCTAACTTTGTCTACTTTTGCATACAAGCTAGCAAACTTATCCCATGCTTCCTTTACTATTTTACAATTATCAATATGGAAGATAAGATCTTCATGTACATACTTCCTCAAAGTACCAATAGAAACCTTGTTGTTATCATTCCATTCATTTAGTTTATCAAGATTAGATGGTGCAACTATGGTTCGTTCCATCAACATAATCAATTAAACCTTTTTTGATCATTTTACTCCATGCTCTAATTTTCCATGTAGCATTATTATGTGGAGTTAAAAGTGGAAACCTAGGAGAACCCATGATAAAAAATAAAGAACACAAGAGAAAGAGAAGTGCAAATACTCAAGACACACCCCCCAAATCACTCAATCAAAGAAACCCCCAAAATGGATGATCTTGGCACTTTATACTTAGTATGTGTACAATTTCCACTTGTCAAAATGAACCAAAGTGGACTTTTGATAGTTACAACAACAAATATGAAGCTATATCAGACTCAACACGATAAGACACAAGACCTCTCAAGGATCTAATTAATTACAAGTGTCAATAGGCCAAAATGAGACCAAAATTTGAAAGTATTGTCTACGTATAATTTTTCCAATCTGATACCAAATCTAGAAAGTAGACCAAAAATCATGCACTTCCAAAAAAATAGCACCTGAATATTTGTCCAGATGAGCCCAAACTAAGCCTTTGAAGTTTGCAAAATTTGGGATTTGCAATTTTCAGAAACATATAGGAATAGGGATTGCAAACAACCTGCAACAATGTGTAGATCATGAAATTCTACCCTAAAACAAAAAAAAATTGCTCGAAAAAAGGAGTCTGTATGAGGGAGATATCGTTGTTTGAAAATCACCTCTGGAATTATTTTTTCCGAATCACCATTATCGCACCTCCAAAAATCAAATGATTCTATATTTCACCTTAGATGCCTAATTTTGATTAAATAAGAGTCAATTTAGGGTTTTTTTGACCTTCTAAATATGATACCAACATCTGATTTGCACCAGTAAGCTCCAATCTTGACCTGCGAAAAAAAATCTCCAATGGCTATGCAAGGAACGCTCCTATGGCTCTGATACTATTTAAGAATTTGGTATAGCTTTGATACCAGGTAAGAATTTTTCTAAGGTGAGAATGAAATGCCAAGATCAAGAAGCTCAAGAGATAGCACAAGAGAGACAAGATATGATCAAATGAGAATGGATTAATCAAATAATTGGATGAAAACATCATAGAAGTGCCTTGTATATAAATGCAATCAAGATGACTAGGAGTCATGCAAAGAGTTAAGCATATCAACTAAGCACATGTCCACCAAGACTTGATTATCCTCCATTGTGCATGAATGTACATACAAAAATGTGAGGATAAGAATACAAAGGTGTATCCCATAAAGAGATGTAGTAGACAACATGTGCTCAATTGGAGTGCAAACTACTGTGTTGTCTACATGACAACTCATATGCATATGCAAACTCTTAGGTGTCTACATGACAACTAATATGAATATACATTATCCTAAGTAAACTTAAGTAAAGTGTAAATAGTAAATACTTATTTACACCAACAATATTACCACTACAATGCCTTGATTCTTTCTCCAAATAAATATACTCTTGGTAATTTTTAAAACATTAAAAGTAAATTATAAGCCATCTACCATAATTTTCCAAAGATTGGAGAAGACAATAGCATGGAGGAAATCTAAAAATCATAATATGAAACAACATAAATCCTATAAGATTTGAAGATCTATAGTTTATTAACCATTTGATCAAATAATAAAATTTTCCTCAATTTGTTCTCTTGCATTACACTTGTCTGCAACATGCAAAAAGACTAACTTTTTGGCAAACACATGTTTGTTGTAGCAAACAACATAAAACAAAGTGCAGAAAAAAAGAATATACATAAAGAGAAAAAAAATATATTAAAAAATTATTGTTTAAATTTGGTTTTTAAGTTTTGAACTTAGCCTTTACTTTTCAACTTCAAGGAGATTTTTGCCTAGTTGCTGGTAACTGTGAAAAAACCAATTAGATGTATACTTTTTTTTTCTATTATATATAATCAAAGCCAAAATAAAACAACCACTAATTGAACTAGTTCATAGTAATAGAGCAAACAAAAGTCCAAAACTAGGAAACACCTAGCCATCAAAATAACTAATAAGGATAGTAATGATCTAAACTAGTCTCCCAATTCCTCCATCCAGGTGGTCCAGGTAGCATAACCTTCAGTCCATCTAAACCTCAGTGCTTCCTCCCTCATGATATTGAAGGGATTATTAAGGAACATTGTGGGAGGGATAGCAGGGGGTTTCAGAATTAGACAGACTGTGATAATAGGCCTCCTCCCAGCCTTGATCAATGCAACATCCTGTATTAATATCAAGGTGTTCCCAACTCTGTTGTTGGGAATCATCATGTCCATTACTTCCCTAATTAAGCTTCATTCTTGCCTCGTATTTATGCCCTCTATGATGATTTCCAAATCTTGAACCTAAGGGGAGTGATTATTGTTATTGCTATCTCTATGGATTCACCTAGAGTAAGTTGGCTTGTTGTTGTAGGTTGATCTCTCTTTGGAGGCTCTTTATCAACAACTCTTTTCTTATTTATGATTTGTTGTAGCATATCTTTCAACATGGACCTATCTTCATCTGAATCCTCTAGATTCACATGAAGGTCAAAAGTTATGTCCTCCCTTGTTAATATATCAAAGCATTCTTTAATAACTTGATGAAACTTCTGGCCTTTGACCTTAAAAACAATGGAGACCTACACACAAATATATTTGATAATGAGTCTCCGCAGAGACTCAGTAAGAGCCTTATGTCTACTCTTACATATATCCTCATTTCTCATAATCCACAATTTGTAAACTACTAAAGAAGAGAAGACAAACCATAATTCATTAAGTGATTTAGATAAATTTGGGATGAAATTAGTTCAAACATGGAAAAGAGAAATGGATGTTCTAACTTGATTCCAAAGATCAACCAAACCCACTTGGCAAAAGGGCAATAAGAGAAAAGGTAATCAACTACTTCAGGCAGATGACAGGCAAAATAGGAATAGGGATTACCATTAGGCATAACAATGGGTATTTTGTGTAGCAAGACTTGCCACAAGAAACATGTGACTTTAGGTTCCATGAGTCTATGCCAATGAGAGTGCAGAACTCTACCCCAAGTAGGTTGGTCCAAATTGGCGTGCCATCTATCATTAAGATGATTAATAATGTTCAAAGAGTCTGACAACAACTTATAGATCAACTTAGTTTTTGTTTCTACAACTAGTGTTCCATCAGGCCATCTAAGTTCCACGAGTCTGTCATTAGGAACCCCACATTGAAAGGGAAGATTGGCAAGGGTCTAGGCTTCCTTAATAATGGCTTATGTTCTAAAGTGGGAGTAGGGAAGAAAAAACTTGGAACTAAGATCATCTCATCCAATCAAGTTACTATCTTGGATCAAAACACTAAATCTTGAGATACCTTTCTTGCACTATTGCCTAGCTAAGAAACCTTGTAAAAGGACCCACTAGTAAATTTAGGCCTAAATTTTGATGCGAAAAGGTTGAAATTTTGACAAGAGTAGGTCGATAAGGCGGCCAAGCTTGTTGTCGGTCTTTTTTGGTCAGTTTTTTGCCACATACATTCTGCGTCAAAATTTTGACTTCATAAAGGTGGACTTACTGACGCAAATTTTGTCGATTTCCATAGTCCAAGATGAACTGTTATTTCCTCATTTGCAGGCGTCGTTGGTCAAAATTTCGACGTAAACCTACACCAATTTGGCATTGAAATTGTGACAAAAACACCTTACTTTTCTACGTCAATGCCATACAAGCGACATCAAAGGAGACCAGTTTGGTGTCGAAATTGTGACCAAAATACCAATTCTTATTTGCATTTGTGTCAAAATTGAGACCAAGATATGTAGAAATTTCGATGAGCTATCCCATTTATTGTAAAAGCTTTGCTCTCATAGGAGCCTTCTAAACTGCACAAAACTTGATTCTAAAGCGTAATTGCTTAGTGCATGAGAGTCAGGGTATCATGCACATTTCTACCTCCACACCATTGTTTCGTTCATCACATGATTTATTTCATACAAAACAATGGGAAGGAGGAAGAAATGTGCACGATATCCTGAGTCTCCACCGAGCAATTATGTTTTACAATCAAATTTTGTGCAGTTTAAAAGGCTCCTATGAGAACAAAGCCTTTGCAATAATTGGCACAGCGCATCTATATTTTGGTTCCTGCATGGAAGAATAAAATTAGGAAAGAATTATTTATTAGGAATGAAAGCCAATAATTTCATATATTTTTCAAACAGATAAACATGACAAAAAAACTTACAGTCCCAATCACATCATCATAAGAGCACATATATAACTATAACTATAACTATGTCTAAAACCAACATAATTTACAAATATCCACAAGTCAAATATTATCCCTTGATGTTTTCTTTAATGCAAACTTTTAAGTCAACTATGTTATTGCCCTGGATGTAATACCAAACTATCATTAGGCTAAAGACTGCATCAAGATTTACGATTTACAAATGCAAGGAGAACTACCCAACCAAAGTAGAAAATGACATGAAAAGTTAACAATCTAGATGAAATATTTTTAGCAATTGAACTGTACATTATAGAAACAAAAAATTGCCTTAAAATTGACACCTCACCAGTTGTTCATTGGCATCCGTAATGGCTTCAAAAAAGTTGACAGCTTACGATTTGTCAAGAACACAAAAGGTACTTGTAGTTCAGCTACATCAATAAAACTAAAGTAGTTCAGTTGCACGGTGAGGACAAGAGACTATCAATATCGATTGTGGAGTTGCAGATAGGTAAGCGATAAACATAAAAAGGTAGTACAAGATTTTAATAGCAATTGTGACCTTCACAGTTTTTCTCAGTAGTTTTGGGTCATTAAATTGGATAGAAAATTGATAGTAAAATGTGAAAGAGAGCATACATAATGTCACATCAAAATAAGTTTGCATCCTACATATGAGTATGCATCAAAACTAAATTTTTACCTCCTCAATCTATCAGTATCAATAAAGAAATAAGACATTTTTGTAATACAAAATTCTTGAACCCTATTCCACTGTAATCTTTCAAACCTGCAAAATAAAACAAAAGCCATAAGAACTAAAATAAAAGGATTTATTTCTAACAAACTATCACAGATGCTTTGTATATACCTTAGGACATGATACAAGTTGTTTCACAAGCAACACTTAACATTCCAGTTTTTTTCTCATTTACTAGAGTGATGATAAACTATATGCAAAGTAGAAATAGTGCAGCATAATAGATGATTAGTATCTACAATTTTTAATACTGAAAATTATAAAGAATGTAATACTCACAAGTGTCGCTGCCTAAGAGAATGCAACCCAAGTTTATCATGATCTCTGGAGCATTCATTGCATTGGGAATATCCTACTTATTTGCAAACACCAGTAACACTGCATCTCGTAGTTCATCTTGCAAGAACAAGAAACTTAAATGATAAAAAAATTATACAGATAACATGAAAATAATTGTTAAAAGAATGAGGCCAATTTTACACATAATAACCAAAGTCGCCATGAGAAAGACATGAAATCTTCTTGATCCATTTTCCAATTGTGTTTATACAATCCTAAAAATTCACTTTGATAGTTCTAACTAATTATTATTGGAAGGATTTTATTTGCTTCATCAAACAAGTGTATATTGTAGTCTTGGCTTCTTGTATTTTTCAAGATAGTATCATTACTCATCTAGTATTGTTCAATCTAAAAGGATGATATTGATATGTTGTTTTTCTATAACAGCAATAACAAGGGGTTGTTAACCTTTACACAAACAAGGGATGAAAGCATAAACATAGGGCATCAACAACACAACAAAAAAAACCTCTTCCTATGCACTTGGATAAAAGTCTAAGCAACGCTATTGTTAGGATTGCAACAAAGGAAATCCCACTACAACCTATCAACAAGGCCCAAGAGTGATTATTTAAGAGTCAGCATTATCAGTAGAATTTTTTTCAAAAAAGAAGTGGGAGCAGCAACTTCAACAACATATGCCACAAGGCTAGCGGGCATCGCACCTGAAATATGGTCTAACATCAAAAATTGTGACAAGAATGGAAGCGATAGAAGTCTAGCTCAGACCAACAGCATGAGAAGCATTTATATAATCAAAAAAAGTTTCTTCTTCATTAGAAAACAAGTCCTCAAAAGGAAAATCTAAAACAGATTCAGAAACTCTAATTGTCAAATGGTCATTTTTCACGGCCCTCCATCAAGTGACAGCACCTATCCAACACAAAATGGCAATCATTAGGCATGTATCCTATAGAGATGCAATCTCTACAACAAAATGGAAAACCCTGATATTCAATGCTTCACCCATGGCCTCTCATCAACCATGATTGAAGTGGAGAGGTCTCTATTTCAACTAGAATACAAACATAGAATAGCCCAAAATTGTACTAGATCCATCCAATTTTAGGAACTACCAAAGGGAATTTCCAATGGCCTCGGGCAAAACAACTCACAAAAGTGAAATGAAGATGAGGAAGGAAAACCCAAACATAACTCACATAGGTATAGCTCAATGTCACCAAACATTAGGGACTTCAAAGAATTAGTCACCCAACAGTGTAAATCTTAGAGGCACTAGAGACTCTAAGAATTTATAGACCATACTTCTGCACTGATAAAAGTCCATGTTATCACCACAAAATAGGACAAACTTTGCATAAGACTTGACAGCCCAAGCATAGCTCCTTCAACCAAAATTTGATAGACAATTATCTAGAGCATTCAACAAGTCTAGAACCACCAACAAGAGTAAATATCCTAGCACCTAGAAGCCTAGCTTAGCGCTACACCAGGAGAGTCAAATCCCAACAAAAACCATCCAATGGATCTCTTCTGATGGGGTGTGTTGCGAGTATATTAAGTTCCCCTCTTTCTCTAGAGTGGAAAACATCATGAATTTTGAGTTCAGATCTAAGTTATGTAATACTGCTTTACTCATGTTTAGAGATCCTTACAGTATATTTAGAGATACTTATTATATCTACTCTATAATAAATGGCAGTGTAATAGCATACTAGCATCAGAGTTCATAACCCACATCAAAAGTGGTTAGTTACACAAGAAGAAGCATCCAACATGGGACATGAGAAACAAATTCAGATTGATTTCTCCTCTATTATTAGAGGATCATAGTAAGGCACAACACAAATTCTCAAATATAAATAATAGTCAACTGTCATTTTACTTAGATCCCTATGAAAATGTAGCACTAAAATACAATATACATTGGAGTTAGGAATTTGGTTGACAACCAAAATCAATTGAATTGAAATAAGAAACTTCACAAAAGAATCAACTAAATATGTGATTTTAAGCATATTTTGCTACTCAAAATGTTACGACTTCTTCCTTCTTGACCTTAAACTCATGACATTTTCTAGTTTTACGAGGGGAAACATGATCTCTCCAACTGTTAGTTCTAAGTGGCTTCCACCTTAGGCACATAGAGTGTTTGAACTAGATAGATAAAATACACAACCATGTTGAAGACCATGGAAATAGAGGATAACATGGAAAATACCAAACAACAAGTTGGATGATGATGAAGACTACAGTGAAGGTAGAAGATCCCATACATCATCAATTAATACCAAACTACCAAATGGAGTATAGGAACTTGAAAAGATAAGACACAGCTTACAACTAAATGAAACTCTAGAAGCTACCATCAAATGGCATGACATTGAATCATTACCAATAAATGAATACAACATAGAGAAGCTACTAGATATGGTATTTCTATTCATTTTTCAAATGAAAGAGTGCAGTAGGTATGCAACCATGACTAAGGAAAGTGCAATTTCACACCATTTTCCATGTTGATGTTGAGATACAGACCTATGCAATCCAATCTCCCAAGGAATAGACAACACCACGTATCACCATCTTTTCCAAAACAGGATTTGTCATAAAGCAATGTTAGAATAGTTACTAAAATGGTCATAAATTATGTTGTTATAGTAAAAGAATACTTTAACTTAAGAAAAAAAATTGTACAATATTAAAACATGATATCATGCTTTAAAAACTAAAAAGGTACCCGTAACGAAGAACTTCATTTCGACTTGCTAATTAGTTGTCACTATTAACTATAAGCTTATCTTTAAAGTTTGAGCTTCACTTGGTTTTGAGAATAGTTAAATATTCTCTACTTAACAGGGCCAACCACGTGAAGGTGGAAGCCCATTCACCCCCCCCCCCCCCCAACATCACTCTAAATTCCCCATTAACATTTAATAACATTCAATTCATCCATTTTTGAAATATAACATTCAATCATTATAATCACGTGATAACATTCATTAACACATAAAATTCATAAACACACAACATTCATGAATAATTCAAGAGTAAGCCATTCATGAATAATTCATTAACACCCAACATTAATGAATAATATTCATTAACACAATATTCAAGAGTAAGTCATTCATGAATAATCATATCTTTTTTGCTTTCTTGTCGTTTCTTTTTTTCATAAAATTTCTAAGAGGAATATCAATGTCCTCGTCATCCCCATTAACATTTAATAGCATTCAATTCATCTATTTTTGAAATATAGCATTCAATCATTATAATCACATGATAACATTCATTAACACATAAAATTCATAAACATACAACATTTGTGAATAATTCATTAACACACAACATTCAAGAGTAAGTCATTCATGAATAATTCATTAACACAATATTCATTAACACCCAACATTAATGAATAATATTCATTAACAATATTCAAGAGTAAGTCATTCATGAATAATCATATCTTTTTTGCTTTCTTTCCATTTCTTTTTTTCATAAAATTTCTAAGAGGAATATCAATGTCCTCATCATCCCCCTCCTCTACTGGTTCTAACACATGTCTCCTCCTTATCCGTTTAGGAACATCATGAGGCCGTTGCACCAAAGGGGGGTCCGTTGCAATAACAAGTACTTCTTGAGTTAAATTCGCACCATTTTATATTAGTGAATTACGAGTTTTTATTTAAGTAAAAGAACTATAAATCAAAAAAATAATTTAAAAGAACAAAACATAGATTTTCTTTACTTGAATGTGCGACATGATCTACCTGTTGATTAGTGTGAACATCCTATGGCACTCGTTCAACACGACATGATTCTATATCCTCAACACAAAAAGGTTACACCAAGTTCAATTAAAGATGTTAAATTGTATTAATAATTATATAATTAGTTTTAAATAACAAATGAGCACCTCCATCGATAGTACAATGCACATCAACGGCTTCATGATGCTGCGTATGATCTGTGTCACGATTAACAAGCTGCATTGCAATGTCATGCACATTATTATCAAATAAATTGATGCTCAAGTATTCAATTTCTAATATATATTTTGGCATATTTACCTATGCACATGATGCAGGAGACTGTTCGGTTGGGGCAATGGAAGTTTGTCGTAGGCATTCAGCCATCGCTGCATAGCTTTGCTTGAAGGCAATTTTTTTGTGTTCTTCTGTGGCCTCTAGATTAAAATCAGCGCCCTGCATTTTTTTATTAATTAACAAAATTATTTGCATTTTATAAATAATTTTTCTTTGCAATTCATTTATTGCTACTTACTACGCGTGCTTTGATTTTTGAATATCCCCCAGAGCCAAGTTTGTGTTGTCCAACCTTTTCCAGCCTCACCTTTGTTGCCTTTAATGTATCCTACAACCTATGAAAAGTTTGAAATATGTTAGATGATATAGATATAAAGATCAGTACTAAATAGTGGATTATTATATATTGGTATGAAGGTTTTAGCATAAAGTAGCATGTTCCACCGAAAATATGAAAAAAGGGAAGAAATTATAGCATCATACCTTTAATTGACATGTGTAATCATGTTATTTATCCATATTCTGACATGTCTCTCCATAAAATTACACAAAAATTTTGACAGTCTATATTATCCATTATCACACAAAGTAAACGATAAGCTAAAAGTTCAAACAGCTAGTAGATTTAATATATATATAAAATTTCCATCAAAGATAAGTCAATTTAGTTGAATGGGATGTGAACATATTTGGTAAATTTGGGGGGGGGGGGCTCATGGAGGAACCACTGGTTTAAACTGCAGTTTAGAGTCTATACGCTTAGTGGAAAGGCATGAGTCTGGTAGCATTACCTTGGTATCATTACCTACTGGTTCTTGATGTCCTGTAGAGTATCCATAGGTTCTACACTCAAAGTGTTTTTATCCCCAAGGCTGCAATAGCTATAAACTTGAGGGCGAATGTCAGATTTCAAATTGTTTTAGTAGCATTCCTTTTTACCCATAGCTAAAAAGTAAGTATTTTTTTGTTTTCAATTTAAAAGACATCAAATTTGTGCATCAAGTGCTTCTTTAGCCTCTACACTGCATGGAACTGATTTTATAAATGGTGGTTGTAACTGAAACAAAATCCCCACTGATTTGCTAAGATAACTAGCAACTAACAGGAACTACCTAACATTATTCCAGCAGAAGACTCACGACTTAAGACTTGTCTTAATCTATGTTTATTTTGATTGCTTCTAGCAGTGGAGCAGCATTCAGAATGTTTGAGAAGATCATAAATGTTACATCATAGTTTGGAGGATGTTTCATATAGTCTACATCCACAACAAACAATTTCAAAGCTAACAGCTGGATAGAAAATTGTTTAGATAAGCTTCAACTATTCTTAAAAGTCATATAGCAAAAGAAGAATTAAGGATAGAAAAAAATAAAAAGTCAACTTTAACACTTTTACTGTAGAAATTACGAAGATTAGTATGTGATCATGTTTAAACCATTCGCTTTAATAATGCCACATAATTTTGATCCTATAAATAAGGTATAAGAGTTTAAGAAACAATAAATTTCATAGAGTGGAAAGAAATAGCAGAAATTATCAGCATTATTTATAAGAATGAAATTTGGGTTAGAGTTTTCCAAAAAAAAATTTATAACTTTAAATGCTTTCATGTAGATTAAAATAACATAAATGCTTACACTTGTAGGGGACACGGCCAATAATAGAGAATGCACGCACAACTCCTCCAAATAAGGAAAACATTGTAGAACTTTGACATTAGAAAAATCTTCATCATCAGAACAGGTGATTTTCTTGATCAATTTCACTTTTTCAAAATGTTCCAGAAGTTGAGTGTCAGTTTCCAAATAGAGACATTTAGGTAAACAGAAGCTCACCATTATCTTACTAGGCAAACTGCAATCAATAATTCTAATGCTTTCTAAGAGTGGACAATTCGCATCTGGTGTCATATATATATCATTGACATGTCGGAGGGGTGATACAATCAAAAGATCAAAACTAAGTGCTAATCAGAGCACTATCAATATCTCAAATCTCAAAATGATACATCAAATATACAATGAATCTCATGATCAATATAAAGATACAAAATATACAATGAATCTCATGATCAATGAATCTCATGGACCTAACTACAGCCTTCCCCCTCATCACCAGGAGGATGAGGAGGAGTAACATCTGCATGTGCAGGAGGCACTACACCATTAGAAGCTCAAGCATAATCAAAGAACCTTGAGACATGTTGAGCTAGAGGTACTGCATTTTCATATACTACATAATAATGAGCAACCCGAGAGGTATGATGACAGGTCTCATCTCGCTCTAACTCTATCTATCTCTTTAGCTCTATGATCTCAAACCATAGATCTACTATCTCACAGTTCCCCTCTTCTAGCTAGTCATGCATCTCTAAATATAACTTGCACCTGTAACTTGCCCACCTACCTCTGAGGAGTCCTCAAACTCTCCCTCACATGTCATAGAGAATCTTGAGTCTGTGCTAACACATCTCCTATGGGTGAAACCTATGGAGGCTAATTTGTCATGTCATCATCCCCTCCTCCACCCACATCCTATTGTGGTGGCTCCTCTACCCTATGTCTTCTAGCATCACCTCCTACTACACCCATGGTGCTCATCTCTCTATGAGTTCTCACATGAGTAGGCCTATGTGACTATTCATTGTTGCTCGATCTAAGATCCAATCTAATAGTATGAGAAGGAATTGTAACAAGAACTACCAGTGGCCATTATAATGGTTTCTCCTCCCTCAAAGGATGTTCTTGTGGTTGTTGAACATCAAGGTGTGGTTCCTGACTAACTACCCCTATAGGATCAGTTATATGAGGAAATGAATGTGTGGCCAAATGCTCTATGTACTAGGGAGTGACACCATCATTCACTACATCTAGAAAGTAGTCCCACCTTTAAATGGTAAGGCCACTAACATCTTCCATACATCTAATTGGGTCCAATCTAGGAGAACAACCTTTCTTTACCTCCTTGGTGAAGTAGGTGTAACTACAGTACTCCTGTGATATACTGTATTGATAGTCAAATTGTCTCTAGACATGGGTTAGCGAAAATCTCTCTATCTTCAATGAAGAATGGCCATTTAGTGGCTAAGAGAAGACATCATCTTTTGGCTCTATGCCTAGCCATGGTCTATAGGTAACATACATCATGTCATCCAAATGAAGTCTCAAATAGTTTGTCGTACCTAGTGTAGGCTGGATCATCTCTCCACAATACCAATAAATATAAATCTACAAGGGTTGTTGTCAGTCCTCAAAGATAGGAACATGATTTTTGTCATTAACTTGTGTTTCTAGCATTGAACGTGATGCTTATTACTTTTAGGAGACTGACCATTAGTAAAATTCTTGCAAAGTTTTTCAAAAAAATTGTACTTGTCATTACAAATACTAAATATCATTTATCACCTATACTGCTAACACATACAACTATGGTACATGTAGTTGAGCATTGCTATATTTTCAAGACATAATATACCTATATGTGAAGTTATAAGTGCATTATTTATATCTTTTGTAGGATTTATTCCCAGATTGAGATATATACAATTGTGTCAGCATTGAGACTGAGATTTATAAGCAATTGTGTCAGCATATGAATTTAGGATTTATAAGCAGTTGTGTCAGTTATATCTTATGTAGGATTTATGCACAGATTGAGATTGAGATTTATAAGCAATTGTGTCAGCCTATGAATTACATACCTTTCATCAATAGATAGATTGAATTGAGCTAGTTGAAATTGTTGATACTAAAGTTGAACCCTAAATTTGTTCATTAATGTACTAGTAGTTAATACTATTGCATACCTTTTCTGATTTGTTGGTGTACTTTCTTTTGGACATTCCCCTTTCTCCTTTGCATCCAAAATGAACTCATTCCAGTCCCTCACTGAAACAAAGGGAGGACGCTCGTACTTCGAGTTTAGGACAAGGCTCTTTCTATATGTGTCCCTCACAACCTTAAGATGTCTAGAATCTTTTTGTAACAATTTCTTATGATCAAAAATATTACTACCAAACTCATGCTCTATATCTTTGATGAGCTCATCTTTTAATTTTTGATCTTGGTAGTTCCACCTTTTAAGAAAAAACACAAAATTGTTAGATATAGCTAGTATAAGAAAAGACTCGAATGAAAGGAAAAATGTTGCACCAATTAATGATATGAAAAAAAATAGTGGGATAAAATTAGTTCAGTTATGATGTTCCACCTTTTACATATGGTGGGCTCGAATCTTCGCAGCATGAGGTCATAAATCCTCCTATAAAATGTATCATTTCCTGCAAAAAATGTCATGGGATAATTAATAGTAAGAACCATTAAAATGAATCATGTGAAGAATACTTTTCATAGTGAATAACAAATACATAAAATGAGATACATTTCATCTTTTTAGTGATCTATTTCAGGGTTGGAGGATCAACTTGACCAAAATTGACCAAAAAAGAAGTTAGTATCTTCTACTGAAAGCATGAAATTGCAATGTACCAAATTACTAAACTAGAGAATTACTGGTATAGACAAAAAGTCATTGATAATTTAGATGATCCTACCAAACCCCTAATAAAAAGGAATTCTAGAATAATTAAACAACTTGCACAATATGACATACTAAAGAAGGTCACGAGGCATCACTCCACATCAAAAGCCCTTGCATTCACCACTTCTTATCATGTTTATGTCTTGCAAGAAAATCCTTATTACAATATAAAAAATAATTATTTAAAGTACCTTGAATCTTAGGACATTTCAAAGGCATTGATTTATTATTGTCAATCAACAACAATGTTTGCATAGCTCCTGTGCTAGAAATACGGGTAGCTCCAGGAAATGATGGTGAATTATCACCAATACATGCACTATGAGCCACATTTGGTGACGTACTAGACGATGCACCTCCTACCACACAAAAAAAATACACTATGTGATGCACCCAAGATTAAAGTACATATTATCAACTCATAATTAACACAAAACCAAATATAGCAAAACAAGGATTTACCAGCTAGACGTCCCCTTGTTACCGACATTGCAGTCGACAATCTCGTATGGGTGTTCGTCAACCTCATAGGAGTCTCCTACACTAGATGACTTGAACAATACATTGTTAGCAAAGACATTCTGAAATAATAAAAGTAAGAGCTAAGAAGTTTTGAATGTTTGAAATAAAAAATTCCTTCTAACTTGTCAACTAAAAGATTATTTTACCAGTGGCAGTCGAAGGTCTGCTACTACTGGCCTCACTGCGTTGTCCTTGACCAAGTTGTGGATCAGTTGCTAAAAATTCTTGTATAACAAGAATTTAGTAGTTAAAGTTTCTTACAACTCTTTAAAAAAATTGCATCAATAAAGTATTTTTGCACATATTACATATTTTACTTCACAACATAAAAGATTATAAAATATAAATCTTTATTGAACTTTTTTTATAACTAAATATTCATTGGAGCTTACTTCATAATGACGAGCTTGTGCTCTCAAATCTGATAGCCTCTTCATCATCTCCTCAGATTCCATATTTGCCTCATCCAAAATTTTCATTGCTTCTAAATTAATTTTTTTTTTTAAATTCTTCAAATTTTTTATGAAATTGAGAATTTCAGCAATATCCTCATCAGAAGGCGTAGCTAGTGGCTCGGTACTTACTGATGCTGCTTTACCCTTATCCTGAACATCAAATTGTGAGAGAAATATCAGTAAAACTATCATAAAAACTCAAAAACCGTAAATAAAATAATGTAATAATATAACATTTTCAACTATCTAATTTGTATAATTTCAAAAAGGTTTACCCTCGCTGAAGAAGGGGTGGGAGTAGCATCCTAGTGACCTCTATCATCTTTCGGATCCATATCATCCTGTCACAAAGATTAAACATAAAAAATTCAGCTAACTGAAAGCAATAGATAGCAAAAAAAAACTTATTAACAAAATGATAAATAGTACTTACACCGTAAATAAAATAACGTAATAATATAACATTTTTCAACTATCTAATTTGTACAATTTCAAAAAGGTTTACCCTCACTGAAGAAGGGGTGGGAGTAGCATCCTAGTGACCTCTATCATCTGTCGGATCCATATCGTCCTGTCACAAAGATTAAACATAAAAAATTCAGCTAATTGAAAGCAATAGATAGCAAAAAAAAACTTATTAACAAAATGGTAAATAGTACTTACAACCCTCATGATAGTAAATTTGTTTGTATCTATGCAATTTAAATGGTAATTGATTAGCAGTTCTTCCCCTGCACTTATTGATTTTATTGCACAAACAAAAACTTCATTCCCCTCACACGCCTCAAATATGCAATTGGGTTGCTTACTAGTTGAAGAAGGTTGCGTACTATTTATAAAACCTGCAATATTACCTATTGCTTTTGGTCTCCCATCAATGTACATAGAAAATCTTGTACTTTGATCATTTTATTTTCTTTGTATATAATTAGCTGATACCCCATACCTATGCATACTTTTTTTATATCCAACAACCTGCATCCAATCATTGTAATTGTAACATGGACCGACATACTTGAATAATTTGACAACTTTGTTGTAACATACCTTTATCCCATCCATGGAAAATAGGCCCAAACCATGTAATGAGGATGGAGCAATGCAATATATCCTCTCATTAACACAAAAATCTGTGTTAATTGGAGGTAGCTCATTGGGTACCCATTCTTTCTCAATGTGTGAGTACCGAAAGGGCACCTTGATATCACCTTTGGTCTCATCATCATAAGAACATGACCCCCCATTAGCAAGGATAAATTGCATGCGTTTATCAAATTTTTTTCTATTCTTTTGACCTCTAGTTGATCTCCCTATTTTAGCCATACTACATGTAGAGCTTTCATCTACCAGTTCCTCATTTCCCTCATTCGATGTAGATAGATCTGACAAGTACCTATTTGGTGGGTCCTGCAATCCATCAAATTTAAAGTGAAAGTGACAATTT
Source organism: Cupressus sempervirens (assembly GCA_028749045.1). Lineage (NCBI taxonomy): Eukaryota > Viridiplantae > Streptophyta > Pinopsida > Cupressales > Cupressaceae > Cupressus > Cupressus sempervirens. The sequence continues at coordinate 810,958,592 of CM053790.1, read as the reverse complement.
ATATAAAATGTAGTAAGTTGAAAGTGATTATACAATTATATTTTTATACGGACCTTCTTTGTCTATATATACATTATATGATTATATAATATGTCTATTTATAACATACGTGCTTAATGATAAACAAGAATAATATAAGAAAATTATGTCTATTTATTGACTTATACCTGTTGATCCATGTCACTATGCACAATCCACGCGAAATGGGTCAAATTTCCTGTAATCAATTAACTGTTTGCAAAAAGGGTGACAATCAGACACAATATAAACATTGGTAATTATAAATAACATATGTTGTAATCATTAGAAATGAAAACAATAAATATGTAATCAAATTTCCTGAATATGTTAATCATTTACCTTAAGTTAGCTAAAAATTACATGATACATGTTTGCTTCGAATAACTTAGAAGACAACATGAACAATAGGCAACATCGCAAACATGAACAAATTTCCCTTATATATGGAATGCAAGATCATCAATAGAAGGGGTGATGATGTACCTGTAGTCAATTGACTATTTGCAAAAAGGGTCATAATCAGACACAACATAAACATTGGTAACTATAAATAACATATGTTGTAATCATTAGAAATGAAGACAATAAATATGTAATCAAATTTCCTGCATATGTTAATCATTTATCTTAAGTTAGCTAAAAATTACATGATACGTGTATGCTACAAATAACTTAGAAGACAACATGAACAATATGCAACATCGTAAACATGAACAAATTTACCTTTTATATGGAATGCAAGATCATCAACAGAAGGGGTGACGATGTTTGTAGTCATTGATTATCTTCTTCTTCTTCTTCTTCTTCATCATCATCATTATCGCCATCATCATCGCCATCATCATCGCCATCATCGTTATCATCATCGCCATCATCACCATCATCATCACCATCATCACCATCGCCATCATCATCATCATCACCATAATCATCATCATCATCACCATCACCATCATTGTCATCATCATCACCATCACCATCATCTTGATCTTCATCATCTTCAATATCTTCTTCTTCCATAACATTATACTTTATCGGCCTTCCTCTTGGATCATGTCTAACAACAAATGACCAACCCTATTTATGTGGAACCTTTGAGTAAAACACTTGCTCACATTGGCTTGGAAGAACATAGGGCTCATCTCCAACTAGCTCAAATGACCTTGTATTGATCATTGTAAATCCATTATCATGTTGAATAATCGTTTTATCTGGATCATTTTGATTTAGTCGTAACCTATACCATTTGATGATGAATAGAACTACTTTGAAGGTGTTAAATTCACACTCAATTATATCATCCAAGATTCCATAGTATTGATTTTGAGATTGTTGAGGATGTATGTTGTTTCTAGATGATATATTGGTGACCTCGAAAACTACAGTTATCCCAGAATCACAAGTTTTCTTTGTGTCATCCAACCTTTTTATGCAAAATTTGTGGCCATGATAGTACATAGCTTTGTGGTGCTTGACCTGCAATTTTTGAAGTGTGTGTAAATTATTTGCATCGTGAGTTGATACGACACATATGTCGAGTTATGATCATTAATAAATTTCTACGTACCTCTCCACCTCTTAAACCCTTTACTAGATCAACTACCATCGGCATAACATTGGAATCTCCATTACGATGAGCTTCTGTAACCAATGAAGCAACACCTTCCCATGTTAATGAGCAACCATTTTGTTGACATCGTTCAATCCATTCCATCATCCAATCAAGATTGTTTGCAATATACAAATGTATTGCATCCCACTCTCGACCACCTATTTCAAAAAAATACACCAATTAAAAATAACTTATATTGAAGATTTATAAGAATTAATTAACTACAATAACATCTTAGATTTACCTCTCACTTTCCTCGATCTACCTTTGCCCATCAAGTACTCCCCTTCGAATTTTTTAATTGAGTTGGGATCCCAAATATGATCTACATGGATCTTTGTTGCAAACTTAGGAAGATATTCACTGATGTACACCATGGTCTGGTATACCATATATCCCTCCACCATAGAACCCTCGAGATGTGCTCTCTGTCGAACCAAGCCTTTCAAAAATTTCAAGTGCCTCTCAACCATCCACATTGACTTGGTTGGTACAGGTCCACACAATTCAATCTCCTCAACTTGATGTATGAGGTAGTGTTCTTGTGCATTGAAAAAACTTGGAGGTAGACACTTTTGCATTTCACACATCAGAAGAGGAATTTTTCTCTTCCAATATTTTATATCTTCTTTATTGATTTCTTTAGATGACAACCACCTCATGTATTTTCCAAGATCATATATAACCTGTTTGACATTGTTGGTGAAGTGGCATGGGAGAGATAGAGGTAGAACGTACTGCAATATTTGTAAAATGATCTTTTCAATATTTTATAAAAGAATGCAATTGAAACTACATGCAATATATAAATATATAGTGAATAAAAAATAACATGAATTGCCTTAATAAATGTATGCCAATCATGTGTTTTGAACCTTGGCCAAAATTCACTTTTATTTGATATGACATTGTTTATGTTCACAGCAAATCCTGTGGGAATTTTGTTTTTTATGACTTCTTTTATAGCATTGCGCTGCTGCTCTAACAATAACCAACTAAGGGCACTTGTATCAATCTGGTCTCCATTGTGATTTGATTGAATGCCATTTTTCATTGCATGGTTGGATTCTTCAATGTCACTACAAGTTTTGACAATTTGATCTTTGTCACACCTTCCATCCAAGATTTTCCATGTCTCTGCTACATTCTTTCCAATATGCATAGGATCAAAAAAATGCACAATTGGGAGTTGCTTGTAGTACGACAACCTAGTAAATTGCATAGGATAAATTTTTAGCCCTTTTGGAAGTTTTTCATTGATGTCTTGACGACCTTCACAAGCATCAATCACGTCATCAGTAAACAAAACACAATATCAATATATAAATTTGAAACAAAAACCATCAAATGGAATGACATTACCTCGATGATTTATTTTATTGTATGCCAACTTCCATAGGTGAGGTGTCATTCTCTGTGGCTTTGACGTAGTCTCTTCTAGACCATTGAAAATATGTTTTTCGGTAATTTGGTACTTATGATTTCTATGTAGAAAGTGTCTATTCTCATCAAACACTACTTTCTTAAACTTTTTGAATAACGAGATTTCGTCTTTGGACCACAAACTAGACATTCAAATTTACCCTTTGTCTGAAGACCTACAAGATCATGTATAATTGGATTAAATGTGTTAACTTTGACATACCAAAAAAGAGGTGTCAAGAAGAGAACATACCACAAAAATGTGTTAGCCCAGGGGCATCATGTATTGTCCATACAAGCATTGCATAAAATTGAAATTGTCTTTGTCCTATTGATCTACAAATGTCATACATAGTAACCCCATTCCATAACACCACCAACTCGTCGATAAGGGGTTCAATATATACATTGATATCTTTAACTTGGTACTTACCTAGTTGAATGAGCAAAAATATTACATAATTATTTTGACCATTTGATGGATTAGTAATAATAAATTAATTTAGATGACCACTAAATCAAAAAATACCTAGAACAATCAGTGTCAGCATTATGTGCTCTCTCTTTATGGACAACCAAGGAGGTATGTTATTTTTGATAACAAAAACAGGCCACGCCAAGTAAGTAGATCTCATCTCTCCATAAGGATTCACACCGCCTGCTGCCAATGAAAGCTTGAGATTACGAGGTTCTTCTTTAAAGTGTGGCCATTTTTCCTTTATTTCCTTAAATGTCGAACCATCTTTAGGCATTCGCATAATGTCATCTTGACTTCTATTGCGTGCATGGTAATCCATAAATTGTGTCAAGCTATTGCACTTGAATAATCGTTGTAGACGTGGAATAATGAGAATATGCCGAAGAACCTTGTGAGGCACCTTTTTTGTTAATCAATCTGATTGATATCTATTGATATGACAAGTAGGGCATTGTGTTGCAAATTCATGTTGTTTATAATATATAATATGATCGTTCGGACATGCATGTATTGTTTGATACTCCATTCCAATATCTTTCATGATGGCAGATAATTCTCGGTACGAGCGAGGTAGAATGTTTGATGGTGGTAACAAACACTCACCTATCAACCTATGACCAAAAATATAATTTCTTAATTTAACAATATTAATTGCTACACGAACCCAATGTTAATTGTAAGGGAACTACGAGTAAAATAATGAAAGAAGATGGCATACCTTAACATACATTTCATTGCTACGTTGGATAAACCATTCATAACCTTCAAGTTCACCAATAGCAATATAGTGGCAAGAAGAGTTGTTTTGGAGCCTTCATATAGGGACTGGTGTGCCTTCTCAAGTAAAGGTACATCAAGCTCTGCATCAACATCAAGCTCTACATCATCATCATCATCATCATCATCATCATCATCTTGATCATCGTGATCATTTTGATCATCATGATCTTCATCATCCTGGTCTTCTTCCATGGTATCATTACCTTCTACTTCAATATTCACACCTCCATGTTCCCTCGTTTGGAAATCTACATTCTCTAAATTGTCATGGTCCATAGCATGAAACTCAGGGATGTTGACCTATATGAAAATGATGACCTTATATTAACCATGATCATGATGTCATCATCAAATCATGTCTTATGTAATTTATAAACTATTAAAATACATACCAATGGGTGATACTCGTTTCCCCCTTCAATGTGACCATCTTGCCTATAATGTTGCTTAGCTATTGTGATTAGATATCTTTGAGTCTTTAAGCCCTTACACATTTTGCAAGGACAATAATATTTTCCATCACCTTTTCTTTTTAAGTTAGACCACAGTCTAGCAATTGTCTCCCTATTTTTTTGTGCGTTGATATCATCAGACATGGTCTTTCTTGAATGGAATGACTCGTTGGTGGAAGAAGGATGATTTGTTTGCAACCTGTAGATGGAGTAGTAAGAGGAAGACACATATAAAAAGGAGTTAGGTCTCTGAACCAAGTAGGAGTTAGGACATGCTGGAGTGGGGTCAACCCAAGATATTTTGGAATCTTGAAGAACCTGGTAAAGGGTATCTAGAAAGGTGAAAATAAACAAGTATTTTTACAGCTACAAAGGAGGAATCGAGAGCATTATAAATAATGAAGAAGAAACTTAAATCCATACAACTTCACCTCTATTTACAATTTGACCTTTCTGCAAGTGAAATATGAAAATATACAAAATTTTCAATCACATTTTCACTTAAAAAAGAACACCAAATATACCTTTGCTACAATATCTTCTTCAAATTCTTCGCTATCAGATTCTTCAAAACTGCAAGCTCCTGTGCAAAAAAAAGATGAGATGTACTAAGTAATTTTTGATGGGAAATATTTAAACAAATTAACTATTAAGAAAACAATTTATGAAATTTAGTTGCTTTATTATGTACTGAAGACTTGGCAAGATGTTCCCAAGTCTATCTATAGAATGCCTATCTACATGGTTGTTTGCAAATAGTCTAGTATGGTGCCACTCTTGAACAACAACAAATGTCATTGGGGCTAGTAATTTGGCTCAAGAGATGCACAAGCTTGTTGACACCACAGAACTTTTAGTTCATATAGCATTCAGATGTCTTCTTTAACAAAATCCAAAGAGAATACAAACAAACTAATGAGCCATGTCTATCTCAATTGACTAGCAAGTACTATAGTGAGTATTAGGAAATTGACCTTGCGAATAGCATCTAGTTCATAAAGTATTAGGAAAGTGACCTTGCTGATTTGTTTAACATAGATTGGTGAACAGAAAATTCATAATAAAAATCTGATTTTTTTCCACACTTGTTCAAACCATATAATGAAATGACAAAAAATGAATTGTATACGAGTCACTCCAAATCCTTAGCTTTTAATACGCTTCATAGATGAGATTGCATTATATGTTTTGAACAAGATGTGGAAAAAAATCAAATGACATAGATATAAGCATTCTTACACCATGAGTGAAGCAACAATTGCATAAAGCTTTATTGCAAAAAAATTGTCAATATTATTTACATTGTACATACTTGTTTATATAATGCTTCAATTCCTAAACTAAGAAACTATAGCTAGTGTTCTAACCATGCATAAAAATAAAATTACAGTGCAAATGTATGAAATTATATGCATAACTACTCCTATACTAGTTTATTACTACTATGGAAGCACAACACTGCAATCATAATACCAAATCCAACTCCATAACTTAATCCCAATCCCACTGCCCACCATCGACTCTCCATTATATCTTTGCTACTACCAATTGTAGTCTTATTCCATTCTGCTTGATGCTCTTTGCAACTTGAACCACAACCCAGTGTCGTATTTTCAAGGGGAAACCCATGAAGGTTGGGGTTTTTTAAAAAGGAGGAAGCCTCAAATGTTGCAAATTGTTTTCCCTATGGTATTAATCCTAACAACATGTTGTTTGAAAGATTCAATACTTCAAGGAAGGTTAGATTTGAAAATTTGAAAGGAATTTTTCATAACAACTTGTTTTCTGAAAGATCTAGAGACTCTAAACGAGCCATGTTTGCCAAGGATTCAGGAATTGAACCACATAGCTGATTATTTAAGAAGTTGATAGAAATTAAACCTTGGAGGACTCCCAATGCTAGAGGAATATTGCTTGAGAGGTTGTTATGTGAGAGATCCATGAACTTGCCTGCATAGATTATCTTCTCGTATGTTTGAACCCTTCCTTTTATCCAAATTGTTACTTCATCCTCGAACTTTGATTCATAAGGAGAGTCCAGATTTAAATCAGTGAAATAAGAGAAGGTAAGTCGTTCATCAATAATTTGAGATTGATTGACCATAGCATATAGATTACTTAGATCTTGAGGGATACTTTCTGATAAACAATTACTCGATAAATCTAGAATTTGGAGATTCTGCAACCTCATAAGTTGGGATGGAATTTTACCTTCGAAATTATTAGAGGTTAAGCTCAAAATTTCCAAATCTTTCAGCTTTTCAATCCAAACAAGAATTTTACCTTCAAATTTATTATTTCCCAAATCAAATATTTTGAGACCTATGCAATTTGAAAGGGATGGAGGAATATTACCTTGAAACCTATTGCCATTGAGATTTAGTGCATGAAGAGCTGTGAGATTTCCCAACTCCTTTGGAATCTCCCCTTCCAAATCATTCTAAGCCAATTTTAAAACCACTAATTGAGAACACGACCTGATAGTTGCAGGGATCTTGCCTGTCAGCTTGTTATTTGACAAGTCCAAAATGCCCACTCTATCTGAATTTGTGAAAGTAGAACTTGGAATTTCTCGGGAGAGGTTATTTCTTGACAATGATAGAAAGATCGATGCCCAAATATCTGATGGAGGTCTAATGTTTGGAATCGAGCCGTTAAACATATTATCTGACAAATCTAATAGGAATGAAACAAAATCTAGAGTAGGAAGTGTGCCATACAATCTATTCCCTTGCAAATCCACCGCAAAAAACTAATGGGATATCTACCAGGGTAGAGAACCTTCCAAATTGTTATCTGAAAGAATGAGCATATCAAGATTAGGAAGATCCCACAACCACGAAGGAATATTTCCCACAATGTTGTTACATGAAACATCTAGTTCCTTCAATTGATATTGTTGGGACAAAAATGCAGGGAAAGCACCTTCTATAGTGCAAGACCTTAATGCCAAGTACTCCAAATGGTCAAACTATGGAATCCAACTTGCAAATATAGTAATAGATAACTAATTTTCAAAAAGGTCCAATCCATGTAAGTGAGTCAGATTTTTGAGCATCTAAAATGAAATGTTGCCTCTTAATCTATTGGAAGCAAGCACCAACACTTTTAAACTGGCCATCTTCAAAAGAGAATCTAGAATTGTTCCTGGCAGCTGGTTATCACCTAGATGCAGCTCACTTAATGTTGAAAGCTCACATAGAGAGGTTGGAATCTGGCCAGTCAGATGATTATGGCTGAGTAACAATACTCTTAAACTTGCCAGCTTTGAATTGGAGTCTGGGATTCTTCTTGACAGCTGGTTGTTACTGAGGTCTAGATGTGTAAGGGATAAAAGGCTATCAAAAGAGGAGGGCATAGTTCCCTCCAAATTATTACGAGACAGATCCATGGTCTCAAGTTTTGAATAGTTTGCAACAAAGTGGGGAAACTCTCCACTTAAATTGCAGCCAGAAAGAGATAGAGCAACAAGTGAGTTGGAATGGCCTAAAACGAAAGAACGGTTTCCCTTCAAGTCATTATTACCACTAAGGTCAAGATTTCTCAAATTCGAATGGGGCATGAAATTGGAAGGGATGGAGTCATTTAGATTACTGTAGCTGAGATCAAGTGAAACCATCGAAGATGCATTCTCAATCCAAGAGGGTTAGTTCGGATGGGAATGAATTCCATGATAAATGCAGATGGGACAAAGAGGTTAGATTTGATAGATTCAAAATATTACCTGACAGCCCACAACTAGATAGTTGAATCTGGGTGAGATTGTGAAGACCGTTGAGGGCCTCACCCTAGCGCTCTGAGCCCATTGTCAAGTTCACTTCATTCATTCCCAAGAATTCAAGGCTTCTAGGACCTCTGGCCCATACATCAAACTTACCACCCTTAAATTCCCAATTATATGAAAGATCTAGATGACGCAAGCTTGACATATTTCCCAACACTAGAGGAACCTCACCGCAAATTCCAACATTTGACAAGCTAAGAAATGAAAGCCTCTGTAGTTTTGAGAACTATGGAGGAATAGAAATACCTTGAAAGTAATTCTAGCTGAAATCCAAGTGTTTTAGGTGTTGTAGATCAAACAACAATGGATGAATTTCACCACTCAACCGATTCCTTAGATCAAGGGTATTCACATGCAATGTATGATAATCACAGCCAATGCCCTCCCACTCGCAACAATTCAATCCACGCCAAGAGGATAACTGACCCGAGGAAAGATAAAGGCCACCCTTGAAATATAACAGAGAACTTCTCTCATCTTCGATACATGCTGTTGAAATTGACACATTAAGTTATGGAGTTGGATTTGGTATTGTGATTGTAGTGTTGTGCTTCCACATTTCTGAAAATTACAGTGCAAATGTATGAAATTATATGCATAACTACTCCTATACTAGTTTATAACTCCTATATTGTGATTGTTTAACTCCATCACCCAAGAGGATGCCAAACAAGATTAAGTTTTACCAGAGATGTCAAAAAATTACATTCAGAAAAATCTAACTTATAGAAATAACTACAACAGGTAAAACACATTTGAAAGATAAAAATAGACAACTTATGTATATAAATCCCAGAATCGTTATGATTCAAATTATTACTTGACTTATAATTAATAATTATGGAAGGTTTTGTTTTCACTGCAATCAAAATCCGTTAACAGAATGAGTGAAGGTAAGGTAGGGATATACCAAACTTGCACTGTAACGTGGTTCCACATTTATAAGACACAACAAAAATTGGTTCCACATTTATATGACACTTTTGAAATATTAAAAATATATAAGTAGTTCACCATAGTTTTTAACTCTCAAAATATTAAAGAAATGATATTCTATGATGCCAATGTTTTTCCTAAATGCTAGACAAACTACATTAGAGATGTATAGTATTTCATATACTACTACTCAAGATTTCTAATCATTTCAAATTGTAATAGAATAATTACTATATATTAAATGTACATTTATCTCACATGGCCTTTACCTTATTGTTCACTTGTTGTAATGCTTATTTATGGATCATGTACAAATGTGTTATGAGTTTTGGAAGGTATTGCCTTATCTCATAGACATCCTTGGTATCAAGACTAGCTTAGTTATATATATGCAAAGCATATTTTCAACATTTCCATTTAAAAGGATACTTCTACATTTTCCATTATCTCCTCACTAAAACACAAAACACTAATTCTGAGGCATAATTTTTCATCAATAAAATACAGATGTATTGATAAGACACAGATCAATGCAAAAGCAAAGAAGAAAAGCTTGGTGAGATAAGGCCACATAATAGAAGAAAATAAGTATAGGAGAAAATTGTTAAATAGGCACACTAAATTGCTCATGGAGAACATTAAAATAAAGTCAATGAATTGAACTTCTATGATGCCCCCAATCCAGTCGGTCAATGCACCACTACAAGTGATAAACGTGACATTTTTAATTACCCTTACAAATACCCATAACTAGTTGAAAAAACTAAGATTTTTGCATCTCAAATGCAACTAGAATTTTTTTGCTAACACTATTTTGTAACCTTGCGAATAAAATGCAATTAGCGAAAGCACCAAAAATTTTATTAAGTTTCAAGCAAATTCCATTTAATGTAGAAGAAAAGAAATCTCAAACCAGTCAGCATATTAGTTTCTTGATTTCCACCATTTCTAGAGGGCGTATAAGCAAATGAGAGGGAAATTCCCTTAGTGATGTAACATAAACAATTATTGTTCTTGGCTCTCAGTTGAAGAGGTTTCAGTACAAGGCTCACACTTCCATACCAAGTAACAAAGATGATTGGTGTTCTTCACTACCAATTAAGAATATCCCAATCTAAGGTTTGTGCTCTCATATCAAGTAACAAAAACAATTATGGTTCTTGGTTCTTATCAAAGAGGTTTTTCAAGCTAGGTCGTAGGCTTCCATACCAAGTAGTGAAAATAATTATTGTCCTTGGCACTCAACTGAAAAGGTTTCAGTTTAAGGCTCTTGCTCTCATACAAACTAGAACAAAAAAAATTATTGCTCTTAGCTTACAATTGAAGAAGCTCTAAGCTAAGACTCATGCTCTCATATCAAACAATAAAAAATTATTATTATTCTTGATTATTTGTCCAAGAAATATTAATCTAGAACTCATACTTTTATATCCAATAACAAAAATATATCATTCTCAACTGTCAATCCAAAAAGTTTCACTCTAAGAATTCTACTTCCATATCAAATAACAAATATAATTACTGTGTTGCTCCCAATATAAAAAGTTCCAATCTAAAGCTCATGATCCTATATAAAATATTATTAAACAAGCCAAGATTTCTTCAATCCATAATAACTTCTCCAAATACAGAATATTATTCATCAATTTTACCAATAACCAAAGTAATTAGCAGACAAAAGGTCATAGGCTGCAGATTCAAACCATTGGAGTGTCTAAAAGAAATTGCATTGTACAGCTGACACAAAATGTGAGCCAAACTGTTGCATGAAGCTTAAAATAGTGAAATAGTTGAAGTCAATGAAGTTAATCATAACGTAGGTTTAGAAAATCTAAATGTTTTTGGTAGAACTTGCTCACCATACTGAATTAAGATCTGAATTGTCAATTTTTTAGCTCCCCAAAAGTAGGATGCCACAGCAAAAAAATTTCCTTGCCAGGATAGTGTAAATGAACATCTCACCAAGCCACTTTCCACATGAAATGAAAGATTATCTTGGTTAATTTCTTTGTTCAATTCAATGGGCTCAATATAACTTCAATCTCTTTTCATAAGTACTGTTGTTTTTAGCTATTATATGGTACATAGTATTACAATTGTTTGAAATTTTTTGTAATGCACATTCAAAGCCCTTCTAACAGACAGTTTGATGGACCAGAAGTTCCACAAGATGCATACAACACGTGGTTGCAGAAGACTAGGATGCATTAAGCAGTCAGTACTGAAAAAGTAGCACAAGATTAATGCATGGAGTGCTCAAACCACTGATTTTGGAGAAAATGCCACCAACATGGAGTCCCCAAGCGCATTCTTATGAAACCCCTTATAATGTGGTTGAATTGACACCACATGGCGGAGAAGGGAACACTTTTTACTATTGAATATAGGAGGATAATAAATCATGTAAATCATGTACCAACTAACAATACATAAACAAGGGCTTGAATGCAGAAAAAGGCATGATCCAAGGCTTGATTGTGCATGAGGATTTGAGTGCTTGGAAGAGGGGACGAAGCCATTCATGGTGAATCTGTGTGGATTCTGGACAAGATAGAGGGCAACAAAACTAGACTGTGGGAGTTACCACCAAAATTTTATATATTACAACCCTACACAATGTCGTGGTAAAGAAAACCATATAGCGCTAAACTCTTACCTATTACAATGGCCCCTACACAATGCCGAGTCCTCTCTTCCAGAACTTGCCCTTGAAAATCTATGCCCTCCTACGAGCGAAATGCTATAAGTGAAGGAGTTGAAGTGGTGGGTCAATGGAGGTCGACCACCGGCACATCAAGAAGCAACCCTCACACCAAATGAAATGTGTTATATTTTTGCCCTTTTTTTTTGTTTTATGCTATGGTGTGTGTCGCAATTGCGACAAAAATAATTTGTTGCAATTGCGACCAACATGGGCATGTTATAAAACAAAAACAAAAATTTTCTTTATAACTCGACCAACCAACCCATTTAAAATACTTGGTCACAATTTTTTGTCGCAATTTAGGGTAAAATGCACTAGTGACCAAAGGTTTCCCACTCCTTTCCAGATTCCACCATGGGGACTTCTCACCACATAGTTTGAAGGCACAATCTATTATCTTGTTACCACCAATCCATTGCCTCACTTGTTCCCAACCTTTCCAAATGGCTTTAAACACTACTAATCCACATACTTTGATCTTCCATTTGCCTGATAGAAGGTCATGGATATGCAAATTTTTCTAAGTTTTTCCCCTACATGGGACCTCCTGAGAGACATTGCTTCTGATTAATATCTTCCAAGGTTCATCAACTTGGAGAGCTTTGGCAATCTATTTCACTGCAAGTGCACATCCTTGCCACCTTAAATCTTTTAGCCATAAACCACCAATCTTCTTCTTTTTGGTACACCATTCCCATTTCACTGCATGTTTCTTCCTCTTACCTATGTCATCTAACCAAAGAAAATCTCTGATAACTTTTTGAATATAACTGATGTGGGCAAAATTGAAAAGGTATGCTAAGGAATAGTAGATGGTATAAGTCACTAAGATTTTTTGACAAACCTAAACTCTTCCAACCAGGGATAGGTAATTTATGTTCCATTTACCTAACTTCTTATCAATTTTGTTTTTGACTCAAGTTCACATGTTATTTAGGTTGGGAGATACTAAGAAGGTTATATCCAAGTACCTAAAAATCTAATTTGGACCTCTTGATGAAAATACTAGGTTGGAGGGTCTTCTTGCCACCCTAGCATAATGGATTTTCTAATAGAGATCTTACTGCCAAAGGCCCTACAGAAGATGTCAAATTTGTTTACAAGGTTTTGGATGTTCATTTCTTAGATTTTAATGAGGAGAGTAGTATCATTAGCAAACTCACATTGCAGACTTCTTCATTATTAGGAATCCTAATGCCTTTAACTTTGGGAGACACGGAGTTATCTCTCAGGATATAGTGAAGGCAATCAACTGCTAGTACAAATGGGGAGGGCGCCAAGGGGCACCCTTGTCTAATAGATCTGGAGAGTTGGAAGTCATCTGATCCTTGATCCATTGACTTCAACTACAGTAGTAGAATCTTTCATGAGAGAAAATACCATATTTATGAACATTTTAGGGAATCCAAGACATTTCAACATCATTTTTATGAACTTCCAATCTACCCTATCATATGCTTTCTCATACTCTACAAGGAACATAGAAGCATTCTAATCTGATTGATTGGCCCAATCCATAGCTTCCCAGTAGGTAATAAGGTTCTCTAAGATATACCTTCCTTTAACAAAACCTATTTGTGAGTGGCAAACAACCTTTGAAAGAATATCTTGTAGCCTATGGGCTAGTATCTTGGCCAATATCTTATAGGAAACATTTAGTAATGTGATTGGCCTCTAATTTTTAATGAGTGTTCTATCCCCTTCCTTGGGAATAATTTTGATTATACCTTTGTTAACAATGGGACCCAACGACCCAACCTACAAAGCCTGTTCATATAGTCATCGAAGATCTTGCCAAATCCACTCAATATGCTTTTTATAGAATTTGACAGGGATGACATCTGGTCCATGGGCTTTACCATTATTCATCTACAGATTGCATTGGTGATTTCTTTTTTAGATATTGGTTGCTCTAATTTAATCTTGTCCTCCTCTTCTAGTTTCTCAGGAATAAGATCTCTAGACTTCCTTCTATCCTCCTCCATCCTAAACCCATCACCTTCAGTAGAGAAGAGAAAAGTATAATAGTTAGCAAAGGCCTTGATAATATCCTCTTGTGTTGAGATGGTAGAATTCCCCTCCACAATAGTTTCAATTCTATCTCTTTCTTCCTTATATTTCAGGTTCTGGAAGAAGTACTTGGATCGTTTGTCACCATGCTCCAACCAGTTTATTCTAGATCTTACTTTGGCTCCTTGAATTTTATAGTTTTGGAAACTCTGAAGGGAGTCTCTAGCCTTCACTAATGTATCAAATGAGAAAGGGTCACAAGGGTTTTCTTGGAGGTTACCTTCTACCAACACAAGTTCCATATGTAAGGTGTTTTTAGTTCTTCTAGAGTATTTAGCTTTCTTTTTTCCCACTATTTGAAAGAGATTCCTCCAACTATCTACCATAGTACTCCATCTACTAACTACATCACCATGTCTAGCCATATTCACATTATACCATCTGATGAAATAGGTAGCAGAGTTAATTTCACTCATGTCCAATAGAGAGGTGTTAAGAGAAAAGCTCAAAGTCGTAGGGTTAGGAGCCTTAGAATTCTTGATCAGAAATATAGAGGCAATGACACCATGGTGATCAAACAGGGTAAAGGGATACACCTGAATGGAATCACCATTGTTGATCTTGTTAGATGAAAAGGTATCTCTGCAAACATAGAACCTATCTAACCTCGAGTATATTATTTTATCTCCCTTTTGAAAGTTAGTCCAAGTGAACTAGATATTTGTATGCTCTTTTTTATTGCCATCTAGGGGATCAAAAAGCTTGAATTTGTTAATAAATCTACTCCAAGAAATCTTTTCTTCATATTTTCATTTCACTTTTTGCCCCCCGATCATGTCTCGTTGATTCTCTACCATGTTATAATCTCTTGCCATGATCCAAGGGATCTTTTTTAACTGATAACACCAATTCCATAAGTTTATTCTATTAAATACTTCATATGGGGCATAGATGGAGCATATCCCCACCTCTCTTCCTTGGAACAATACATAAATCTAGACTATCTTATTGCACGGAGAAGTAACCTAGTCAAGAACATGATTAGACCATTTAGGGTGGACTAGGATGGCAGAGCCCCCTCTTCCTTTAGGATGATTAGTGAAGAAGGGTTTAACATCCTTCCAAATACATTTTAAGGCTACATCTAATTAAAATCCACAAGCTTTAATGTCTTGGAGCAAAAGGAAATCCACATCTTCATGAGCTCTAAAGAGTCTCTTGATTATATACTTCCTGTTAGGGGACTCTAGTCCTCTAACATTCCACATAATGAATTTAGCATTCATTAGCACAAGGCTAGAGGATAGATTCACCTATGGGTTCAATATTCTTAAAGAAGCTACGAAGCTTACATTTTTTAATCTTGCCTGGCTTGGATGAAGTAATGGAATAAGGAGGTCTCCCTCTCTTTGTTTGTACTCCAGGTTCTACATCTTCCTTATTGAAGACTTCTTTCAATGTCTCTTCTCCAACTTCAGTATACCACCTTCTTGGTTTCCTAATTTTCTTCTTTGCTCTAAGGGCGAAGAGAGTATCAATCCTAGCAATAACCACTAAACTCTGGCTACTAGTTCCACTGGACTCTATCTCTTCACTACTCCTACATTCCTCATTTCCCAGTATAAGGATGGCTAAAGCTAGTCTCCTTGAAGACTAAATAGTATCATCTTCCATAGAGGCTGGAATAACCATTACCTTAAAGTTATTCAACTTATCTTTATTTCCAAGTGTGACACCAATACCATCACATTTTTTGGATTGTTCCAGATCTACACTTTTGAGAGGTTGAGGATTCTTGTCTACATCCATATTATTATAAGCTATTGATTCCTTCTCCTTATGTGAAACAAGAGGGGTACCAGATAGGAATACTTCTACTTCTTTAGGAGGGGGAAGGACAAGCTAGACAACTTCCTTATTTCTAAATTTATGCCCTAATCTATTCTTTATCTTTTCCAATACGATTTGTTAAGAATTCATAGTTCTATGCTTGGGGCCTATATTAGCAAAACCCAAAGAAATTGGATCTAGTGTAGGAACTTCAACATTGAATGTATCAACACCAAAGTGGGCAGGGGGGCGGCTACTAATGGGGATTTGAATGGCTCATAGAGTGAGTCAAGTTTCATAGCAAGCGTAGAAGAGAGGAGGATGGGTGCAACATCAAGTTGATGCCTCCACTCTTGAAGTGAATCATAATTCTTGGAGAATTTAGGGCCATGAGCTTACAATTTTTCAGTCTAGGGCAGTACCTCCTCAAGTGTCACTCTTTCCTGCAAAGGAAGCAAGCATTAAGACCACCAAGAAAGGTAATAGGGCAGGTGTATCTACAATCTTAAATTTCAAAAAATACTTCATTGGGAAATTCTTTTCCTAGATCAATGGAAATCAAAATTATGGCATCCATATGTAGAATTAAGGAGGAAGATTTGTCAAATCTAATGACCTTGCCAAGGGGTTCCAGTGCTTGAGCAATCAAGTTCTAAAGGAAGGGTGGAATGTTCCCTACATATACCCATCTAGGGGTGGAGAGAGAAAGCACTTCATTTGTTACAACATATGGGGACCAAGGGATAACCCTAAAAGTTGAATACCCTATTGTCCATAACTATTTCTCAACAACTTTTTTTTGAGAGTCCAGGTTGTTGAAGCAAACCAAAAACAACCCTTTCTGAGCCATACAAAGGAAAGAGAAGTGAATATCTAGTTTTTTACTCCAATTATTGTGAAGCAAGTCATTCAAGAAGGCTCTAGAAGGGATTTTGTTAGGGTCTTGAGTGACTAGGAAGATGGCAGTATTGTGGAGTCCAAACATCTCTTCTTTAATGGTGGATTGCATCTGTGAATTAGGAACGATGATACAAGAGGAGGACAACGAGTTTTTACCTACGTCTCATGACTAGTTTCCTTTGTCGACCTCTCCTTTTCTTTGCTCAAACTTGGCTCCATCCAAAATGGTTAGTACATTCTTTAATGCCTAAATGAACGATCTCCCAGCACCAAGGCTTGCACTCGCTTTTGCCTAAGATGAGATATAAGGTTTTTTGGATACCAAAGGTGGTCAATTGAAACCTAGAGATTTATCGTACATTGTAAACAACCATCCACACCTTTGTATTAATTATTTGCAAGGCTCGTAGACTTTGGTGGGTGGCCATGAAAATAGATGTATATTTCTTTCTTTTTTATTAGAAATACTTTTTTTTTTCTTTTTTAGTATTTATCGATAGGCATATACTATTGTAATTAGTTTGGCTTAACTAGTTACTAACCAAATTCATTTACACCCAATTAGAATGATGTATTTTGATTTTGTAAGGGTGCGTAAATAATTTTCTAAAATAATGTGCAAAATATTTAAATAACAAATTGAAAAAAAAAAATTCTTCACACTCATTGGTTAATAAATTTGAGGTCTTATACACGAATTTAATGGAAATTTAATGACTTTGAAGCCAATTTCTTCATATCCACTACCTCATTCAAATGTATGTTATGAAAAAAATTAAAGTTTTTTTTTTTTTTTGCATTGCATATCAAGAAAACAAGGATCCAAATACATCGAGAGTATCAAAATACAACCATTACAACTTAACTGAAGCGGTCAAGAGTAACAAAATACTAGGAGAGCCCAACTAAAAATACAATTGATTACATATGATTCACAACGAGTTGACTTAGCCAAAAAAGAGATTTATGAGACCATGATTAACTTTCTTCATCATTGGAATTTGAGGTGGTACAGCGGGTGAAGGCATGGAGCTAAAGGACTACCTTTCATGCTGTGGGACCCAACATCCTTCCTCACGAACCCTTTTTTGCAACTAAGATAAAAGAACATTGAAGATATCCTCTTGCTAATCAAGTTCTTTGCCACTCACGGTCATAAACCCATAATGAAGATCCTTCTTGGTGAAGGTACCCTATCCATCTTTAAGGAATTTGTTGAACTGCTCTTCCTTAAGCTTGAATATGGCTATAACCTGCATGATGACATCCACAAGGTTGAGTCTCAATCAAGAATCAGTAAGAATGGTTCTAGCTCCTTGAAATATACAATTATTCCTAAACTTCCAAATTTGCCGAAAAATACACGACAATAGGATAGACCAGAATAGATTGAGAAATTTGCTACCACCACAAAGTTTACCATAAAAGACATTACCAATAGTGAAATTGACACCAAAAAAGAACCCAAACATATTCCAAATTCAAATAGCAAAGGGACAATCAATGAAAACATGCATGATAGACTCAGTTTGGCTACACACAGAGCACTTTTTAGGATCTCCACCAGGTTTGGAAAAAGGAAGCTTGTTCAACAGGAATCTCTAGAGAAAGCATGTAATTTTGGGTTCAATAGGTCTTCTCCACAAATTGGTAAGAATTTTTGTCCACTTTACATGGGGAAGGGTGAGATTCTAGTAGTAGTTAAGATGATCAAGGATAGAAGAATTAGCAATGAGCAGGGAATAGATATATTTAGCTTTTACCAAATGCAAGGGAGAGGAATCCGGCCAGTAGATATTGAAAGTACAAACATCAGAGCGGCACTTCTCACCCAATCCATCCTTGTTCAATGATTTAGATATAACAAAATACGTTCTCTTCTGAGAGTCCTCCAATGAGAACCAGTGTTTCAACACAGTCCACTTAGCAAGCTTGCCATTGACTAGAATATCACTGAGAGTTCTAACACCCAGACCTACCCACCTCTTAGCCAAACACTCTTGAAGAAGAGCCAGGGGTTTATTATTACATCTAAGGTTCCACCAGATGGAACATTTCCCACACCAAATATTACTCTTCTCCTTTCTCAAGACTTCCCCCAATAGGGGTCTAACATACTTCCAACATTTCCACAAGGCTTTCAAGACATTAGACCCAAGAACATTTGTTTTACAGTCTAGAGTAAGGAAATCCAAGATGTTCAAGATACTCCAAGATTTGGCACCACACAGATAGCCACTACACAAGTTATGCCTAATGAGCACTTTCCATGGTTCTTCCCCAACAGTGGCTTTAGCAATCCACTTAGTTGCTAAAGCAATGCCTTGAATCCTTAGATCCTTTAGCCCAAGCCCTCCCTTAGCCTTCTCCTTAATACACCATTCCCAGTGGACAACATGGGTCTTATGAACGCCTTTCCCATCAGACCATAAGAAATCTTTGACAATTTTTTGAATATAAGAAAACTGATTAACATTAAACAGCCAGGCTGAAGAAAAATAAGTGGTATATGAGGACAAGATCTTTTGATAGACCTGAACCCTCCCTACCATGGATAAATACATATTATTCCACTTACAAAGTTTCACCCTAATTTTGTCTTTCAGTCAACTCCACATGTCATTGATATTAGGATTAACAGGAAAAGGAATACCAAGGTACCTCACTACATGGTCAGGGCCTCCCTAGCTAATGCCAAACTTACCACATCAGCTAGGAGGAGAGGGATCGCAGCCTAGAAGAATAGATTTAGGCACTGAAATTTTCCTACCAGAGGCTTTGCAGAAGATTTTTAGTTTGACCATTAGCCAACTCATTCTATCCTCCTCCAAAATGAATAAAATAGCAGTATCATCTGCAAACTGGATGTTATAAATTTCTTGCCCATTGGGAAGGAGAGGCTTGTGGATTCTATGAGATAAGGAATTATCATGGAGAAGGTAGTGGAGGGCTTCAGCTACAATAACAAAGAGAGTAGGGGCTAGGGGACAACCTTGCCTGATGGACCTAGAGAGCTCGAAGCAATGAGACTTGTGCCCATTAACATTCACAGCAGCATTAACATCCTTCATTAAAACTTTAACCATAGAGAGAAAAGGACCTAGAAACCCCATAGCATCCAACATCATGTAAATAAATTCCCATTCAATCCTATCATAAGCCTTCTCATAATCAATCAAAAACATCCCAATTTCTTGGCCAAAAGATCTTGCCCACTCCATAGTTTCCCAACAGGTGATCAAATTTTCCAAAATATACCTACCTTTCACAAATCCGATCTGAGTGGGGCTAATAATTTTTGGTAGGATAGAAGACAACTTGGAAGCCAGGATTTTTGCCAAAACTTTATCAGAGACATTCAGTAAGGTGATTGGTCTCCAACTTTTTACCAGGGTTTTATCACCTCCCTTGTACAATAGCTTGATAAGTCCAGAATTAATACTAGAGCCCAGGGTGCCATTCATCAATGCATAGTGGTAGAGGTCAAGGAGTAGGGGACTAATCCATTCAGCATTGACTTTGAAGAATTCAACCGTAATGCCATCAGGGCCAGGAGCCTTTTCTTTTCCCATTGTAGAAATAGCCCATTTAATCTCACATAGAGAAATAGGAGCCTCCAGCCTTAAAGAGTCGGCAGCCTCCACTTTGCTCGAAATAATAGCTCTGATCCTTTCCTTGACCACCTTCATTTCATCCCCATAGTCCTTAGAGGTAAATAGCTTTTTCTATAATTGGGAAAAGGCATCCAGTATACCTTCAGGATTAGTGACCCATGTTCCCTCATCACAAATATTGGTAATTTTGTCCTTAGCCTCCTTGACTTTTAAGGCTTTGAAAAAAAACTTAGAACCTCTGTCTCCAAGGTTCATCCACTTCAATCTAGACCTAACCTTAACACCTTGAATCTTCCTAGTTTACAACTTTCTCAATTCATGTTTAACAACAACATCTTCACAGAACTACAGATTAGATGGTTGACTTTGCAAAGTCACCTCAGTAGAATGGGGAGAGTTAACAAGAGAAAGTTCATGGGCCCTAGGAACCAGGATACAAGAGGATGAGCTTTTACTTGCATCTTGTGACCAATTTCCTCTATCGACCTCTCCTTTTCTTTGCTCAAACTTGGCTCCATCCAGAATGGTCAGGACATTCTTCAATACCTGAATGAATGATCTCCCAGCACCAGGGCTTGCACCCATTTTCACCTGGGATGAGAAATAAGGTTTTTTGGATCCCAGAGGTGGTCAAATGAAACCTGGAGATTTATCATGCATTGTAAACAACCATCCACACCTTTGTATTAATTAGTTGCAAGGCTCGTACACTTTGGTGGGTGGCCATGAAAATAGATGTATACTTTTTCCTTTTTTATTAGAATTTTTTTTTTTTTTCTTTTTTAGTATTTATCGATAGGCATATTCTGTTGTAATTAGTTTGGTTTAACTAGTTACTAACCAAATTCATTTACACCCAATTAGAATGAAGTATTTTGATTTTGTAAGGGTGCTTAAATAATTTTCTAAAGTAATGTGCAAAATATTTAAATAACAAATTGAAAAAAAAAAATTCTTCACATTCACTAGTTAATAAATTTGAGGTTTTATACACGGATTTAATGGAAATTTAACAACTTTTAAGCCAATTTCTTCAAATCCACTACCTCATTCAAATGTATGTTATGAAAAAAATTAAAGTTATTTTATTTTTTACACTATTTAATTTTAATAATGATTAAATAAATATATTTCCTATAGATATCGTGTTGATACTTTATTATAAAATTACTTGTTTTAATATATATATATATATATATAGTTTCATAATATTAATAAAAATTAATTTTTACTTTTTACTTTTTATTATTTATGTATAAGTTCACATATTAAATAAATATTATTCTTTATACTTATATTAAATTTTGACATTACCACTTTATTTTTACTATACTTTTATATTCAATTCTATTTTTATACTATATTTTTATAATCAATTTTTTAATATTATTAAATATTATAACTGTAATCAACAAATACTAGTGGTACTTGTTTGCTTTTTCAATTAAATGAAGTTGGGGACACAAAATATAGTTTAAATTAGAATAGCTGATAAGCAACTCATGATGACTATATGTAAGTTATTTTATATTTTCAAATAATTATTTAAAATATTTGATCTTTATATTGATGTTTATTTCAAACTAAAAAGTTTAAAAAGTTATTTATAAATTTATAAATAATTTTTTATGGTTTTGATTTATATTTTTTAATTTTTTTATTAGTAAAAAAATCTCAAATTTTAGTTAAAATTTCATTTTTTTCATTGATACATAAAGAAATAATTAATAAATACTTTAAGTCACGTGGCATTTATATATTTAGAAACTATTGAAAATGTTTGTTAGACAATAAGAAAATTTCTTAAACAAGATACTAATTATTTTTCTTATTTTTAAAATATAATTATATTAAAGTTTTTTTTTCAATTTAAATAATACAAAAACCATTGGATGAATAATAAATACTAGAAAATTGAAATACAAATATTACAACATTGATTTCCTGAAGTACAGCATTTGCTATTATTGGCCTATTTTTTGAGTAGCCCTTCCCTACCATCAAATACTCTGCTCTAATGTGTTGTTGCTCATTCATGGTTTGTGTTACCCTGCTTGTTGTATATTGTGTTGAGTTTTTGTGCCCATCTTGACTATTGGAGTTTTTTATTGGCAATCTTGAATTCTTTTTGCACATGGAGATTCCTTGTTGTGATACATGCGGTATTCTACATGTGGAACTCCTACCTAAAAACTACCATGTGTTAATCCAGCCTCTCCCCTCTGTGCTTCCGTTTCAACATAGGATTCATGGTCCTCAAATCGAGCAAGTGTTCATTTGTAATTCCATGCTCCACTATTGGGCTATTCGATGGGTAATTGGTGAGCAGGCACTTCTACCAAGGACAAAAGTGTTGGTCTTCCCTTCGCAACTCGTCTCAATCTTCTCGTCCAACTTAGTTGATCTTCTTCAATCAGCTGACCTCATGTTGCTTATTGCCAACAAACTCATTTGTGCCTAGTTCATTTCAGATGCTCGACTCATGGTTGCCCTTGACAAGTACGATTTCTTGTTAAGCAAAGCACTTGTTGGTGGTTTGTTCTCTCATCGTGATATCATGGTTAGTTACGAGCACTTCATGGCATACGATAGCTTTAAATGGGCAATGGAGAAGAGGAGTTATCGTATCGTCAATAACAACTTGCAGCAAGTATCTCCAGTTCTCGAGAAGGACCTCACAGATAAAATTTGGTGAACAACACATGTTGTTCTTGACCTACTCCTCTCTCCACTTCCTTTGGTTCAGCCTCCATCTGCGTTCCCTACTTCGAAGAGACTTCTAGGCTCCTCAAGCATAATGCCTGATTTGAATGTGTCTTTATCTCCAGTGCATTCTTCTACTATTCCTTCGGCTGCTCAACCTTCAGTGGATGGGTGGGATGCTGTATCTGCCTCAGGGTCACCTACGGGCTGGGAATAGGCTTGAAATTTTGTACCTCGTCCTTCATCTCCATTGGATAAGCATTAGATTTCGGTTCATGGTGGTGAATGGGTTTTTGGTTTGAAATGTTAAACTGCTTTGTATCTTCCCATTTAGTGGGACTATGTATTTTGCATCCATTAGATATGGCTATGTGGTTTTCATGTGTAAAACCAAATGTAATTATCGTTATTTTCTAGCATGTATATGATTACAACTCCAGGGTTTCTTTCTAGTTCTTCCACAGATGAGTCATTGAACTAGTTATATTAATATAATTATGATGGATCTCTCACTTTCGCTTTAAAATAAAAATAAAAAATCGCAACATTGATTGAGTGTCTCATTACAATACATGGAACGACTACTTATTATCAATGAACATATACAATTAGAATTAGATCAATGACAATTACAAAAATTAATAACAAAGTAATTGAAGTGTTTATGATTAGAACATAGTTTATAATTATCAATAAATTTAAGAATCTACTTTTAACACGTTTTAACATTTAATCTATCTTATAAGTAGGACATTCTAGAATAACAATGCACAAACTGAGCACTTTGTGGAATAACAAAGCCAACAAAGATTAAGTTTGGAAAATTAAGCAAATCCAGTCAAAAACATATAAAGAGTAATGTGTTTTCCCTTTTAATCGCACAAATCTATCTCTTAAAAGATGGGGACTCAAAGTATTCACATGCTTGACATACATTCTACCCTTGCCTTGGACTCCAGCTCTCCTAGAGCTCTTGTTGGTTTGATTCGTACAATTAATTGACGACGATGAACATGTTATACTAATGTAAATCCATTTGTGAACTATCTCTAATACAAAAACTATATATTACCATTAACATATAACATTACATCAAAATAAAGAGAAAAAAAAAAAGGATTTGCTTTGATAAATACAATGTACAATAAAATAAAACTTAACAAAATGTGAGAACAAACTTATTAAGTGGGACAAATGCTTATTAGTAAGTGAGGGTAGGCTAAGTACCATTGTATCACTTTTTGAATTGTGATGAATGCAATAAAGTGAATGTTCATTCCAAATAAATATTATAGAGTATAGTTATTTTAAATAAAAAAATTATTTGATGTTAAGAATATTATATTTATAATTACTATATATGTTTACATATATTTATTTTTATCTAAATTTTTTCTTAAATATTTATGATTGATATTATATCTTATTTTAAATAGTTTAGATTTATAATCATAATATGTAATTTCATTAACAAAATAATTTTAAAAATAGAATATTTAAAAAACTATTATATACAACTAAAATATAATTATTAAATAATACTATAATATATCGCAACATAATTTTAAAATATTAAAATAAATTTAATAATTTATATTTAAATATTAAATTTAATTTAAAAATTATATCTATATTTTATATTTATTAGCACTTGCTGGTAGGCTAAGTACTATTGTGCCACTTTTTAGATTAGTCACCTTAACTAGTTATTAAATGAGTTGTGATCCACAGTTCTAAATTTATTTGATTTGATATCTTTTTTACGAATATTATGTTTCTTTAAAAATACATGCAAATTTTTTAACTCTATAATTTCTCTATATTAATTTTCTAGCTTTTAATTGGATGAACGAATTTGAGTCTTATATGTAGGGTGACTTGGCGAGATGCAATTTTTTATTAAATATTCGAATTAGTTTTTCTTATCTAAACATTTCTTGGCTTAGTGGGTTTGTTATCTATTTATTGAAAGTTACATACAATTTCTATTTTAATACTTTAATTTTTGCACATAGATTTTTAGGATAGTCTTAAAAAATTTTATTATAATAATATAATCAATAATTTGATATTTCTTATGTTTCTAGAACGATTGTAAATATGTTAGAGAATATATTTAAAATAAATATGTTAATTATAAATTTATATTAATAAATTTAATATGGGTATATTTATCAAAATCTAATGAATCAAATCAATTAATTTCAAGGTGCTTTCCATTTAATACTTAGTAATATGAACATCTATCTCCTATGTATGTAAAATCATAAAATTGAATCTAAAATAAATATTTAGCCCATTAACTTATATTGAATTAATTTCAAAGCTCTTTCCATTTAATACCTAGTACTATAAACATTTATCTCCTAATTATATATGTAAAATAAATATTTAGTCCATTATCTGATATTGCCAAGGACTCTATATTAAACATTAAATATTATCAAAGGTACTATCTTGTCTATTAATGTTATTTATATGACTTTTTTTCTATTATATAAAACTTTATAGTAACATTACTCCTTTGTATATATATATACATAAAAACATTAGTGCTATGTTAAATTATAAAGAAATATAATATAAAATTAAAACTATAGTTAATTACATAACTAAAGGCAAGTACTTAGCCACTATGTGGCCCTTGTTATAATTTGGCAAGTACTACATGGCACTTGTTCTATTTGCTTCAATTTGTATTGATATTTATAGTTCTTCGACTTTCTTTTGTTCTCCTATAGCTCCTTTTAAAATGTTCCTTTTAATTGTTTTTTTTTTGTTAAATAGAGAAAACAAAAGAAACTTTTTAGAAATCAAGATAAAGAGAGAAAACAAAATATTTGTTATGAAACAATAAATAAAATGTACAATGAATAATCCTTCTAAAGAGAAAGAAGAATCTAAATTAAACAAGTGCCACATAGCGGCTTAGTGGCTTAGTACTTGCCTTTATTTTTTATATAAGTCTAATTTTAATTTAATAAATTTATTTTAGTATGTTAAAATAATTATTGCATATATGTGATAAATAAATTATAATATGAAAATAATATTATTTTCATAATAATAATATAAAATAACATCTCTTAAAAATTTATATAATATAAGTGATATTTTTTTAGTATTTATTATTGAACACAAAAATTATATTATAAGAAAATACAATATAAAAATATAAAAATCTAAATCAATGCACTTACATTCAAAAAATTATTACATATTAATGAATCACTAGAAAAACAAGTGTGAAAAAGTATTAGTTTTACAATCCATCAAATTAGAGCAATATTGCATCTACAATATGCAACGTATTAGTTTGATAAGGAAATTTAAAGAATGATTAATTCGAACACATAAAAATAATAATTTAATCACTAGTTAAAGCATAAAGTTCAAAAAGTATCACAATAGTACTTAGCCTACCGACAAGTACTAAAAAGAGGAAAAATAATCTAAAGGAAATTTCTACGTAAAGATAAAAATATATGTATTAGGATGAAAGGTTATCCAAATCCTAGAATGCACATGCATCCATACCCCTCATATTATATAATGGATATCTTGGTGCATCCTAAGCACTAATAGCCATTTCTTATTCTTATGAACTCATCATATAGTTTTAATAAGATTAAGTATCTAGTTAAAAGAACACTTAATTAATACAAAAATAATAATTAGTTAAAGAAATATCTTTTCAAACTTAACAACTTTTGTAGTGCTCATGATCTCATATGATTTTAATAAGATCAAATAGCTAGTGAAAAGAACACCTAATTAAAATATAAAATAATATAGTTAAAGAAACATCTTTTCACACTTTAACAACTTTCTAGAAAAGAAGCTAAAAACTTTAGCTAGTATTCCCCATTACTTTAATTTGTTTATTGAATGAAAATGTAGAAAATTATTGTCTTATAATTATAAATTAAATTATTAAATAGTTAAAAATAATTTATGAACAAAAAAAGGACCAACAACCAATATCAATATGGAGCTTAAGTCGACTTGAACCTAAGCCTTCTTAAATGAGAGACTTGCAATTTATTACAATTCTTAAAATGTTCCCAAAAAAATTATAATTATTGTAGGCAAATACTATTGCATTCACTTTCTTCGATCATTCAATTAATTTGAACCAATAGAAACACTTCATTTTTTTCATTTCTATAATTTGTATAATGTTCAAATTTATATTTCTATTTATTTTTAAATACAAATATAATTTATTTGCACTCTCATTGGTTCAAAGCTATTTGTGTTATAAGAACACTTTTTCCGGAATCACTTCCTCCACCTTCCATGATTTTTGCCTTAAAAAATGTTTCCCTTTTCAAATATAAAATGAATAGTGAGATCACAATTTTGTTTTTTAAAATGCACTCCCCGCTCAATACTCAATATTGGTTAAAATTAAATATCATTTCTAATAAGAGTAAGATAACAATAATGTGTTTTTCACAATTTTAAACTATGTCATTGAATAATAATTAGGTTTTCTATCATTTCTATATTCTACCACACAAATGTTAAATTAGGGAATTATTTTTTAACATATTTTAAAATTGTAATACCTAATATGATTATTTTAGAGAAAATTATATTTTTAATTTACTTAATAAATACATAAGAAAATGAATAGTTAGATCACAAATTTTTTTTAAGTCCACCACAAACTCAATATTGTTTTTAATAATATCAATTTTAATTATTAGAAAACAATATTATGTTTTAGTAACATATGTTTGACTTTTTGATTAATTTAAATTAAAATAATAATAATTAAATTAATTTTAAATTAATAAACACCAAAAAAGTTATAGTTTGATATTGGAGTTAATGATCTAATTTAGTGAAATCGTTAAAATAAATTATTTATTGTATAATCTATACTAAATGTCACAAATTATTTGAATTGCTAACAATTTTTTTGATATAATTAACAAAGGGTTAAAGACTTCTTCTTTTTTTGGAAAAAGAGGGGTAAAAATTTATTCAATCAAATCCAAGTTACAGAGCAAAGGTCGAAGGCCCAAAACAGCACTACATACTCCTATCCTCCAGTAACATCTGATCAATGATCTCACAATACTCAGAAGGTAACTCATCCCTACCATTAATATCCCATCTACTCACATTCTTTGAAGCCCACTTTGCCAAACAATCTGCCACTCTATTCCATTTATGAAGGATATGACAAAAGGAGACAGAGTCCAAGGAACTATAGAGACTAAGAAATTGTCTGGGCAAAGAGGCGAGTTGCCAACTAACATCTTCCAACCTTTGGTTATTCAGCATATCCACAACAATCTGAGAGTCAGACTCACAGATGATCTTCCTCCACCCTAATGAGCAGCCACACTCAATAGCAATCTTAATAGCCAGGGCCTCCATCAGATTATTATAATGTTGACCCTTGTAAATAGAGAGGAGAAAAATAGCACCACCATCATTGCCTCTACCAATAGCCCCAATACCAGCATGACCAAGGTTCCCTTGAGAAGACCCATTTGTATTGATCTTCAAGAACCCAATTGGGGGAGGAGACCACCTCCCATCTCTACACACCCGCTGCTTACCATAGCTCAATCTTTTTCTGGGAATGCATCCCCGACAGTTATCCTCCAAGTTTAGATTCCTCACAATAACTTGATCCCTAAGATCTATATTAATAGACATATCACACTTTGCATAAATTATCTCCTAGAGCCTATTAAGAATCAACTTCCACAATTGAGAGCTTCCACCTTTGGAATCATAAAATATTCTACGATTCCTTTCCAGCCAAAGGTTCCAGAGAATGAAGATCGGACCAACCAACCAGACAACTTGTAAGAAAGAAGTCTTCGCTGGAGGTCTGCCCAAGCTTTCCTAGAAATCAATAAGAGAAGTAGCATGAATACAACCATGACACCAAGCCTCACACCATCTATGCCATATCTCTCTCGGAAAGGGGTAGAGAAAAAATAACTGGGAGACACACTCCTCATTGTGCAAACATAGAACGCAAACTGACAGTCCCTAAAAACCTCGTTTGTGAAGATTCTCCCAAGTGAGGCATTTCTTCTGAGCCACCAATCATAAGAAAAAGTTACACTTGGGCCACGAAAAGCTACTCCAAACCTTCTTCCACCAATGCACTTTAGCCAAACCATGAAGGTTCCTATCGAGAATAGCGTAGCCTTGAGCCACTGTAAATTTACCTTTTGGACTTGGACTCCAAGCCAAGTTGTCCCTCCCTTTGAGAGAGCTGCAAAATCTATCCTCCAGAACTCTAGAAAGAAGGGCATGGTCCTCATCAGAGCCACCCATCAGCCACTCCTAAGGGTCCTTCTAGCAAGTCATCTCAACCTGCCCTAGGCCCTTGATGGTCTTAAAATGCTCCACCTTAAGCCACCCTACATTAGTAAAAGTTTGGGAGAGGGGGAGAAGCTGGGGAAAACTAGAAAGAATGGGAGGATGGCCATCCTATGAGTCCTGCCAAAATAGAGTATCTGGGCCTCTATTACAAATCCAAAAGAGCCCCTCCTTAACTAGTTGGGCTCCCTTCTTAAGAGTATCCCAAATATAGGAGTCTTTACCCACCAAAGGAAGTTGTGGCACCTCAGAGCAATTCGCACCAGCAAAGTACTTATGGGTAAGAATCTTGGCCCACTCTTAATCTTGACTGTTACACCATCGCCAGTATAGTTTGGCAACCAAAGCAGTGACAACAAGAGCCATCAAGCAAAGCCCAAGGCCACCCACATGTTTTGGCCTACACACATACTCCCACTTGACCAGGCTCCACTTCGAGGATAGAAGACTACCAGACCAAAGGAATTGCAAAGATAAAGCATCAAACTCCCTCACAAAATTAGAAGGGGGAACCTAAACACAGCTCCTATAAATGGGAAGAGACTGCACCACAGTATTTAGCAGAACCAATCTCCCAGCAAAAGATAACCATCTACAAGTTCAGTGACTAACCTTACTCCTGAATTTATCCAAAATCCCCTGCCAATAATCTTTTCGCTGAACACCCAAGGACAAAGGGACCCCAAGATACATCAGAGGAAGGGAGCCAATTTGGAACCTAAGAATTCTAGCAATCCTGTTCTGAATAAGCCAAGGAGTATTAAAGAAATAAATAGAAGACTTATCATCATTAATTTTTTAACCTAAGGCTTTCAAATAGATATCCAAAGCTTTCCTGATATTCACTGTCTCTCTGATTCTAGCCATGCCCGTCAATTTGGTATCATCCACCAACTGAAGATGAGAATACAAAGGAAGGTTATTATTCCAACTCCAACATTGGATAAACCCCTGCTGAACTTGAGCTTTTAAAAATCTACCAAGACTCTCTGCCATGAGAATGAATAAGTTGGGAGATAGAGGGTCTCCTTGTCGAAGTCCCTGAGAGGCACCAAACAACTCAAAAGGCTCTCCATTAATAAGAACTAAGAAGGAGAACGAGGTCACACAACTTAGAACTCATTCGACCCATTCCACAACAAACCCAAAAGTCAAAATAATTTTCTATAAGAACTCCCAACTCACCCGATCATAAGCCTTGGCCATGTCAAGTTTAATGAACATAGCTTTCTTCTGCCTCCATAGAAGTGGCCATAGAGTGGACTGCCTCCATTGCTATCACAACTCCATCCAAAAAATTTCTTCTGTCAACAAAGCCACCCTATTCAACAGAGATCAAAAAACTAAGGAATGGCTTGAGTCTCTCAGCAATCAATTTGGTGATGATCTTGTAGACAACATTACATAAAGCTATAGGCCTAAATTGATCCAACTGATTAGCCCCTTCCTTCTTAGGTATGAGAGCCAAGAAGGTAGAATTTAAAGACTTCAGCATATGTTTATTCCTGTATGATTCCTGAACCACATCTAGGAGATCATACTTTATTATCTCCCAGAATTCTTGGAAAAACTCAATCGAAAACCCGTCTGGATGAAGGGCCTTACCTTTCTTCATATTAAACACAATTTTCTCCAATTATGGAAGCAAAATAGGGCTTAAGAGGGCACCATTCATTTCTATAGAGACTAGGTGAGGGATACAATTTAAGATGTCTCACTCCACAAACCTAGCCCCAGGATCCTCCCTAGAAAAGAGATCAGAGAAGTAATTGATTGCTTCCCTAGAGATATCTTCACAAGAAAAGACCTGAGTTCCATCTATTAAGACAAGAGAGGAGAGAGAGTTCCCATGCCTTTGTGCCTTAACAAAGTTGTGGAAAAAAGTAGTGTTCCTATGCCCCTCCTAAAGCCAATCAATACGAGATTTTTGCTTCCAAAAAATCTCTTCCCGAAGCTCCCATTCTTCTAGCTTCTTAAGAGCTAGGGAATCAGCTTCACTCATCTCAAAGTTCAGCCCATGGTCACGAATCTGGCGGGTAATGTTATCTAGCTTGGTTTGAGCAACAGTCTTCTGAACATGTAGATAACTGAAACACTATTTATTCCATCTCTTAAACCTATACTTCACATGTTGAAGCCTCTTACTGAAAGTATACATGGTCGTACCATGATCAGACATCCCCTCATACTACCAATCCACCATAAGATCAGGTAAAGACATGTCTCTAAGCCACATCAGCTAGAATTTGAAAGAGGGATTCTTGGTGACCCTATATGAAGTGATGGAAAGCTTAAGGGGCTAGTGATCTGATCCCCTCCAGTCAAGAATTTCAGAACTGGTGATCCACCTGTTGTCCATCCAATAGCATGAAACCAAAAATCTATGAAGCCTTTTCGAGATAGCCTCACCACCACATCTCTGATTATTCCATGTAAAGACACCATTAGTCAACTTCACATCAATGAGAAACAAAGATCCAATCATATCTCTAAGCAGATTTGAAGATTGGTCCAACCTAGCTAGCCCTCCTCTTTTTTTCTCTAGGTTAATGACTACATTAAAATCTCCTACCATAATCCATGGGAGATAAGGTTCCAGGGATTAGATGAATCTAATATGGGCCCATAACTGGGATTTACCTGCAAAGTTCGTAGGAGCATAAATGTTGGATAAGAAGCACCTTTCTTTGTTCTCAAAACTAGTGGCAATCAAAGAAATGGATGATCAACTAGAGATCCACCATAATGGGGAGACTTTCCTTGGGTCCTAGAAGCAAGCCACCCCTCTTGAACTATTCAAGGCACCCACCCCCTACCAAGAGCCCTGGGGCTAGATATGCGTAGCACAATTAGCCAATCCACCCAATGAAAGCTTAGTTTCCTGAATAAAGACCATATCAAGAGACTAAGACTCAATTAATCTACGAACAACCTTTTGTCTGGGGATGCTATTCAACTCCCTTGCATTCCATGATAGCACAATCATTTATGGGGGTGAGAGAAATGAGAATCAATGGGTTTCACAGACCCTAACTCAACCAAATTTTCACCCATTATCTTCACTTTCTCTTGATTAGTCTTCCTACCACTTTTTGACGATTTATCTAAAGGCCCCTTTTTGAAGGGTTTTTGCTAAATGCCTAAAACCAAAGGAACCTTATTACTCTTAATAGAATTAGATGTCCTCTTAGATCTAAGGGGGTCAATGGCCACCAAGGCTGGGCCCTATGAACCCTGTGCTCCATGGAGATCCTCGATATCCTGAACAAGAGGGGGCTCATCAATATCCAATTGCTCAGCCTATAGGTTCCCTATAAATAAAATATGATCCTCTCTTTGCATATCCCCGACTTGAATCTCATGCTAACTTTTGGCCTCAGAGGAGAGCTCGACTGGGATACCTTCCTCGTGGACCATGTCTCCAAGAGCATCAAACTTGTTAAAGGTGTCGTCAGTCCGCCTATCCATCCAGGTTCTCTTCTTACCTTTGCCCTTGTTATGAGATTTAACTTGAGTAAATCCCTCACTATCAACTGGTCCATTAGGTACCGTAGCCTTTCCCTTGTCCTCCCTAGGGGGACCTAGAGCATCCAAGGAGGGATTCTTATACTTGGGACATCTACATAGTAGATATCCATATTCATGGAAAATTCTGCATCTAAATGGTAGAGTCTAGTAATCCAACTACTAGATCTAGGAAACTGAGCCCATACAAATCTCCATAGAGTTTGGCAACGGATTATTCAAATCAACTTCTACACAAATATGAGCAAAAAAAATTACCTTATGATCTTGAGTCTGTGTAGCCGATCCCACAAGTTTTCCATAAGCATAGAGATTGAGTGAAGAATATCTTCCCTCCATAATTCCAAAGGAAGTCTCAGTAAGCAAACCCACACTGGAACCCAAGAGGGGATTTCCTCAGCAGAGTTAAAGCCTGTGTGCCAAGGCTTGATGAATAGCCCCACCTGGTTAAAGAAATAAGGGCCACCTTCAAAAGCCTTATTTCTATCCAACATGCATGAGAAGATAACCATAAAATAATTATTAGCTGCTAACAGAATCTCCATATCTCCTTCTGGGTTCCACACACGACAGGCCCAGGAATCCAATGCTGGCAATGAAAGATGAAGGCCCATAAATTTGCAGATAAGAGCATGATTACTCCAGTACTCGACATCCTCCAAAACATGTTCAGGTTGAATGACTAGAATTGGCCGGACCTCGGCTTTCTACAAACATCCATTGATTTTTTGTAGTTGGAGCTTCCCATTCGAAGAGGATTCTCCTTTCCTTGATTAGGATTTACCATTCAGAGCCCTACTATTGGCATACACCCCTGAAACCGGCTCACCCATCTCCAAATCTCCACCAGAAGGTTGGGGAGAGGCAACACCAAGATCCCCCATTCACCCCGAGCTCAGGCTTAACAAGCAAACAAGGAAAAGACAAGGGGAAAGCCCCTCAATCCCACACTACTGCAGACTCCCACCAAAGACACAGCAATTAAAACACAAAATCGGGCTACAAGCAGTTTCCCACGCCTAAGGAGGAACCAGATGCCCAGAATATCGACGAACACCCATGTTGCAGCAACCCCCAAGCCCTGAAAACATAGACACAACACCACAGGGATCACACAAGGTTGCAAGTCGGGCTAGGGCATGTAGGCCCTAGCAGATCGAGAATCACACTCCATCATTCTTCATCAGTCATTATAGTCAATATTATTATTAACCAAAGGGTTATAGACTTATTGTAACGATCCCATAGTGTTATTGTTTAATACAAAAGCATAACAAATTTTAACTATTTATATTTTTATGTTATACTTACAATTTATTCCATATTAACTTCTTCTTCTTTCACTTTTTATAATAATTATTTAACGTTTTTAAATAATAAGTAATAAATATATCATGAATCATATTAATAGTATTGATATATAAGTTTAGTAGTTGTGATTTTTGAGGTCAATATTGGTTCCACCTCACAATATCCAAGACTAACACTAAAGTAGTATTTTATGTAATATTTTTCTATTTATATATTCATCTTATTAACAAATAATATATTACTATTTATTTATAAAATCATTTTGTATTGAATAAGGACTATATATATGTTACCCAAATATTTTACAGAGAGTTTAATTATATTAATTATTCAATAAGAGAGAGAGATTAGTCCTATTGAAAAATCAAATTTTCTCTCTCCTCGTACTTTTCTCTCTCCACGTACTAAAATCTTTACAGAGAAGTACGGGTTAAGGTTTTGGTTTGAGTTTCCACTCTCTCTCCTCCCATTTTTCTCTCTCCACGTACTAAAACTTTTAGAGAGAAGTACGGGTTAAGGTTTCGGGTTTGAGTTTCACTTTTTCTCTCTCCATGTACTAAAGCACTCTCTCTCCCCGTACT
The DNA here is from genome assembly GCA_028749045.1 of Cupressus sempervirens. Taxonomy (NCBI): domain Eukaryota; kingdom Viridiplantae; phylum Streptophyta; class Pinopsida; order Cupressales; family Cupressaceae; genus Cupressus; species Cupressus sempervirens. Next base: position 810,923,575 of record CM053790.1, on the reverse strand, counting down.
CAAACTTTTTAACCTAATTCTAACCCAAACTTAATTTCCAACTTCCAATTAATTTCCGGCTGGAAGTAAAGATTGAAAGATGCAATCTAAAACTAGTTCCTGACAAAGGTTTTGGAAATCATTACACAGGAAGAATGTGCAGTAAAAATGTTTATGGATAGCTACCAAAGCAGAATAGAGACGTAACTTTCAATCTCAGGCATAAAACCAAAGGAATACAATTAGAGATTATTATCAATTTTCAAAGACATCACTTTGGCAATGCAATTAGGGAGATTTTCGAACATGGTTATGATGATCTTACAATCATTAATGAAGATCACATACAAAGATAACACTCGCTGCTCACAAGGATTGGAATGCAGTTATCATGTCTCTCACTTATGCACATAGTGAATGGAAAGCCTGTGGAATCATTAACCCAGAATGTAAGATTGTTTCTATTGGCAATTCCCATGATGGCTAGGCAGCATGCCAACATTCTATCTATTGATCCTAGTGAAGAGCAACCGACCCAAAACAGTACAGTTGAAGTGAGAATGATACAAAGATAAAGCCGCAAGCGAGGAAAGTTAGGAGCAGAGGAAGTTTCCAAATGTTTGAGAAAATGTCCACATCAATCCTGCACATAGTAAGGAGGGAATACTGACGCTTGGCGTGGGTATATCTCACATATATACTCATAGATGGTGTTGAGATACAACCAACACAATAATGGTTTGAAGAATACATTAACAAGTTGCAGGTGGAGAGTGGAGCTTTTAAGTAATTCTCACTATGTCTGAAATATTGCTAGCATGAAATCAAAGGAGGATCATGTCATTTTAACACACTCCATAGTTGATAAGTAGTTGTGCAGGTTGAAATATTTCTCTAACCATTGAGAAATCAATGCTTTTAAACAGAGATTATAAAGTAACTCCCATCTTCCTAGCGTGCAGCTGGCTCACTAAAAACATCAGAATGCGTAGAATCTGTTTGACAGACTACCTCAAAGAGGCATAGCTACTCGATGACAATGATAATTGCTTAATAAAATCTAGTTTAGTGCAAAGTGTGAAGCCATGGATGATGCAATGAATCCACCTAGCACGATATTATTGCATTATGCATGAGCTGTTTGGAAAAATGGCAAATGAGAGTCAAATAAATTCAAAACAGAACCACACAAGTTGGAAAGCATCTACAAAAAAATTTCTCCTCCATCTCAATTCAACAACAAATGCTCATAATAGACTAAGAAGCTTCCAACTGTAGCAGATTTTTGTTTGATGGAGAATTCTCATCGCAAGGCTAAAATTGGGTAGAAGAGAATGATGGCATTGATGTGATTAAAAGAAGATATCGCCAACTTGCATTATCATTGCATCCAGATAAAAAGAAGCATCCCAAAGCAGAGGGTGCATTTAAGCTTGTGTCTGAGCTCTTTGTTTGACATTGAAGGGTGTGTTTGTTGCTCTGACTTGACCAAATCAATGACCTCTGATTTGCTATCTACCTTTCTTGGCCACAGTTGAAGGTATATAGATGTCTTTCAGACAAAGATAAACGCATGCTATTTGATGCTCATAGATCGAAGAATACCTGCAAAATTTGCTTGAAGAATTCTAGTGATCAAAATGGTAGCTCTGAATCCTCGGTTCTTGGGGAGGTTAAGCCAGCACAGAAGCTTCCAGAGTATTTTGAATCATCAATTGACAAGAATGATCATCATAAGAAAAACAAATCTGATGATGAGGAACTCCAAACATTTCGTGAGAGGGCGAGAGCAAGAGTTGATGCCTTGGCTCGGGCATGAAAAGAGAGAAAAACTAAATTGAAGGAGAAATTGAAGGTTTTGGAGGAAAACATTTTGTGGGTGTGTCATATTTGGGGGAATAAATGGGATCCAATAACATGAATAATAACAATCTAGTAAGTTTGGCACCAAACCAAGCGTGTGCGGCGTGCAAGCATCAGAGGAGGAAGTGCATAGCAGATTGCCCATTGGCACCATTTTTCCCTCTAGAGGAAGCGAGAAGATTTCAAGTAGTTCACAAGGTGTATGGAGTGAGTAATGTGTTGAAGATACTAAACCAGCTGGATTCCTTTGAAGATAAGAAGATGGTGGTGAACTCCTTGTGTTGGGAAGCAGAGTGGAGGATCAGAGAGCCTGTCTATGGTAGCATGGCCTTTCACAAACAGTAGCAAGATTATTTTAGGAATGAGTTGCAAAAGAAGTCTAATGAGGTGGAGTTTTATAGAAAGCTTCTTCATTCACACAAGAGAATAAGAGGGATTCAAAACCCTGAAAAGGAAGAAGAAGAAGATTTCAATCATCATAACTGTTAGAGTAATTTGTTTGCACTTATTAATTAAATCACTTTGATTTAATTAATTAAGTTGCCTATTACTCTAGTTTGCTTAAGCTATCTTGTAGGTGCATATAATTAATATTTTATTAATTATATTGTGCAACCCTAGCCTTTTTAGGCTTTAGTTTCCCTTTTCGGGTTTCATGATTCCTTTATAAGGATTCACCTCTTTGTATTTTAATAATTCACTTATTGGATTATATGAGATATTGCTCTTTGCATGTCCATAAGATGGATCTGGCTTTTTGGCCTCCTTGATTTTTCCTTGCCTCTGTTCTTTGCTTCATCCATGTGACAGGGTTATGCATGCAGGTGTTCTTGGGAGATTAGTTTTTCACCTAATCTAACATGGTATCAGAGCAAGCTTGTTGCTTGTTGTTCGTGGTTTGTTGAAGCGTTTCAGAAGCTGCATTTTTCGGAGCAGTGGGAGGCTATACGGACAACTTTTTTGCACTTATTGCAAAAAGTTTTTTTTTGGAGAACTTTGGGCTCAAACGGACGCTTCCATTGGATTCGAAAGGCTGTTTGCAGTCAAAATCCATATTAAATTTTTCCATTTTGGACACCGTTGGTCTGGGAGGCAAATTTTTTTGTCCGACAGGGCCGTACGGCCCCCTGCATGCAGTACGAGGCGAAAATAAAAAAAATTGTAAAAAAAAAAATTCTGCGGCTTGTTTTTTGCCGCCGCGATTATCTAACCGCTAGCGGCTACGCTGTGGTTACCGCAGCGGTCACCACTGGCGGTCACCGTTGGCGGCCCGCTAGCGGCTCCACCGGTGGCTCCGCCAGCGGCCCGCAGCGGCTCCGTCGCAACTCCGCCCCGAGGCGGCCCTCCACCCTCCCGCCACCCGGCCGCCGCTCCGCCGGCGGTGGAGGGATTTTTTGGAGTTTTTTGTTTTTTATTAAAAAAAAATAATTTTTTGCATTTTCAAAGGCCCTGGAGGTTTTTTCTCCGTAACTTGAGCATACGGACGTATTTTTTCAATCCGAAAAATGCGCCGGAAAGCTGGTTCCAAGACGGAGATGCTGGTATAGGTGTTTTTGGGTTTTGATGTAGTTTGGTTGCCTATTTTGGCAGTCAAAAGTTGGATGTTCTATTTTGCACTCCGGGAGGCGTATCTTGAGCATTCGATCTCTGATTTTGGACTTCTTTATATCGCTGGAAAGCTCTTTCTGTGCTCTTTCCAGCAATGCTGGTTGTTGTTCCAGATTCTATTCCAAGCACATCCTATTCAATCTTTTGCATTTTAGCATTCTGGTGGATATCCTGTTTGTTTCAGGTCCGGGGATCGATTTTGTTGCTTCAGTTGCTTCGTTTTGGGCTCTACCTTCTGTTGTTTCAGCCTTTTTCTTTTTTGATCATTGTTGATATTCATTGTAAGCATTTTTATGCAATGCACTGAGATAAAGTGCCACTCTTGCGTTTCAGGATCCTTTTCATCATTGTGATTCGTTGTACTCGCACTATTTTATAAAGTGCCATGGGGGGGATAGTTGTTTGCTGCTTATAGGCCCTCTCTCTCTTTTGCCTCATGCAGTGTCGATGACACATGCCTTTATTGGTGTCTGTACCTCACTCTCGATGTGTCTGGTTCCTGTGTTGTAGGAGATTTTTTTGGCCCACCTTTTCAGCTGCCTGTCACCTCACCTGCCTTAAGGGGAGGTTATATTGTTGTTCTATTCTTCTTTGGTTGATGGTTCGTTGGTGTGAGCTATGTATTTAGTACCTAATCCTACATACTAGGCGATTGTAGTGGCTGGCTACCTATGCATTTCGGTGAGATGGATCATCTACCATATAGACACACTTGGTTCATGCCTTCTATTTCCATGGAGATTCTACAGATCAACATTTTGACAGAGTTTTGCGGTTCTTCATGCTTCAATGATTCTCTTCTGATCTCTTTGTTCCTTCTTCTGGAACATTCTTTGCTATCTCTTTTTGGAGTAGGGTTTTTCCCATGTGGTTTTCTCTATTTCTCCTCTTTATAGAGATTTTGTTGTGATTGGGTACCTGATCTGGCCTTATTGCCAGGACCCAATTCTCTTTCATAGCTGTGCTAGGTTAGCTTCCTCCCAAGCTTCGCTTAAGGGGGGGTGTTAGAGTAATTATTTGTTTGCACTTATTAATTAAATCACTTTGATTTAATTAATTAAGTTGCCTATTACTCTAGTTTGCTTAAGCTATCTTGTAGGTGCATATAATTAATATTTTATTAATTATATTGTGCAACCCTAACTTTTTTAGGCTTTAGTTTCCCTTTTCGGGTTTCATGATTCCTTTATAAGGATTCACCTCTTTGTATTTTAATAATTCACTTATTGGATTATATGAGATATTGCTCTTTGCATGTCCATAAGATGGATCTGGTTTTTTGGCCTCCTTGATTTTTCCTTGCCTCTGTTCTTTGCTTCATCCATGTGACAGGGTTATGCATGCAGGTGTTCTTGGGAGATTAGTTTTTCACCTAATCTAACAATAACAACAACAACTCTTTGCTTCCTACAACAATGGAGGTGCCTCACTACTATCATCCTCACTTTTTTGTACACCAAGGTGCTATAAATTCAAATTTTGCGATATTAGAGGAGACCAGGGAACACATCTAACCAGGGATGGTGATTCAACGGATGTTTATGATCAGTCAATGTTAGATGAAAACTTAGGTATCAAAGGAAGAGGATCATGATTTATGTTTCTTAGCGAAAATGTGTGGAATTGGTTTTAGGATAAAGTTGTCTTAGAATTTTATTGATGTATTTTGTAAAAAGGTCAACTTTAGAGTTATCTCTAGTTTTGGTTTTTCTAACTGTAGTTAAGCTTTAAGGGTTAGAGTTGGTTACGAACCATCTTCAAGTAGTCCAAACTCCAACTTTTTGGGTAGTTACGAACCTCAAAAGTTGGTTATTCTAAATTGGCTATAAATTCCTAAAAAATTCATCTTACAGAGGACTTTTTGGACTTGGATAGAGGAGAAAACTTATGCTCTGATCACAAAGCAATTTTTGGAAAGTATGTACAATTGTTGTTTTTGTGTAATCAGTTATTTCTTACTTTCTTGGTGCAAGGAAATAAAGGAAGTACATTTGAGTTCTCTGATTCTAAATCTAAATTGTTTAGAATGTTGATTCTCTTTGTAGTGAGCATTCTCACGGTATGGTGTAGATGTTTATGAATCTGTGGATCAACATTGTGCTAGTAATAGTTTTCAAGCATAGATCTTGATTGTTATTATTAGCAGTTTTAATTTAGTAGTTTGGGAAAGCCTTGAAGTCGTATGGTGCATTCGTCATCATGAGCTTTCTCCCCTTTCAATTTTAATTTTATATCTATTTGAAAAGCTTCAAAATTATATCATACGAGGGAGCTACCCCTCTAAACGCAGAGGAAGGCCGCATATCAAGGGCCTATCCAACTATTGTGAATGGTTTGCCACACACTCTGTTGGGCCAATTCTACTGTGACAAATCTGTTTACCAACAGATTTTTGGTGACTCTGCTGGGGAGACTGAACAGAAAGATTGACAGTCGCCTGTAATGAAGCACAATGGTGCTTCCACATGAGAACATTTTTCCTATTCTCCAACCAAACCTCGACTTTCAAGACACCCAGGAGGATATCATCTTAGACTTGAGCGCTCTAGCCTGGAGGTGTAGACGAAGTGCATAGCAATATCATCAAGTAAACCAAGTTCTTGAAGAAGAAGAAGAGTTCAAGGAAATCTTGCGAAGGGCTCCTATTGGTCAGAACATTGTAGTTGATGAAAGGATAGTGGTCATTCCAAGAAGGAACAGGCAAAATCTTGGTCACATCCAAGGTCAAGTAAATAAAAATCACTAACTCAACTGATGAAGGTACCTTCCCTTGAAAGAAGGTTGGCGACTCTATTTAGAAGATTGAATATTGGCAACTCTACCTGAGTTTCAAATTTAAAGCATGGTTTGGTACAAAGGGAAAGTGGAAAGTGATAGTGACAGTGACTCTGATGAGGAATATTTTTCCTCTCCAAAGAAACCAATTCCTAATGAGCCTTTATAGGTAGATTTCTTGAAGAATTTTTATGGTGGCAGAAAGCTAGATCCAAGAATGGTTCATCCTTGCTGCAAATTTTTCAGAAGATCAAAGAAGATGATAGAAAAGAATATGGGTTTCTTTCTCATTATCAAGAATCCTTCTTGGAAAGAGGTTCATCATATAAAGATAAAGAAGGCCTTATTGAAAAATGTGCTTCATCTAAATCGGCAATGAAAAATAATGGGAATGTCTCTCATTCACCTGTCTCCCAACAAAATTAGATTTTCATTGATCCTAAGCAAGCTAGCTTCTTGAAGAGTTTCTATGGTGGGCGAAAACTAGATCCAGAAAAGATCCATCCATATTTGTTCCAAACTTTGCAAAAGATAGAAGAAGGAGATGGTAAAGATTATCAATTTTTCTCTCACAAGACAAATTCATCTTTAGAAAGAAGTTCCATACGTGAGCATAATGAAGAACTTGATCAGAAAAATAATTCATGTGAATCGAGAATGGATAATGGTTGTCGGAAGAATAGCCCAAAGCCTGCCCCTATTGCTCATCAAAATCATGCTTCCATTGATCCTAACCAAGTTGAGTTTTTAAAAAGCTTCTACAACAATGCATGCTTAGATCCTAACAAAGTACATCCTTCTTTACTTCAAAAATTGCGAGAACTTGAGAAAGAAGACCCATGCAAGAATTATTTTCTTTATGAGAGAACATCACCAGATCCAAATGTCTCAGCCAAATCTTCATGCGTGAAAGAAGATGAGGATTCTATGTCTAATCAAGGAAATGGTGTCTATGGGAGAAGGGTCTAGTAATGTAAAACAAGAGAACATATTCAATCCTAATGAGAAGGGAAAAGAAATATCAAATATTTCTCAAGGAATTACAAAAGATATGATTAAAGATGGGGGAAATGCGGATCAAGGTGAATTTCATACTACTTTTATTCCTACTTGGTGCCTAAATGCTTCACAATCTTCTACCACCACTAGTGAAGAAATAAGCTCAAGTGAAATATTGCAGACATCTCCATTAACTCCTGAGATTGAAGTCTTTACTTTTGCGGATGTTGAGGAGTTTTCAGAAAGTGGAATGATCATCACAAGAGTAGAAGATCATTTTCAAGAGAAAGATGATGAGCTATCAGGAGATCCCCTTCCAAGTTACATGCAAGTGGAATATGAAGTTTTCCCATTTTGTGAAGATGGTCATCAAGAAAAATTAATGCACCAAGCTTGTGTAAACATTGATGAATATTTAATGACAAGTACAATAGACATGGAAATAAAAGATAAGTTTCAAGTAAGAGGAGAAGACACATCAAAATCTCACTCTTCCTCATGCATGAAACCTGAATTCGAAGCATTCAAGTTCACAAGTGGAGACTATATTGAAGGAAACATTGTGATGATATCTCGCACTAGAGAAGTGCTTAGCCTTGAAGAAATATGTTGTGATCTAATGATTCAAAAATGTGAAGATGAGGGCATATATGATGATGTTCTTTTAAAAGAATTTCCCTTGCATCGATATCAACTGATGATCAATTCTCTTGATCGGATATGTAGTGCCTCTCCCATTTGACTTTTGTAAGTCATCCTGATGGATGCAACCTTGCTGATCTTTTTGTTGTGATGGATCATGATTGTGACCCTGAGTGGTCTACACCGTTGAGGTGTTTGGATTTATGTTTATGTATCAGTTGCTTTGTTTATGCTTTTGACTGATCTTTGAGATTATGATGTGAGTTTTGGTTCACTGAGGTTTGTGCCAGTGGTTACTAGGATCGATGTGGTATCATGAGGTTGTTCCGTTATTACCTTGAGTTGTGTGCAGAAATTGCACTATGTTCTATTACCATGCTACACTGGACTAGGTTCCTGTAGCAATGGTTAGTCATGTTTATGATTGTGTTTGCTTATGTATTTTAAATGCCTTTTTAATGCAGAGTAATCAACAATTATTAAATACTTAAGTAATTAGAATGGATTGTTCTTGTTGGATTATTTGGTTATGTGTTGCGGACATTTACCTTGTTATATTTCTGATTAGAGAGATATTTGTTACTCATGTTATGGTCACATTTGAGAGGACTTGAGGGTCAGATGTTCACTTTGATTTCAGTATCATAGATATTAGACTACTATGCTATTCAGTTAATCATATTGCATGATGATGCCATTTTGAGATGACAGTGTGTTTTATGATGATATTTGGTTATCTGGTATTTGGACATACCTTTGATTTTATGTGATGGATTTAATGCTATGGTTATTTACTTCATTCCTGCGTTGTTATGCTTTATGCGAATGTGAGTGATGTAAATAGATTATTTTAATATAATTAAATAAATGGTTAAATTAGGTGATTTAATGCATTCATTGCTTTGGCTATGTTATTATATGCAATTGCACTTGATCGTGTTGTTTAGTGTGCAGGATTTATATCCCTGGCAATGGCACATGGAGTTAGTGATTCAGCCTTTCATATTTTACCAATGTCATCCTTGTATGGTCGACATATCCTTTATTAAAATGTTTAATTTAAACCTTTCGGTGATTATTAAATCCGAACTCATTGCATTATGTGATTAGACCCATAAGCGTGTTTGTGCATTTAGAGGTTCGCATTGTCGCGAAAGTTGTTTATGGAGATTTATGTGTTTTTGGGTTTTCAGGCTTTTTAATTGTTTTATTTTAGTTTCTGGCAGTTTTGCCATAGATGAATTCCTATTTATAGGAATAGCCTGTTTTCATTTGGGTTGATTCGAGGTTTAACTAGATTGGCTGGTTAAATGCCCTAATCAATTATTCACTTGAAAAGTGAATAAGTATCCAAAGAGGAATTTAATTCCTCACTTCTCATTTTCAAATTGGAAATTTGGAGAGTAAAACCCAAAATCCTCTTCATGAGGATTTACTGTTTTGTTCGTTGTGGGAGCTACGGGCGTGGGATCGTCCCGAGGTTGAGCTTGTTGGATCCAGCTCGGGGAAACCTTCGATTTCCGCAATTTTCAGCTACTTCTGCGGGATATTTATTTTATGGTTTAGATTCCTGTTTTGCCCTTTTGGCTGTGAGGTAGGGCTTTCCTGTTTTATTGTTTCTGCTTCGTTTCTGCTTCTGTTTTTGGTAGCCATTTGTTTGGAGGCTGAGAACTAGTGTTCCCCTTCGTTTTTGTATGCTAGTTCTACCCGGTTGGGCAGGTATGAACATTTCCCTATTTTTTGGGATGAGGGTTTGGGATTTTACGCCGTTATGCTGGCCATTTTTGCATACGGTGTTCGATTCCATTTATTTTTTGGATTTTTGGGGTTTTTGAACCCAAAGGCCAAATGGGTTTTAATTTTGAAGTTTTCCAAATTTTTAGGGTTTTTACCTCATTTTGTGTGTCGCCCTATTTTCTCGAGTTTTCTTGGCACAATGTGGGTCGTGGACCTTGATGATCTGTTTGGATATCAGTCATACCACTTTTGCACTTTTATGTTGCATTGGGATGCGTGTTGCATCCGTACTCCCGATGTTGTGTTCGGTTGAGTGATTTTATACTTGTTATGGTTTCTTTTGGACCTTTGCTTTTGTTTCATGAACGCTAGGATTCGTGTAGAATCCATACTCTCGGATTGAGGCCGATTGAGTGAGTTCATGATGTTTGGTCTTGTTACATCATTGGGATTCGTGTAGAATCCATACTCTCGGATTGAGGCCGGTTGAGTGAGTTCATGATGTTTGGTCTTGTTACATCATTGAGATTCGTGTAGAATCCATACTCTCGGATTGAGGCCGGTTGAGTGATTTCATGATGTATGATTTTATTGGCTTTGGGATTCGTGTAGAATCTGTCCTTCCCGTGTTGCTTTCAGTTGGGTGTTTTCTTTGCATTGTGTTCTCATTCCTGTCCTTGTGTTATGATCTTCGTGATGGTGGTGTGCCACACACAAGTACGTGTGCGTACATTTGCTGGGTGACTTGTGAGGCCTGATCTTTCATGGATTTGCCAGAAGTTATGATCATTGGGGTTGGGATGGGAGTATGCATGCCCACGGGCACTTGTTGTAGGATGAGCATGGGTAGGGTAGGGTAGCATATGGAGGGGGCTTCTATCCTGTAACCTGGTGACTACTTCCCGATTGGCAGAGGAAGTTTTATATAAGTGATAATTAAATTAAAACTTTGGGTGGTAATAAATACAAGATAATTAAAATGTGTGGGTTGTGCACCTTCTGTCGTGAAGAGTAGCTGCCCTAGGTTGTGCGCCTTTTGTTGAGAAGAGTAGCTGCCTGTACTAGCTTGGGCTTGTCGATGCCAAGCGACTCTCCATGATGTTAGTCCCTACATAGTAGCCTATTGAGTGTCTGACCAGGACCTGTACTCCTTGAATTGTCTTAGGTTCTTGGTTGCAGCCATCATATTGTCTGGCGTGAGTGTTGGCCATGGATGTTGTGTTTTATGTGTGTTTGTGGTTGGATCATTATCTCCATCAGCACGGCGGGTGTGGACCTATGGGTGCCACGTGGTTGGGAGGCGTAGCTACCTTCACCACTGCTAGGGATTGGTGTACAGAGACGATCTTTTGTCCTAGTGCGACCGTTGTTGGATGTCTTCACTTGGTACTTCGGGTTCCGGAGTATGCTTTCTTATGATTTATGCTTTCATTGGGATGCTTGTATATCATGTTTAGATGATGTTATTTTATTTGGCGCATTCCCTTATTATGATGTTTAGCATATGATTAGATGCTGTGAATTATTGTATTAGCATATTTGTTGCTTATTGTTGTTTAGCATGTGATAGGTGATGTTATCTACTGTAGGATTATCTTATGCTTTTCTACTAGCATGTTAGATTTCCTTATGCTTATATTGTTGCATGTTTTTAGTAGTGATGTCCCTATTACGACAGTACCGACGACTTGGTCGGTGGCTTGGGATGTTACGCGCGGGGGATGGCTAGGATCTACGATGGTCTTATGATGCTATTGACGGTTGGGAGGAATCGCGTACTTAGTTTGGTTGTTTGTTCCTGAGATGTATTTCTGTACATTACGATGTTGCTTTTGTTCTCTACAATGTTTATTTCAGTGTGTTCTTTGTTGCTGTAGTTTAGATGGATAGATGTTCTCCTTTCTGTGTTGTTCTTGCGCTTGAGTGTTCATTCCTCAAGCCTTCGTGGATCCGGTACTCCTCGGTGTGGAGGTTCCTTTGTCGGTTTTTCCCCGTTTTTGAGTTTTGGAAGTGTTTTTACTTTCTATGGGCGACATTTGTTCAACATTGTGCGAGACTGATAAAGTATCGCACGCCCATAGAAAGAATGTCATACGGTACTATAAAGTGTCATACGCATTACTGGAGAAGTGTCGTACGACACTGGAAGAGTGTCACACGACTTTATGAGAAATGTCGCGCGATACTTTTCCAATATCGCACGCCTTCTTGAGAAGTGTCACACGTAGTAAGGGAGAAGTGTCACCCTCCCTTAGTGAAAAGTGTCGCACGCCCTTTGGTTAAAACCTGTGCGTGCCAACATCGAGCACTTTTTGTAGTGTTCTGATCTTTTTGAGAGTTGATCTGGATACCCTTTTGGGCGTTCTTCAAGCCTATGTTGTTGCATTTTGAATTCAGGAGGGATAAGTTGACGTATATTTAATTCCTTATACTTAAGATATATTTTAATATATGCGACAAATCTTTTGAAATAGGTTTCAGACCTCTCGGAGACAAGTTAAGGATTCTAGGAAATTTCAGGGCTTCAGAAATTCAGACTTAGCCAATTTTCAAGGCTTCAGGATTTTAGGCTTAGCCAAATTTTGGGATTCTGCATATTACCCCAGCTTGGTGTTTTGTTGATGAGTGGTTATTTCTTGTGCCCTCATCATGTGCGTTGTCGTTGTTGGCTTTGGTTGTGTGTGTCAATTTGGTAGTGGCGTTTGGAGATTCATTGGTTGCCGGGATTGTGTTGAAGTCTTCCATTGCGATCTTTGTGATCCCTGTATGATGTTGTCTTGTGCATTCATACTTGTAAAAAAAAAATTATCTTGGCTTGATTTGAATCCTTGTTTCCAAAGATCTCTGAGCGGGGCATTACAGGATAGATTCATTAGAGCATGTGTACACCAAAATGGAAAAGATGATTGTTTCTCCTTTGAGCAATCTAATGGGAGAAAAGGAAGGAATACAACATGGGAAGATTCAATGTGACAAGGATGTGTGTTCATATTGGAGTAATTTCATAGAGAATACAAAAAAAATCATTCCCGTGGAAAAGGAAGAGTGTCTAGTGCCAGAAATAAGTTCAGGAATTCATGAAGACCAATCACTAGAATTTCAAGTACAGGGCTTGTCAAATAGAGAAAAGGATCATAAATGCATTCAGGAACTGGAAAGCCTTATCCTCCAAGTCTTTCAAAATGAACTCATCAATGACATGCAACATGAAGCTAAGTTGATTCCGAAGTTAGAGATTTTTGATGAGACATGGTTATTTGGATACATTCCTTTATCGAGTGATGTGAGGCATGCTAAGAATCTTAGAATTGGAATTCAAAGAGAGAACATATACTTGAGTGCACAGGAACTTGAAAGTTGCCACATGTTAGCACGCCATGGTATCTATTTCCCCCAGCCAGTGAATGGATTTGCATGATTATACTTTGAGTTAGTGGAGGTAGGGACACCTGCCTTGTACATATCTTAGCTAAGAGTTTTTGTTGTGCCTTCTTTTCTTTTCAATTCGGTTGTGTTCCCATTTTTTTTGTGCTTAGTCCCTTTTTCCTGGATTTATCTCCTTTTGGTGTGACTCTATGCCCTTGTGATAAAGCACTATCATTTCTTAACTCTGGGTTCATTCTGTATATGAGCAATGTTAGTATGCTAATAGAAACCAAATTTAAATAAAGATTCTACAAACTAAACAAAATTCATAAACTTCAAGATAGACTAAGATGAGCTCTTAATTGAAAATATGAGTCATTAATGGGCTCTCTCAATGAGAAGCTCTCTTGTTGAGTGGCTTTATCTAAATGGATAGGATGTATGCTCAATATGCTTCCAAAGGCTTCAATGGATGATTGTGGATTTTTGGTGTGGATAGATGGCTTTAGTATGGATTTGGCTCTCAAAATAGCATTATAACTTTACTTCATGGATTGTGTTATTTTGCAAAGGGGAAGGATCCAATTTATAGGCAAGAGGCTTGAGGGATTGAGGGCTAAGATGCAAGGATGGGAAAAAGCTCATGGAGGGCTTAGATTGCATGAGAGAAGAGCACATGGATTGTGCTTCCTTATAGCCAATCAAGGAGTGACACATGTCACATGGTGAGAGGATGGAGGAAAGGGGAAGGATGAGTCAACAAAGGAGGCTCAAGGGATAAAATCTTCACAAAGACCCTCATAATGACTTGTAAGAGCAATAAAAGGGCTTGTAAGAGTCATTTATGACCTAGTGGACTTCATAAAGTTTTATGGTTGAGATATTTTGAGGGTGATGAGAGCAATTTCGACTTGGACTTGATTAGGAAGGTTTTAAGCTTGTTTAGGCTTGTGCAAATGATTAGAGGATGGATTAGGATGGTTTATGATTAGCTTAGGGATAGGCAAGTGGATGGCATTTAATGAGGGTGGGTGAAGGAGGAGATATTTGTTAACTTTGGCTTGGGTTAGTAATTCTTAACCCATGTTTAGGGAATGTGACAAGGTTAGGAGGGGATTAGGATTAGGTTTAAAGACATCTTCTAGAAGAGTCTAGACTTTGGATGAGGATAAAGACTTTCTAGAATAGTCTAGAATTTCCTAGGATGAGGATGAAGACTTTCTAGAAGAGTCTAGAACTTCTTAGGATGAGGATAAATTAGATTTTTAGGAAATAAATAAAGTTTTATTTATTTCAAGGGTTTGGGTTGAGGAGATATTTATTAAAACTTTTTTAATAAACATGAGGATTAATATTTAATCTTAATTAAATATTTTGAGTTGGGATTAGGGGTAGGAAATGATGGGATTAGCCTTTAATTAAAATTAAAGAAGGATTAGAAGATTCTGGAAGAGGTTAGTGGTCTTAAGGAAATTGGCCAAGTTTTGGGCAAATTTTTTTTTTAAAATTTATTTTGGATTTTTTGGTCAATTTATTAATTAAATAATTAATAAATAAGGAAATAATGTTTAAATAAGATTTAAACATTTTTGGGAGGGATTCCTTAATTAAATATTTTTAATTAAGATAAAGGGATTTAATGGCATAATAATTAATTAATTAATTAATTAATTAACTAATTAATAAATGATGATGTCATCAAGAATTTTTTAGAAAATAAAAATACTTTATTTTCTAAAGGTTTTTTAGGTGTCTACATTTTGCCCCTCTTTGATGTGATGCCGCAAGTGGCATGACATCAAAGATAAGAAAATAAGATGCCCAAGGCTAGAGCAGAAGAGGAGAGAATGGACTGTGAGATGCCCCCATAAGAAGGCAGCGTGGAGAGAAAGCGAGGCTCGGTGGCTTCTTGAAAAATACAAGAATTTGGGATGAGCAAGGAGACTCAGATTGGATTAAGAGAAGAGGTTTAGTTAGCTCAAACTCTCACTATGGGAGAATGATAAAGGGAGAATCAGAGGCACAAGAGGAAGCAAGCTTAAGATCTCAGGGATTGTAGACGATGAAGGAGCAGAGTGCTATAAAAAGGAATCCAGGATAGGGAGATGGATGAGGGGATTATAAAGCTGATGCAACAGGATTTCAAAGAGTCAGATTGGTGGAAGATGGGTTTTGGAGATCCCTAGGACTAGGATTGTAGATCTCGAAAGATGAGGCTTGGTGGATTGATTTGGATTGGTGGATCCCTAAGACTAGGATTGTGGACCCCTAAAGCTAAGAGTGATGAGTGATTCAAAGAGATACTGATGCATAAGCTAGGGTAGGAGAGACATATGCTATATATGGATGGGAGATAATGGAGATGAAGGAAAACTATTGAAGCTTTTTGAGCGGGGGGATACTTCAAAGAGAAGTACCACCATGTAGTTGAGCACTAGATTTGCTATAGGACTATTGGTTAATTGCCAAGGTTACCAAGAACATCACGGCCTTTTCACCAACCATCCAAAGGACTGAAAAACTAACTCAAAACAAACACGCAAGGATTGCCCCAGCATCACACATGAATCCTAGAGGAAGCAGCGTGGAAACGACAATGGAGAACCCACAAGCAGAAAAGAAAAACAAATGAAAGACCTGATCAAGACCTTACACTCTAATTGCCCCATTCGCAGCATACCATGATATGGAAGATTGTGGCAACCTTGAGGAGGGAACAAGGAGATTGCTTGGAAAAGATATTTCAAGACCCAACAGGGAAGAGTCCAAATCAAAAGAAAGCGAAAATCCAAAAGAGAACCGTTTGCCAACGAGATGGGTAGGATGAGGTACTAATGGACCAAGATCAGACATGAGGAAAGCTATATCCTACAAGGACCTATCGGAGAGCACCTAAGCTGGTGGATTTGGATGAGTGATGCGTCTAGCAAGCTGAACTAAGAAAGATAACACTTTGGTGACAAGAAATCTAGCTAAAGGATGCATTGGAATAGCTAACCAAGATGTGTGATGGGTTCAAGATGCTGATCAAGGATGAACTAACATGAACACTGGATAGATACAATGGTACTAAGCTAAAGAGGATGTACAAGCTGACAGACCAAGATATTTACAAGCTGAAGCTGACCAAGACAGTTACAAGCAGGCAAAAGCTCAGGATGATAGGATAGTGAGATGGTTCGATGTTGTGCAAGATGCGAAAGCTAAGGGTGGGGTGATAGCAAAAGATATGGATTTGGCAGGATGCATCCAATGATGATGAGAGATTTTGTGACCAAGGATAGCTAGAGGAGCAGGATGAGATGGCTGGATAGGATGGTAGATAGCTAGGATTATGATGGATATAAAGAGATGACATTGGGTTTGCATGAGGATAGCCTAGAGCTAGATACCAATGACAAGGGAGGATGGACAAGACAAGATGTCCAAGGAATATAGTGCCCCCAATCAGAAGATAACATGCGGAAGGAGGTCTTATGATGGATGTGACAGGATTGAAGCTAGGATGGAAAAAGCTGAAGGGGCTAGGGAGATGGATGATAGCTGAGATGATTGGCTGAAGCTGCATAAGATTAGTGGATGGTGTGAGATGGAAGTTGGAGAATGGAGGATAGGTGGATAGATTGGAAGATGGAGTTGGATGTCAAGAGATGACCAAAAGCATGAGGGTGATAGGCTAAGCTGGGGATGGCGGGATTACGCATGACGCTTGTTTGCCATGTTTTCATCATGGTACTTGTCCAAGGCGCTTGAATTGCCAAGTTTTCACCAGTGGACGCTTTATTTTTCTTTTCTTTTTTGACTTTTTGACTTTGGACTTAGCTGGAATGATTTTGGCTTTCTTCAGCTATTTTGGCTTTTTTGGGATTTGTCACTGGCTGTTGGAATGTTCAATTTTGTTGCTAGCTGTTGGTACACCAAATGTGTGATTTATGCAATAGATCGGATTAGATGGGATTGATGGTAGGAGATGGAGGGATGAAAATGCTGGAAAGGAGCATGAGATGGGGATGCTTGCAAGAGCAACATCGGCACATGTTGGGACAGGTGTGAAAAGAGCATATGGGGGATATATGGTAGATGCGGGCGTGATGGAGGATTTGTGGAAGCATGCTTGGGGATATCGGCACCCAAGATGGGGGATTAGCAATGGTGGATGCCATTATGCATTGGGTTTCAACTTTTTTCTTTGGGATCCACATGGTTTTGGTATTTCTTTTCATAGGCGTTTGCATTATTTTGCATTCTTTGATTGGATTTTTCCTTTCTGGAGTATGTCTTTTAGAATAGACATATGATTGCCTAGGATGTGGATTTTTAGCTTTATGCATTTTGAAGTTGGCATTCACATTGTTGTGGTAAGCTTTGGGAAGATGGTTCAGAGAAGCTTTGTGAGATGGAGAGGGTATGAAAGAGCATGTAGGGGGATGGTGATGGATGATGTGCCATGATATGTGCCTTTGTTGATCTTGCATAGAAATGGATGGAATAGGATTTTTATGATGGCTGATAGGAGGATGGAGGATGGTAGATTTTGGGACATAGGGACCCAAAATGGATTTAGCGGATGAAGGGGGGATATGGTAGGTTGTTTTGGGTTGCAAAGATGGTGGAGGGGGGATGACATAAGATTTCTTGAAGGAGTGATGGGAGGCTGGCATGGTGGGCTTGGAGATAGGCTTGGTTTGGGGGTGTGGTGTACCAACACCTTTAGATGGTGAGCCTTTGGATACATATCCAAGACCATGAAATCCTAGATTTTTTTGTGCAATAATAGGCTCTCTGATTCCTTGCTCTTGTGGTCCTAAACCTTGACCTTGATAATGCCATCGATTGAGCATTTGAACAAGCTGAGGAAACTTTTTGCTTGCAGAAAATGGTAGAAGTGATTTATTAGGTGTATTGCAATGGGGAGATACTGTTCTTAATTCTTCTGCTGAGAGAGGGCCACCGTGGATGAATGTAAATGAACCAAGAGGGTAGATTATAGATGGTGGAATAGCTTGGATAGGTGGTAAGATGGAAGCATGGAGCGGGGGAGATGGAAGGATAGGATCTTGATGTAGCTGGTGGGATGACAAGATATCTTGTAGTGGAGGAGATATGGCTCGAGGTTTTGGAGATGGAGGAGATGGTGACTGCACTATGGATGGAAGACATGGTATGATGATATCTTCATTTATGCTTTGGGGGATGTCAACATGCTTTTGGGCAGGATCTTGATAGGATTGGTTTGGAGTGGATGGTGCGATAGGAGGTGAAGGGATGGATTCTTCAAAGGCAGCGAATGGATAGATGGGAGATTCAGTAGTGGAGATGGGTGAGTAGAAGATGGATGCATAAGGGTCATTACAAGAGATTTGGGAAATGCTTGGAGGCGATGTGGATAGGATTTGAAGGGATTTGATAGGTGGTGGGATTTTGATGCTTGCGGGAAGTGGAAGGATTTTAAGCAATTTGATGGATGGTATGGGGATGATAGCTATGGGAGATGGAGGTGATATTTGTTAACTTTGGCTTGGGTTAGTAATTCTTAACCCATGTTTAGGGAATGTGACAAGGTTAGGAGGGGATTAGGATTAGGTTTAAAGACATCTTCTAGAAGAGTCTAGACTTTGGATGAGGATAAAGACTTTCTAGAATAGTCTAGAATTTCCTAGGATGAGGATGAAGACTTTCTAGAAGAGTCTAGAACTTCTTAGGATGAGGATAAATTAGATTTTTAGGAAATAAATAAAGTTTTATTTATTTCAAGGGTTTGGGTTGAGGAGATATTTATTAAAACTTTTTTAATAAACATGAGGATTAATATTTAATCTTAATTAAATATTTTGAGTTGGGATTAGGGGTAGGAAATGATGGGATTAGCCTTTAATTAAAATTAAAGAAGGATTAGAAGATTTTGGAAGAGGTTAGTGGTCTTAAGGAAATTGGCCAAGTTTTGGGCAAATTTTTTTTTTTTTTTTTTTTTGATTTTTTGGTCAATTTATTAATTAAATAATTAATAAATAAGGAAATAATGTTTAAATAAGATTTAAACATTTTTGGGAGGGATTCCTTAATTAAATATTTTTAATTAAGATAAAGGGATTTAATGGCATAAAAATTAATTAATTAATTAATAAATGATGATGTCATCAGGAATTTTTTAGAAAATAAAAATACTTTATTTTCTAAAGGTTTTTTAGGTGTCTACACATTCTGCGTCCTGTACAATCCTTGTCCCCAGTTAGAGCCAGCTGTTACCCAAATATTTTACAGAGGAGTTTAATTATATTAATTATTCAGTAAGAGAGAGAGAGAGAGAGAGAGAGAGAGAGAGAGAGAGAGAGAGAGAGAGAGAGAGAGAGAGAGAGAGAGAGATTAGTCCTATTGAAAAATCAAATTTTCTCTCTCCTCGTACTTTTCTCTCTCCACATACTAAAATCTTTACAGAGAAGTACGGGTTAAGGTTTTGGTTTGAGTTTCCACTCTCTCTCCTCCCATTTTTCTCTCTCCACGTACTAAAACTTTTAGAGAGAAGTACGGGTTAAGGTTTCGGGTTTGAGTTTCACTTTTTCTCTCTCCATGTACTAAAGCACTCTCTCTCCCCGTACTCAAACTTTTAAACCTAATTCTAACCCGAACTTAATTTCCAACTTCCAATTAATTGCCGGCTGGAAGTAAAGATTGAAAGATGCAATCTAAAACTAGTTCCTGACAGAGGTTTTGGAAATCATTACACAAGAAGAATGTGCAGTAAAAATGTCTATGGATAGCTACCAAAGCAGAATAGAGACGTAACTTTCAATCTCAGGCATAAAACCAAAGGCATACAATTAGAGATGATTATCAATTTTCAAAGACATCGCTTTGGCAATGCAATTAGGGAGATTTTCGAATATGGTTATGATGATCTTACAATCATTAATGAAGATCACATACAAAGATAACACTCGCTACTCACAAGGATTGGAATGCAGTTATCATGTCTCTCACTTATGCGCACAGTGAATGAAAAGCTTATGGAATCATTAACCCAGAATGTAAGATTGTTTCTATTGGCAACTCCCATGACGGCTAGGCAGCATGCCAACATTCTATCTATTGATCCTAGTGAAGAGCAACCAACCCAAAACAACATAGTTGAAGTGAGAACGATACAAAGATAAAGCCGCAAGCGAGGAAAGTTAGGAGCAGAGGAAGTTTCCAAATGTTTGAGAAAATGTCCACATCCATCCTGCACGCAGTAAGGAGGGAATACTGACGCTTGGCGTGGGTATATCTCACATATATACTCATAGATGGTGTTGAGATACAACCAACACAATAATGGTTTGAAGAATACATTAACAAGCTGCAGGTGGAGAGTGGAGCTTTTAAGTAATTCTCACTATGTCTGAAATATTGCTAGCATGAAATCAAAGGAGGATCATGTCATTTTAACACACTCCATAGTTGATAAGTAGTCGTGCAGGATGAAATATTTCTCTAACCATTGAGAAATCAATGCTCTTAAACAGAGATTATAAAGTAACTCCCATCTTCCTAGCATGCAGCCGGCTCATTGAAAACATCAAAATGCGTAGAATCTGTTTGACAGAATACCTCAGAGAGGCATAGCTACGTGATGACAATGATAATTTCTTAATAAAATCTAGTCTAGTGCAAAGCGTGAAGCCATGGATGATGCAATGAATCCACTTGGCACGATATTATTGCATTATGCATGAGCTGTTTGGGGAAATGGCAAATGAGAGTCAAAGAAATTCAAAACAGAACCACACAAGTTGGAAAGCATCTACAAAAAAATTTCTCCTCCATCTTAATTCAACAACGAATGCTCATAATAGACTAAGAAGCTTCCAACTGTAGCAGATTTTTGTTTGATGGAGAATTCTCATCCCAAGGCTAAAATCGGGTAGAAGAGAATGATGGCATTGGTGTGATTAAAAGAAGATATTGCCAACTTGCATTATCATTGCATCCAGATAAAAAGAAGCATCCCAAAGCAGAGGGTGCATTTAAGCTTGTGTCTGAGCTCTTTGTTTGACATTGAAGGGTGTGTTTGTTGCTCTGACTTGACCAAATCAATGACCTCTGATTTGCTATCTACCTTTCTTGGCCACAATTGAAGGCATATAGATGTCTTTCAGACAGAGATAAACGCATGCTGTTTGATGCTCATAGATCGAAGAATACCTGCAAAATTTGCTTGAAGAATTCTAGTGATCAAAATGGTAGCTGTGAATCCTCGGTTCTTGGGGAGGTTAAGCCAGCACAGAAGCTTCCAAAGTATTTTGAATCATCAATTGACAATAATGATCATCATAAGAAAAACAAATCTGATGATGAGGAACTCCAAACATTCCGTGAGAGGGCAAGAGCAAGAGTTGATGCCTTGGCTCGGGCATGAAAAGAGAGAAAAACTAAACTGAAGGAGAAATTGAAGGTTTTGGAGGAAAACATTTTGTGGGTGTGTCATATTTGGGGGAATAAATGGGATCCAATAACATGAATAATAACAATCTGGTAAGTTTGGCACCAAACCAAGCATGTGCGGCGTGCAAGCATCAGAGGAGGAAGTGCACGACAGATTGCCCATTGGCACCATTTTTCCCTCCAGAGGAAGCGAGAAGATTTCAAGCAGTTCACAAGGTGTATGGAGTGAGTAATGTGTTGAAGATACTGAACCAGCTGGATTCCTTTGAAGATAAGAAGATGGCGGTGAACTCCTTGTGTTGGGAAGCAGAGTGGAGGATCAGAGAGCCTGTCTATGGCAGCATGGCCTTTCACAAACAGCAGTAGGATTATTTCAGGAATGAGTTGTAGAAGAAGTCTAATGAGGTGGAGTTTTATAGAAAGCTTCTTCATTCACACAAGAGAATAAGAGGGATTCAAAACCCTGAAAAGGAAGAAGAAGAAGATTTCAATCATCATAACAACAACAACTCTTTGCTTCCTACAACAATGGAGGTGCCTCACTACTATCATCCTCACTTTGTTGTACACCAAGGTGCTATAAATTCAAATTTTGCGATATTAGAGGAGACCAGGGAACACATCTAACCGGGGATGGTAATTCAACGGATGTTTATGATCAGTCAATGTTAGATGAAAACTTAGGTATAGAAGGAAGAGGATCATGATTTATGTTTCTTAGCGAAAATGTGTGGAATTGGTTTTAGGATAAAGTTGTCTTAGAATTTTATTGATGTATTTTGTAAAAAGGTCAACTTTAGAGTTATCTCTAGTTTTGGTTTTTCTAACTGTAGTTAAGCTTTAAGGGTTAGAGTTGGTTACGAACCATCTTCAAGTAGTCCAAACTCCAACTTTTTGGGTAGTTACGAACCCGAAAAGTTGGTTATTCTAAATTGGCTATAAATTCCTAAAAATTTCATCTTACAGAGGACTTTTTGGACTTGGATAGAGGAGAAAACTTATGTTCTGATCACAAAGCAATTTTTGGAAAGTATGTACAATTGTTGTTTTTGTGTAATCAGTTATTTCTTACTTTCTTGGTGCAAGGAAATAAAAGAAGTAGATTTGAGTTCTCTGATTCTAAATCTAAATTGTTTAGAATGTTGATTCTCTTTGTAGTGAGCATTATCACGGTATGGTGTAGATGTTTATGAATCTGTGGATCAACATTGTGCTAGTAATAGTTTTCAAGCGTAGATCTTGATTGTTGTTATTAGTGGTTTTAATTTAGTAGTTTGGGAAAGCCTTGAAGTCGTGTGGTGCATTCGTCATCATGAGCTTTCTCCCCTTCCAATTTTAATTTTATATCTATTTGAAAAGCTTCAAAATTATATCATATGAGGGCGCTGCCCCTCTAAACGCAGAGGAAGGCCGCATATCAAGGGCCTATCCAACTGTTGTGAATGGTTTGCCACAGACTCCGTTGGGCCAATTCTACTGTGACAAATCTGTTTACCAACAATATACAATTAACTATAAGACAAGTACAAGTCACTGCATGACATTTGTTATAATAATAATAATAATAATAATAATTACTGCCCTTATAATGTTCCCAAATTATTATTATGATTAATAACATCACTTTATTTCATATTTATTACCATTTCAATGATAATTTCCATCATTTTTCATAATTTTCTAAACACGCATTAGAATTTTTTAATATTTAATAATTAAATTAAAAGCCAGACTCCACTTATATTCTTGTTTTCATTATTAAAATTTTAAATGTTAAAAAATGTGTTGACACAAGCAATCGCGGCGCCCCTATAGCCATTGACTCACTTTGACCCTACCAACCCCATCGAAAGACTAACCTAAAGCGTGCAATCGTTTCATGGCATGCGTGCCTAGATTTAGTGCTTTTTTCAAAAAACCCTTTTCCGCCGGGACTACAGGGGACTGCAACGCAGCAGCTATGAAGATCTTCAGGGTCAAACACTTGGACAAAGAAATATGGAGGTATGTTTGTTTTGCGTAAAGAGAATTTTGTCGGAGTCGAGCTACAGGGTATGAAACTTCATGCAGAATCCGTATTTTGGTGGATATGCGATAGAAGTTGGATTAAATGCTCTCTTTCTTGGGCATTTCATGCATTTCTCATAGCATAAGGATTGGGTAGGATTAGAATGTACTTGTGGGTCTTTCTTTCATAACAGTTGTTCTTCTTGAGTAAATTTGATTCATTTATCATTGATACTGTTAGAATTGGATTATGAACAGGAGTGAGTGTTCTTAGAATGCAGTTGTAGTGGGTTTGCAAGCATTTTTGTGCACTACCAGAATTGATATTCTTCGGAGGTATTCATGGGCATTTCATATGTCCTAGCTCATATGAATTGGATACTCTCAGAACGCCCTTCTTTGTGTTTCATGCATTTCCTCAAGAATAACATTGGATAATTTTTTCAACACACATATGGGCATTTCATTTATTTGTCATGGCATTTGTAAATTTTAAAAAAGGTGCTTGCGTGGATTTCATTCAGTTCTCTTAGAATTAGGAGTGACAGTCCACGGGATGTCTTTGTTCATACAAGTTTGTGTTCTCCCAGAATGTATGAGTACTTCAATCATTTGCCAATTCGGATTGGATATTTTCAGAGGTTACTTGTTGGGACTTCATCATTTTTCATGACATTATAAGTGGGCGTTCTTGGAATTTACTTGGGCATATTTTATTGTGTGATCTTTAAAATGTACTTGTGGGTAGCTCTTTCAGTTGTGATACAAATATTGGACATTTTAAGTTCTTCTCAGTATGGGGTAGTCACATAGTATACGTTTGTGCATTTCATTTATATGTCGAGTATATGGGTTGGATGTTTGTAGCTTTTACTTGTGGGTATCTGATGTAATAGGGTTGGATGTTTTAGCTTTATCTTGTGGGTATCTCCTGGATTTGTTACATCAGATACTTTTGGGTATTGCGTGCATTTGATATGCCATAGGGCATAGAGTGTAGTTGCTAGCATGTCATTCTCTTGTCATACCATTAGGGTTGGATAATTTCAAGAGGTACCTCCAAGGTATTTGATTTAGTTGTTATAGCATTAAGATTGGGCTTTCTGGGAATGTACAAACACAAGTTTAATTGTATTTTTATTGGGTTTTAGACCCTCCACATGAGTTACTTGATAACTCCCATCGAGTAATATTTTATTGCTTCTTCAACATATGCTCTTGACAGAAGCATTGTGTTTTCGACATTTCACATGTTTGCAAGTAAATTGGAAGAAGGAAATATGCGGTGCGAACATGCGCAGGCCGAAAATGTGGTGTTTTTTTTGCCTCTGTTAATTTTTCTGGTGACTGCACCCAACCCGAGAGCAGAATATTTATTGTTGAGCTGCATTTTTTGGGTTTTGCATGCGACACAAACACTTTTCCTTCCTATGTTGCCACTTGCAGAGGGTATGGTCATGATTTTATTAAGTGCAGGGGCATTTATTGGCCCATTTCCTATCACTTCATGGATTAGATATGCATGAAAATCAGATTTTTTCATTTACTCTACTTGGGTTGTCACTTCCTCATGCAGAGTTCCTTCATTTCTGTTCGTGTGTTGTCATTTAATGATCAGATGTACACACAAAATCAGATTTTATCTGATTTTTTTCTTGACAGCAAGTCTGTAACCTAACTCCATTGTAGTTGGGGTTTGATCTCAACTGTTGTAATCTGAGTTATGTCCGATATCCTTAAAAGGCAGTCTTGTACATATTTTCTAGGTTCTTCTGTGTGAGTTCTTCTTTGGTTCATTACAACAATATTATGCTCTGGATTTGTAACTCCGTTTATGCCTTTCATGAATAGAAATCTTTGATTTACGTTATTTTGCTAGTCTAATATATTGTGCATTTTATTGCCTTGTCTGGATTATTTCTCTTCTATTTTGTCAAGTTCACATGTTATGTTTATCCTGCTCATGAATATTGTCTTGTGAACATGTTTCCCTGCAACATCTTATTAGTTCTTGCCAACATGTTGGAGTTAAGATTAGTGTATTTAGGTGCTTTATTCATGTATATTGCAGTCCTAGGCAGAGAGAGTAACCATGTTTCAATCTGGTGCATCACCCCCTTTCCCTTTCAACATTTTAGTTTCATGCATTGATTCTCTCTTTTCCCTCAAAGCAGTAGTTAGTTGTATCCTAATTGTAAGGAAGTTGGCCTTCTCCGGAGATTTAACCTCAAAGCACAAGTCCCACACTTAGAGGTTGTTTCTATGTTACACAAGGTTGGTTGAGGGTCATACCTCAAGCATGGGTGCGAACATTTGTGTCAACAATTCTCGGCATGAATTTATTACAGTGCAGTTTTCTGTAGCCAATTTCATGGGATATTTTACAGGAATGATACTTGAATGTTCAATGGCATAATGCATTGCTTTATGAGGTTTAACATGAATACCATTTGTGATTTTATGTATCTGTGTGATATTGATGCCATGATTGGGTAATCTATTATGGTACTTGGGTCATTATGTTTTTCAATCTCAGAAGTTACTTTCATGTGTATAGGTCTAGACTCAATTCCTGAACTCATTTGCAATTCAATTGCTGCACAACTGATCATATGTAATTGAATATTTTACTCAAAGGGCATTAGATCTTCTACATCTGAATGTATTTTTCTCTTGAGTTTAATATGGATGGCATTGGCTATGTTACCTGGGGTCACATTTCCATCCGTAAGCCCTGGGTTTCCGAAACTGTTCCTGTTTCGGGGACTTGGGGACAGTCGGAAACATTTCCAAGCTGTTCCCACTGAAGTGAGAAAATGAGAAACATGTCCCCGAAACTTTGGAAATGGTCAACGTGTTTCCAGCTGGTGTTGACAGTCCTGTGGATTCCATAGCTGTTTCCTGTCCATCCTGGGGACTGCTTGAAGTTTCCGATTCCAATTAAAATTTAATTAAAAAAGCATTAATAAATGGTGATTTTTTTCCAATTCACAAGCCCCATGCATTGGAAGTCATTAAGAATAATAATATAACATAACATATGTTGAAAGTTTTTGTTTTGGAAGTCATTACAAACTTAGCATTCAATTATGACTGAAAACTCAGACTTTTGTTCAATAAACCAGACTTGAAAATAATTGTAAATTAGACTTATGTTTGATATTCATATTGCAGAGATGGAAATTAATACTGCTGGGTTGAGGAATACTCAAATCATTTGCAGCTTTGATAATGCTCCAATAGCAGCAATAATCGCCCAAAAATACAAATTGTAGCTGATTACTGTCAGACTAGGTGGTTGCTACCTGGCTAGGAAAGATTTGACACAATAAATTTAATTCTACTATTAAAACCACAAGCAAGGGCTCTAAAGTTTAAACATATCTCCCATCTATGGTAGATTGATTCTCTATTTCGATGTCATTTTATGTTCCTATTCTTAAATGATGATTTGATTTGATGCTATGTTCTATGCTGATTTGATGAATGAAATTGATTATTTTAAATTATGTTGCTATGATGAAAGTGACAGTGTTATGTAATAACAAAATTCATGAATATATATATATGTGTGTGTGTGTGTGTGTGTGTGTCCCCTGCCGTCCCTTGCTCAGGCCAAAAGAAATCTGTCCTAGAAACCCATTTCCCTCTCCCCCCGTCCTAGAAACTCAGGGTAACATAGGGCATTGGTGATTTCATTTCAGCTGTATTTAGAATGATCTCAAAGGCTTAATGGTTGAAGGCATTTTCATGGAGATGTTTGATTTATGCTATTGATCGTTTAATGCTAGAAAGACATTTTTTATGTAGTTTACATGATATCTGTTAATCAACTAATGTGGGAAATTGATATTTTTAGGAAGTAGTCTTAATTGAAGTCTTTGGATGTGAATTGTGCATGTAGTGTGGGAAATTCTGGTATTCTTCCGTTTATTCTTCACTGTGGTTACCTCACCCAGAGAAACCAATCGGGCTGGGGGCATGCCACTGTTACACCAGATTGGTGAGGCCACAAAGAGATCATATGCACATTCACCATCAGCGACAGTGGTCCCTCTCTCCAGCGACAGGCTCAAACTTCTCCGCACACAAATAGTTATCCTTCGGTTCTAGGCTATTTTTTGATGATTATGAACTGTTAGTTGTTTCGCAGTCTTGTAGCCTCACTTGTGTAGTTTGTTTCTCTTTGTTTGCTTCTTGCTCTGTCTGTTTGCTTTTTCTCAGACACCGTTTGGTGGTCTTGCTGCCTTCTGGCCCCTGTTTGTATCTTCAATCACTTAGGCCCATTTGTGGTCTCTTGCTGGACATTAATAGTTTATCTTATATTATCTTATCTGTGCTGATATTAGTGGTATCAGATTTTAAATGAAGTTTTTTGCTTAATGGTATGAGTTGCTTAATGCTAGTTTTTTAAAATCTAATTTACACGAATTATCTAAGCATCCAAGGTGAAGTTCTTTTTTGTTTTGCATAAGTTTTGGACATTATTGGCATTGCATGTAAAATGGGGTATCGCACACCTGATATTGGGAGATAGTTTTTTGGGCTCTGTCTGCTTAATTTGTAATGCTGATATTGGTGGTGTTTGATATTAAAATTTTGGAAAGATTTTCATGGGTTATTCCAAACAGTAAATGCAGATCTGATTTTTATTTATCTTTGGTTTGTTTACAGTTTAAATTTAAAACAGGATATTGAAACCTGCACGAATGAGGATCACAACTAGAAAGTCTTCTCAGGGGTATAGCAAAGGTTTTTTGCCTTATGACCCTAGCATGGATTATGCACATATAGCCAGGAGAACAAGGTCAGCTCAGAAAGTGATTTGTCAACAGAGCCATAAAAAATCCGCGAAACAAGTAGATTTTATTGAGGTTCATGACAATGAAGGTGATAGTGGCATTACCATAATGTCTAAAGTTCACTTAAAGAAGAGCAATGTCCGCAGAACAAGGTCAGCTCAGGAAACAATATGCCAACTGGCTTCCAAAACTTTTCCTGTGACACAAGAAACAGTCTTCATGAATTTTCATGACATTGAAAGTGATGTTGTGAAACCTCTAACGCCTGAAGCTAAAGAAATCAAGACACAGAGGTCTGTTAGTGCTATGAACCAAAGAAAATCAGGTAGGCCTAGGAAGTGTGAAGAAGACAGCATTATCAAATGTGAAGGAGACTCACACTCAAGCATTTCAGGAAGTCGGATTAACCACATTAACAACAAGTCTCAAGATCGGCTAAAGGATCAACAAGCAGACATTATTGAGGTGTCTGACACTGGAAGTGATAGGGAAAAGCCTGTAATGTCAGCAAATAAGGAAATCAAGGTAGAGAGAACTGTTAGTCCCATGAAAAGAAAACGAGGTAGGCCTAGGAAATTTGAAAGAGATAAGGCTAGGAATTGTGAAATTGATCCACAGTTAAAGATTCCAGAAAGTGGAAAAAAGCGCATTAGTAAAAAGTCTCAAGATTGCCTGAAAAATCATAATAACTCAAACCATATTGCATGTGATCTTGAGAATTTGGTGAAGCTAGAGGTGCAGAAGCAGATAACAAAGTTATTTTGTGACAATGCAAAGACTGGGGTGCTTTTTCAGAAATCCAGAATGGAAAAATATAGTGCTTGTGAAGCTAGGAGAAGAAGGCCTCTTCAAATTTCAGACTCAGAAGATGAAGAGATGGAGACTCGTCCATTCTTAAATAAACAGAGGAACACATCAGATATTGAAAGCTTAGAAAAGTTAGTCACTAAAAATTGCATTGCAAATATTGGTGAGAACAACTATGGTTCCAACTCTAACATAAAGTTGGAAAAGGATGCTAAAGTAAATAATGGAAGCAATTCTAATATAAAGTTGGAAAAGGATGCTAAAATAAAAAATGGAAGCAACTCTAATATACAGTTGGAAAAGGATGCTAAAGTAAAAAATGGAAGCAATGCCAAAGAATATTTGAAAAATCGAAAGAATAGCAGAGTGTCAGCACCAGTTTTTGAGGAGAATGACCTGCTATTTAACGACCTCGTGTTGGATACTGAACAACAATCAGAATCACCTTCAAAACATGGTGATTTAGATGAAATGTGGAAGGCAATGGACAAGGCCTTAAAAGAGCAGGTATGTAATATTATTTTACTTCCAGGGGGAACTCTTGGCTAACAAAATAATCAATTTATATGGACATTTAAAAGAAGAACCTAAGATAACAGGTTTATAGATTTTTTTATTTCAAAAGTACATAAATCTTTCTTTTAAAAGCAAATTTGTCAACAAATGGTCTATGTGCCTCTGCTGCTTAGTATTTAATTAGCTTTTGTTATTGGCAAACTTTTGTGTGTGAGCACAGTTATATATTCATTGAATCTTGTATTTTTTTGATTGTAATAGGCAGTATTGTCGTGGACTGCAAATCAATTCATTTAATATATTACAATGTGTATCTTGGATGCTGTTCAGGATCCTATTGAAATGGATGGAAGCAGAAACCCCAAGATTGTTAACCGTGTGAAAGGTCGTGGAACAGAAATTAAGGAATACCCCAAGGTTGTTAATTGTGTGAAAGGTCACGGTACAAAAATTAAGGAATCCATAAATGGGAAAGGTGACACAAATGCTGATACAAGACAAAAGAAACGTAGCAGAGATTTGAAACCTGTTGTTAATGAGAAAACACAATTGCCTTTCTTGCATCTCTTATCAGAAATTGAGATAGAAGCAAACATACCACTGGCATTTGAGAATATATTTGAAAACCAGGAGAAATCACAAGAAGACAAAGATTTGGAGGAAATGTGGAAGGACATGGAGCTGGCCTTGAATGGGAAAACACTAAGTTCAGGCAGCAAGGTAAGTAATTTCGGTGTTCTTGAGGTGTGAGTTTCATTTCCAATGATCTTCTTTTTGACCAGAATCTGAATCAGTCAATAACTTCAATGCAATAGTCTCCCGCTTTTCACATAATAGCTTTGTCTTTGTGATTAGACATAAATCTGACTCAAGAAAATCAATTATATCTCTTGGTGCTAGCCTTATAAATTGTGTTGCAGATATCAATCTCAATTTGAACGCTTCTTGGTTAGAAAACCTAAAGTTATGCTTTAAGATTGATCTTTTTTAACAAGGATTTTGCCTTCTATGCTTGCAATATTTTCATTTTGTTGTACCAGGTGCTATCATAAAAGTTTGGAAGTCCTATGAGTAAAATGACTTTCATGTCCATGTTTGAAGTGTCTAATCATACAAACTGGATCTTCATGTTTATGCACATATATATGAT
Organism: Cupressus sempervirens; assembly: GCA_028749045.1. NCBI lineage: Eukaryota > Viridiplantae > Streptophyta > Pinopsida > Cupressales > Cupressaceae > Cupressus > Cupressus sempervirens. The sequence goes on along the minus strand of CM053790.1, from coordinate 810,892,903 downwards.
GGATGGTTAACTGGCACACTAATGTTCCATGTAAATATCTTATCAGATCAACTGTAAAAATGCCGAGGACTTTCCTGAAGCCAAATTGGACATGTATGACATGTACTGCACGGAAGATCATATGTTTGTTTTAGATGAAGAAATAGGAATTATTTGCAAAATTTGCAAATTTGTAAGACAAGAAATAGATAGCATTTTACCTTCTATGGTAACTATTCTCATCCTGAAAGAAAGACAAATTGCTTTTTAATTGAATAATCAGAGAGATTATATCCAATATATTTCATTAAGTCTAAATTATATAAACCAGGGAAGCACAGCTTTAAGTAATAAAATTCTGTAAATCTTACTTGCGATTTTCTCCAATTTTGCAGTTTGTAAACACTGGAAGAAATGAAAGCAGAAAGGAGTATGTTCATGGAGAGGACTCGTCGTGTTCCCCAAACCTATACTTCGAAGACTACAGTATAAACTCTTCCGCTGAAAGTCATCCTCCAGAGAATTCTGTGTGGAATCTAATCCCAAGCTTAAAAGCAAACATGTATGCTCACCAACAAGACGCATTTGAATTTTTGTGGCGAAATATTGGAGGAGGTTTGATTCCAGAAAAGGTGAAGCTTCCTACATCAGATGAGGTGGGAGGTTGTGTTATTTCTCACGCTCCAGGCACAGGCAAAACATTTCTTGTTATAAGTTTTCTTAAGACATACCTGGAATTGTTTCCCAGATGCAGGCCTTTGATTATTGCTCCTAAAACAATGGTTTACCCTTGGGTTAGAGAGTTCAAGAAGTGGAGTGTTGACATTCCAGTTTTCTTGCTAAACAGATCAAAACCCTTTTGGGATGAAATTTGTTCAAACAGTGAATATGAAGAGATCATAAAACTGGCTAAGAGCAACCAGATTATGGGGAAAAAGTTAAAAAACTACAGGCGTTTGGTGATGCTACGTGAGTGGCACAGAAGAAAAAGTGTCCTTGTTATTAGCTATAAGCTTTTTGTACACCTAACTTGTGAGAAAAATGCAAGCCTACCTGAAGAGGCTAAATATATTCAAAAACTGCTTTTAGGGAGCCCAGGCCTGCTTGTTTTTGATGAAGGTCATCAAGCCCGAAATAGTAAATCAAATATATGGAATTCATTGAAAAAGCTTAAATCAAAACTACGCATTATACTGTCAGGAACGCTTTTTCAGAACAACTTTAGAGAGCTTTTCAACACGTTGTATCTGGTAAGACCAAATTTTGTCCATTGCTGCTTGGGTAAAAACTTGAACCTATCCTCAACACCTGGTCAAGTTACTGCTAACAGCAGCATGTACAGGCTAAGGAAGCTCTTCATGGATGAAATTGGGAATAAAATTCAGAATGGAAGCGAGAGTGGAAAAGAAGAATTTGATAGAACTCTTGCAAAATTTAGGTTAATGACTGATGATTTTGTTCATTGTTATGATGGGAAGATTCTTAACAGCTTACCCGGATTAAAGGATTTTACTGTAATTTTGAGAGCATCTTCTATACAGCAGTCTGTCTTAGATCAAATAACTGAAGCAAACAATCATGAGAGAGCCAGCAATTTTGAATTTGAAACTATGGTGTCTTGTGTGTCCATCCATCCATCACTCTGTAGGGATTTTGGTATGAAGAGGCTCTCTTCTGACATTGATGCGTCTACACTGGAAGCCATAAGGAAAGATCCTTATGAAGGTGTAAAAACCAGATTTGTTTTTGACCTTGTTAATTTATCCCAAGTAATGGAAGAAAAGGTGTTGCTATTCAGTCAGAACATACCACCTTTAGCTTTTCTGGTGGAGATTTTTGTGGCCCATTTTTCGTGGATTAAAGGGAAGGAAATTTTACAGCTAGATGGAACTGTTTCTTTGGATGAACGGCAATCAATTATCGATCAATTCAATGACCCAAAAGGGGAAGCCCGTGTTTTGTGTGCATCTATCAAGACATGTTCTGAGGGCATTACATTGACTGGGGCTTCAAGGGTAGTTTTCCTTGATCTAGTTTGGAACCCAGCCATAGTTAAGCAAGCTCTTAGTCGAGCATTCAGGCTGGGGCAAAAGAAGCAAGTGTATGTATATCGTCTCATCACATCAGGGACTATGGAGGAAGAGAAGTATCAAAGAACAGTCTGGAAAGATTGCTTGTCAACATTAGTTTTTGTTTCTCAAGGCACGGGAGAAGATATGGAGGCTAGTGGTGGAACGCAGACGATACGCTGTGAAGACAAAATCCTCGATAAACTTGTCGAATCAGACAAGGAAACAAAAACTTTTCATAGTATTTTTGAACACCGTCGTCTGAAAGGACAGAGAAATCCAAAGTCAGAGTACCCCCAGGGGTACCATAACTTAAAAGATAATTTCTTTAGTTATGCTGGTTAATGATTAACCATATTTCTTCAAGAAAACAGGCATTACACGTGACATGATATGCCCTTGTCTTGTTTTTCAATATGAACAAGATAGGAACAGTCAATTTGTAATCCTCTGATTTATCGTCGAATCCGACCCCGATATGTATTATAGATCTTCAAAGTGAATTTTTTTAATTTAAAATAGATCGATTAGTAGGAGACTCTCTACCATGATATAGCGTGCTCCGATTGTAATTTTCTTGTCCAATAGAGGCAGGACAACTACTTCAAGATTGGGGATCGGCAGGGCAGGGATGCAAAAACCTCACCCAATTTTTTTTTTTAACGTAACAAAATTGTTAAAAGATATTTCTACAAATAACATGGGATTGCTAAAATAGAAGGATTATAATTATAAATATGAGGAATGAGTTTATGATGGCATGTACTTGTTATAATTTTTTTAATAATTAGAAATTAGAATTTAAATACTGAATTTAATACTTTAATTATAATATTGTATAGTAATTTGAGAAAAAATTATATAAAAATTGATGATTAAAATTGATTGATAAAAAAATAGTTAAATGTAATTGGTGAAATTAATATGAAAAATCTATGTTACTTAGGATGATAGTATATGACCTAAATAAGATTTTTGACATAATCAAAAGTTAACTGATGTGTCATATTCTTGTTTTAGAAAATGAAAAACAAAAATATAGCTTTTTAACTTTGACCATCTAAACTTTGCATTTATAATTTTATTCTTATTTTTTAACAAATAATTAGATCTATTATTTATAGATGTAAGAAAATTCAATTAATTACAAATTATTTTAAGTGAGGTCAATGAGATGTACCACATATGTACACCAAATTTAAAAAATAATATACATATTTCTACTTAACTTGAAATGGTACAACATGAAGGAAAAATATATTTTGAGGAGTTGCAAAACAACAAATTATGATTGTTCAAACTTTGAAAAATATATTATTTGAAAAAAATAGTAATAGTTAATGTTTGTTAGCATAGAGTAGTTAAAAATTAAAATGAAAAATAGTATGTATTCATTAAAATTGATGACATTAATATTTTTTAACAATTTGATAATACGTGTTGAGTTTATATATTTATGTTAGTAATTTTTAATTATGAAAATAAAATATTTTTGATTTAAAAATTTTATCATGTCCAAAACTATATTAATGATCATGTTGAAAAATTAGTAAAGCTTAATAACTATAGAAAATCTAGCCCAAAAAATCAATAAGGAGGAAGCTTTCAATAAAAGGGGTCCTACAACACCAAATCAAATGAACCAATTATCATTGAGATAATAGCTTATATATAATATTATAATAATAAATTAATATATCAATTTTAGAAATATTTGATTAATTAAAAAATAATTCATTGTCATTGGTTGATTGATTTTAAACTAATTCGCTATGTGAAGTGAATGCAATAGTACTAGCCTACGACAAGTACAAAAAAGAAGATAAAATCAAACAAAAGACGTACTTGAATTAAACAACATGGATGAGGAACCATATATAGTTTGAATGTTTCCAAGGATGTGTGTCTTTTTTAAATCTTGAGTTATAATAGGGTAAGTAAATTGTCAGCTACGGGTGATAGGAATGGTTGATGAGGGATATAAGGAACTAAGATTGATGTAAGAGATTAAGATTTCAATTCTGGGATTTAAGAATTTGAAATGGATTTTGAGGATAATGAAGATTTATGTTTTGAGTCTAGATGGAGGAATATAGGATGTATTGGAGATACAAACATTTTAGAAAATGAGTTGTGTAGCCAAGGTCATAATAGCTAAGATTGTATTATATAAAGGGGTTTCAATATATAAAGGGTTCATGAATACCCTATCTTTTTCCTTGATAATTCATGCTCATTTTTTTTTTAGTAAAGTGATACTTGTAACTTTTGAAGCAAGATGCAAGTCCATTTTGAGGTGGATACATCAAGAAAGGATAAATATGATAAAGCCATAATAATCTTTTTGTATAATTTTCCCTTACAAGTTTCAAGTAGAGAAGGTGATCTAAACATTCAAGCACATTAGACAAGTCAACAAGCCTACTTAAGTGGGATTATCACTCTTGCATACACAAGAAATGATGGCCAAAATGTTCAACTATATGTTTTACAAGTTCAACTAGGTGATATCCTATATGTACCATAAGGGTACATTAAGGCCTAAATTTACATATGAAAGAGAATAATGCAAATGGTTGGAAGGAGATAGTAAACCAAATTTTTGTGTTCACTTTCCATAGGTACAAATTTCTTTGGGGCTTACCTAAGATTGACAAGATTTTACTTCCAACGGTCGCATCCTTTGGTTCACACCCACTATTTATACAATGTTGCAGGGCACTAACATCATCCCTTAGAGTGATCATTTCTCAAGGCAGGTCCCTAGAAAGAAAAAAACCAAGGCCCTTTATTATTGTTTGCAAGAATTTTCTTAAAGCAAAAAATGAAAACGCCAAGATTTAGAAGCTCAATTGATGGCACAAACCAGAGAGACAAAATGATATGATCATATGATTGATTCAGTATTGATCAATAATCAAAACAATAATGGATAAGATGCCCCTTGATATTTGGATGTGTGCACTGTAGATGTGCCTAAACATATAGACAATACATGATAACTAGGAGTGATGCTGATGATAACCTATCAACTAGACAAGGTGCAATCACATGTCCACCATAGGTGAATCATCCTTTAGTGTGCAATGAAAGGATGATAATGCAATAAGAACTCAAAGGTGGATCTCACAAACAAAGAGGTGTGAGATAACAACTAGTACAAGTGGATTTCACCTACACCATGTGCTACAATAAAATGCAAATTCCTATGTGTCTACATAACAACTAATATGAAAATGCATTATCCTAAGTAAACTTAAGTAAAGTATAATTAGTAATACTTAATTGCACCAACATTGTCCACTCAAGCTTCTACAAAGGATGCAAGAAGAGAACATACATAGGGAACCCTTGGGGATTAAAAGTAAAAGGGGTTAATTTTAAACCAAAGACCATATGTGTAAGATTAATTTTAAGACCTTTTTAAATATGTAGAAGACATACTAAACAAGTTGAAATTGAGCAAGACAATATCCTATGATGATAAAGACAAGAAGTGTGATCACTTGTCAAAATGTACACAAGGGTTTGGAATGATAACAACTTGATCAAACACTTCCCAAAATTGATTTATGTCCCTTTGATCAACTATGAGTCTTGAGATATCAAATGCACAAGATTGAAGAAACACAAGTGCAAAAACATAACTTGCGAAACTTCAACTAGATAAAAAAGTGTTAGAAGCAAAAGCATCAGGAGATGAAGCAACAATGTAGGAAGAAGTCATATATGCACAAGAATATTGAAAACTACCAAAAAAATAGTTAAAATGTAAAAGATAAAAGTATATATGCAGGTCTGAATAGAAAATGTCTAGTTTTGCTGACTTTGATGATTCTAGACTTGCAACTCACAAAAACATGTCTAAAAATAAGAAAAATGATTATTAAAGAGATAAGATTCCCACTAGGCATGCTAAAATGATGATAGTGGAAATTGACTACCTAAAATGTGAACCCTTTAAGCCCAACCATAAGCCCTAGGTGCACAAAGTAAACTAACATAATCTAATAGAGCACTTTCTTTAGAATGCAAAAGATACAAAATAAAACTAAAACAAGCATACCATGCACTCAAGAGACACTTTAACCCATTTTCCTCCTATCTTCCAAGATTGTGTGTTTTAAATGTTGGTGCTCTAAAATTTGTTAGCATGTGCATAAGAGGCTATGAGAGAATGGAGATTCATTGATTTTTGTAAACCTATGCAAGCTATATTATGAAAGCAATGATATTAATATGATAATATTTATGAAGACAACATGATAGATTGAGCTTTAGAAGATCAAAATAGAAAAAGCTCCTAAGATTTTTCATTAGGACAAGAATTAGGGTAGAATAAGATCATTAGATTCAAATTAAAGGAGAAAGTTTTATTTTATAGAAGACACATAAAAATAAAGGGTTAGAACTAAGAGGTACTAGGTAAGTGGGGATTGAAGAGTAGGTGAAAAATCATTGAGAGTAAAGGAGATTGAGGCATTATGAAATGAGTGAATGAGATAGAGTGGTAAGTAAGAAATATTGACTTAAAAAAATATTTAGGTGTACCATCATAAATTGTAAGCACCTAATATTTGTGCAATTTCATTATTATTTAGTAGCCACCTTAGTGTGTTGTTAATGGATGACTTTGTGTGACACTTAATGGAAACCTAATTCAAATATAAGTTCTCTATCATTTCAATCTTGTTTAAAATCGAGGTAAGCTCTTATTTCCAACTATGCTCCTCTATTTTTTCTTCCATTCAAATAATTTATTTCATCACCTAGGCCCTATGTTAGTATTTGTTGCCTTCACATTTTGTCCCAACCTCAAAATCAATTGTACCTTGCAATCTAGCATCCCGTAATTATCTAGGCATGTAGTCCTAATTTGAGCTCTAATTGGGTGGGTAATACCTTAGACGTTGTGTCCTTAGGAACATAACACATAAGGCATTGTGTTCCCCAATGATTAGGTTGAAATCAAAGCCAAGGTCATGTATCTATGACTTAGTGGGATATTTAGATTTATGGTCAATGTGCTTGAGTTTTAAACCTTGATATGTTGCCAAAGGTATATCTCTCCTCATTTTGGTATCTCTTATCAACCACGATCAAGACATTCGTCAAGTTTAAGATTTAAAGGAAAGCATCCAAGTGCTCAAGATCTATACATTGTTTCTTATGCGTTTAAGGTGCTCTTCTCCATGGATCAAGATTATTTCCCTCATTGAAGGTCAGGAAAGGAGTTTTCTATCAAGGAGATACACACATCTACATTCATCCAAGCCTTCTTTCTTATTCTTAATCAACACATCCATCATACAAGGTTGTCTTTCATGATATTCTTTGGGGTTTGTGTTAAATCAAATTTATTTCATCAATTTATTTGTTAACATTCAAATAAGCATTTGCATCTTTGAAGTATGACATTCTATTTTCCAAATAAAGTCTTTTCTATATGACATCACACTTTCATTTCCTTTATTTTATTTCAAGGTTGATTCAAATCAAGGGTTTTATTTAGGCAAACCCCTCATCCAAACCTATTTATTATTTTTCTATGGGTAGGTATAAGTATTGTAGCTATTGAGACTAATCTAGAAATTACAAAACCTATTAGAGTGACCGTGAAAATTTTGTCCAAATTCATGGGAACATAAAATAAAATAAAAAAATTGTTGCTAAGAACATAATGCCCATTTTATTTTGTACCTTGGAAAATCACATCAAATTCAAACTACAGGTTGGTACATTCTTCTAGATCTAGTTTCAAGTCATTAAAATGTATCTAGTTTTAGTCAGTCAGTATTTATGAATCTCACCCATTCTCCTTATTTAGACTTCTATTTCATATCATCATATTATCATCATCATTCCAATATCATTAAAAGTGAAGGATGTTGCACTCTCTTAGCATTTGATTCCTACTTGAGCCTAGTGGACCATCTTCCTTCCAAGTGTGCATTAGGAAAAGGGAAATAGTCTATATTGCATACCTTTTCTTATTGTACATTTTGGTCAACCTGACTTTTAACATTTGTTTTCTTTATTTGGTGTTAGAACTCCTTTGTATACTTAGACTTAATACATTTTATCCTTGGATCTAATTTGGGTAGCTTTTATGGAGCTTACTAAGCCTGATTGATGTGTGATAATTTATGTTGTTACATTTTTCCTTCTCTTTATCAACCATATGGAGGGAATACACTTCCTTACAATTAACTATAATGTTTATATTCCTTCAAGGTGTTCTTGCATATGGTATTATGAAACTTTCAAATATTTTTCTTCCTTATAAGACATGTTTTTAATTAGTATTCCATGTATTTTTCTCATTCAAATTCTAGCAAAATGAATAGAATTATTGACTATATAAGGGTTTTTTTTTAATGAACCTAAAAATAACATTAGCATAAACTACCTTAGTCCTAATCCAATGGTATCTAATATTGACCAAACAAATAGAGAAAAAAATCCTAATGATCCTATATTAGTGAGATCTAAACCCTCTTATTCTAAACCTACCTATTCCTTCATTTTTCTTCCCTAAGTAAAATATTAAGAGTCAAGTCATCCTTCTTAAAGTTGCCAGTCTTTTAACTTTTCCTTTTCGGTCTATTAGAACTAATGTAGCAATTGGAACTTTGTTCCTTCCTTTTAGTATTCCCTCTTTATCCTTTAATTGGTCTTGTCATGAAAATGTCAGGTCTTCTCAAAATGTCATCAAGTTGATGTCTTTCATGTTTCAAAGTCATGCAATGTATCCTATGGTTGATGTCAGAAGTATGGTTGAGATTTGACTGTAAATGGAACTAGTAAGCAAATGCAGAAAAGCTCCTTAGATAAAGACACAAAGTAAACAAAGAAAAAGTGAAACCTAGTTCCAAAAAAATGCATTGGAATGTGACAAGTGAAGTGGAATTCTCCAATACAAGGGAAAGAAAAATAATCTCTGGAAGGTGTGGCTCATACAAAGAAAGAAGTGACTTGAGCTTATTTATAGATTCTTCATCAAGGTTAGGGACAAAGGAAAGAAGACATAAATGAACATTGGTTCTAGAAATGTCCTTGGAGCTTGAAATGTGAGATGGAAAATTGAAAGATGAGATTAATTATTACTATTTAAAATTATGGAGGACAAGAAACTTAAAAGAAATACAATGAAGGGATAATCTTTAGTTCAAGAACCACCTTTGAAGGCCAAGGCCATAAACGTAACTTGTAAAGTAAGAAGAAAAGAAATGAGGGGATGTCTTCAAGTTAAAATAAAGTTACATTTCGTATGCTCTGGTCCAACATTGTTGAAATAACTCTTCTCATTAAATTAAAAAAAAGGCTGACGTATCCCATGATTGAAAAATCTTCAACATTTAATGCATAAAATGAGCTACATTAGTGGTGCCACTGAAATGCAATTAAATAGATTTAATAAATATTTGAGAGGAAATTTTTAATTTTTCTTCAGAGGAATTGAAAGAAGAAGAGAAAAGGTAGAGGATCAAATGAATTCAACCTACAAGTAATGACTTTTACCACAAGTGAAATTTGTTTTAATTATTTTCACTAGTTGTCTCAAATTTTATCATTGTCTTACTAAATAGCTATTAATCATAGTTTGTTTGTAAAATAAAGGAAGAAATATGAGCTTTAAGCACATGAGTTATGATTATTTAAATGGTTTAGAGTGTGCATTGTTTGAGGTGGGTGACACCAAATTGAGGCATATAAATTTAAGAGAATTATGGGGTAGGATTAGACAACCTAATAACACAAAAACTAGTAGAAAGAGGGTTTTTGGAAGTCATTTTTTTATATATCATTGTGTAGATCATTGGTTTGATTACAAAATGCATAAATAGATGCAAACCAGACAGAAGGAAGATGAAAGAGTCCTTGTTACTCTTGATGGGTAGACCATACATAATTTCTTGTGATTATCATGAGTAAGGTAATTGTTGGTGTAAATAAGTATTTACTTATTACACTTACTTAAGTTTACTTAGGTTAATGCATTATTTAATTATTTTGCATTATTTAATTATTATTTTAGGTGAGACACTTAGGAGTTTGTGTACTCTCATTGAGTTACGCAACTCTAATTATGCACATGGTGTCTACAACATAGGAGTATGCATCATTCACTGAGTTGTCATGTTGACAACACAGTTATCCACACTCCTTGTTTAACACATGTTGTCTACATCACTGATTTTCGTGCTACACCATTGTAGGCTTATCCTCACATCATCACACTTAATCTCATGCTCAATGGAGGATAACCCATATCTGGTGGACATGTGCTTGGTTGTATGACATATCACGATGTTGACTTTTATGCATTCTAGAAGCTCTCCTGAAGCCTTTATATACAAGCACTCCTAGTGTAATCTCAAGTTGGTGAAGCTGGCATATTGAATGAATATCGTCTTTCTAATCATACTCTATCTATTTTGGTCTACTGTGTGCTTGTGTTGAGTTCTTTAGTTCTTGGGTGAATTTTGGCCTAAGCCAAATTCTTACATGGTATCATTATATATTATTATTGCAAGGTTATAATTATAATCTTGCGGGCACCTCTGCAATTAAATACGGGCTATAACACCCCCACGGACCATACTGTGCATTCCATCTAAGCACAATCAAATTTTTGGTAGTCATATAACCCACCAGCAGCATATAACATCCGACAGCTTCTACCGGCGGGCGTCTACATTTCAGAACCCGTGACCAGTCTTTATTTAAATGCTTTGTGAGCTTTGCTTTTAAACAACTCATAATTCCCATTCCCATCCATGTGGGACAAACAATTTTTAAAAAAAATATGGCACAGAGGTGTCGCATAACTTGAAAACTGGCAACAGAAAGTTATTTCTCCAGCGACGCACAACTCAAAAGTTAGAGACATGTGTTGCTTTCACAGTCTCCATGCGGAGACAACCCTGTGAATTTGCCATCCACGTGTCTACCACACGGCATGTTTTGGTTCACCATTTTTGCAGCTGTCAAGCGACCTGTGATGCCATTTGATTCGGCCACACATAGTCCACGTGGACCAATCCTGCGTCGCCACGTGGACAAATCCATGTCAGACGCCTGCGTTGTACCTACCCCACAGACAGTGACTCAACATCCACATCAGCCACCCATGCCATAAAATTCTATACAAATTTGTATAGTACGGCACGCCGCATCAGCTTCTGATGTCATCAATGCATGATAGTGCTGACATCATCAATTTTGTTGTCTTAAATTTGATGCCTATTTGGATGTCATTTCAAGGTGAAATAAAACTGACACGATCATCGTATGACCATCAAATTTAATCACTTTATTCGTTGATGCAACCCCTTTTCAGATTGATTTCCAATTTTGTAGTCTGACTTCGGGAGGCCATAACTCAAACATTCAGACTCCAAATTAGGTGCGATTTTTTTTTGAAATTGGGTAGAATTTCCTAAACTTTTTAGTGGAGTAGTTATTTTTGGTTTTGGTGTAAGGATTGTTCAAAAATTGTATTTTTTGGCAACTATACCTGCATAATCCTACATTTTGCAACTTCAAATGCTCCGTACGGGCACATCTAGAGTCAAAAAGAGGTCCTTTTTTTTTTGAAAGTGCATTATTTTTCATCTACTTTCTAGATCTACTATCAAATTATAGGGTTGTGTGGACAAAAGTGTCACTTTCAGTAATAGGGTTTTTCTTTTCTTTGTAATGCTTCATAATTGTAAAGTTCTAGATTTGTAATCATTTTAGAAGTTGTAACAAGCAAAATCAGAAGTCCGTGAAGGCCAAAATTGGCAAGTGGCCCATTGTAATCGCACTATTGATAAAGTGCCCAAAGCATCTATTTTGGTGGGGTTTCTTGATTTAGTGAAAAGGGGGGGTGTTCTTGGTGTTGTGTTCTCTCTTTTTTGCACTTTTCTTTCATTTTCTACATTATGGGGAACTTTAAGTTTCCTAAATTAACTCCTCATAACTATGCTACATGGTCAATCAAAATGTTGTATCACTTAATGCATAATGGAGTTTCACAATATGTAGATGGTACTGTTCCTAAACCAGTAGGTGATAATGTTTTAGCAAGTGATATTTCAGCTTGGGTAGCAAAGGATAGGAAAGCCCTAGGTGATATATGTTTGGGGGTAGATGATAAAATCATGTATCAAATCAAGAAATGTACTACATCCAAGGAAGCTTGGGATACCCTTGAAAGCCTTTATGGTAAAGTGTCTGAAGAGGATGTGTTCAAAATTGAAGATGAGCTTGTATCCTTAGATCCTAAGTCATATGACTCCATCCAGGATTTCATCATCAAGGTGAATGAATTAAGGAAAAAGCTTACTGATTGTGGGAGTTCTATAAAAGATGACCGACTGATCTATCTCATCCATAACAAGCTGCCATCGAAATATTCCACATTTGTATCTTCTTTTAACACATCAAAGACTACCTTAGGGTCCGCCTACAAGAAAGTCACTTTTGATGAATATGCTAAACTGTTGGATGATGAAGAAAAGAAATTGAAATCAATGGAAATTCTCAAAACACCTCAGTCCAAAGCATTGGTGGTTAATGAGGGTTCTCAACATTCAGCTAAACAATCTTCAAATAAAGGAAAGGGTAAGAAGAAATGGAAGAAGGACAAATCTGAGGATGCAGAAAAGACAACACCACAATCCAATCAACAAGGCAAGTCTTCCTCAAATTCCAACAAGAAGGGGGACAACAACAATAAGGAGAAGAAGAAGTGTGCTTATTGCAAGAAATTGGGTCATGAAGAGCATGAGTGTTATCTTAAGAAGATTGATGAGTTGACCAACATCATGAAGAAACATAATGTTCCATTGCCTAATGCTTATAAGGATAAAGGGTCTTCTTCAGATTCCAAGGGCAAAGGGCAAGCACTCATGGCTAATTCAAACTCTTCAAAGGAATGGATATTTGACTCAGGTGCTTCATATCATATGGGTTCTTCAAAGGAGTATTTCTCTCCATTGAATTAGTCCGAGGTAACACACATCTTAATGGGAAATGATAGTAAAATGGCAGTTGAAGGAAAAGGAAACGTGGAGATGGAAAATGGAGAGTTTCAAGAGGTTCTCTATGTTCCAAACCTAAGTTCAAATCTCCTTTCAATCTACCAAATCACTCACCTTGGAGATGGACATAGAGTTGAGTTCCTTCCAGACTCAGTAAAGGTGCACAATCTTAAAGATGATTCCTTGGTTGCAGTGGGGAAAGTGGATCATAACAAAAGGTTGTACTCTTTCTCTCATTTTGTACCCAAGTCTCCTTCAAAGGCCTTGTTATCTCAATCCAATTCAAACATGCAAGTATGGCATGAGTGGTATGGTCATCTTGACTACCACTACCTTCAACAACTTTGCACATACCACATGGTAAAAGGTCTACCTCAAATCAACTTTTCTAAGGGTGAATGTTCCACAGATTCAGTGGACATGCATCCAGAAGGGAAGTTACAAAGAGGGAAGTCTTCGAGAGAACCAGGTGTTCTTCAAATGGTTCACATGGTATTAGTAGGTCCTTTCGCATCCAGCCAAGTTCGTTACATACTTACCTTTGTTTATGACTTTTCAAGGTTCACTTGGGTCTACTTTCTGCACAGTAAGAATGAAGTGTTGGACACATTTCTGGCCTTCAAGACTCATGTAGAACAGAAATCCAAAAAGGCCATCAAAGTACTCCGCATGGACAATGGAAACATGGATGTGAATAGAAGACTTAAGGAATTTTGCAGACATGAGGGAATTGATCTTCAAACTCTGCCATCATTTAGTCTATATAAGACAGATGTTGCAGCTTTGAGGATTCACACTCTCGAGTCTATGGCAAGTTGCATGATTCATGCCAAGCCTCTAGATCCATCATTAGAGGTCGATGCAATCTCAAGTGCCACTCACATTCTTAATCGTTAACCTCATCTAGCCTTAGATGGTAAAACTCCTTTTGAGGCATGGTGTGATAGAGAACCTATTGTGACACACTTCAGAGTCTTTGGTTGTTTTGCATGGGCAAAAAGATCTTCTAGGGGATGCAAGGTACAACCACCTCAGCCTTGTACTTTCATTGGTTATGAAGACGGTGTGAAGGCATACAGACTTCTAGATCCTAAGACACATCAAATTTTTTTGGAGAAGGATGTACATTTTGAGGAAAGTTCACCAAGTTTGTCCTCTACTCCTCTCCGCACATCATATAGTGTGGAAACTGATAGTGATTTCAGCGACAGTGCTTCAACAAATTTAGACATGTGGTGTTCTATCAATAGTTGCAGTGAGAGGTCACTTTATCAGTTCAGTCCACATGCATACATCACCACAGTGATAGGTCCAAAACAGTAGGGTACATCCAATCTTCCAGATACAGATTTAGTAACAAATTTGGGGGATAGTATTCATGATCTGCCTCTTCTTCTTGATGCAGAATCACCTTCTTCAGTTGTCATGAGGGTTCCATTTGACTCTCTTGTTCATTCTCTACATGATCGATCCTCATAGGTTGAAGTGATTGTGGATACTTATGATCAGCAATTGTAGTAGGGTTCTTCATCAATTGCAGAGACAGACAGTTCTTTGGGATAGGTTCTTCAGTTAGTTGAGAATGTTTCAGAGACATCACTTATCCATGGGATACTTTCCACACATAGCGAAAGCGTCTCATTTGTACCTTTGGCATTGTTTCTTCCTAAGGGTAGGAACACCATTCTACAGTCTTGGATTAGCTTCTTCATCGGAGCAGTCACTATTTGGCATTCTTCTTTGTAGTGGGGGGGGGGGGGGAGGGGGGAGCCTATTCTATCTCTCTTCCTCTTCTCATCATTCTCTTATGTATATACTGGATGTATGTCATAATGGGGGGGTCTTTATTACTCCATCCATCCCTATTTATCTCTCTTTTTGGGGAGGGCTTTTCCCATGAGGTTTTCCCTCTTTCCTTGCTTTATGGGAGATTGCATATCATTATGTACATGGGTACCTAACATGGCCTAGTAGCTGGGACCCATATTGCATTTCATCCTAGATTTTGTAAGCTTAAGGGCATTCCCCTAAGTTGCACTTAAGGGGGGGTGTTGGTGTAAATAAGTATTTACTTATTACACTTACTTAAGTTTACTTAGGTTAATGCATTATTTAATTATTTTGCATTATTTTATTATTATTTTAGGTGAGACACTTAGGAGTTTTTGTACTCTCATTGAGTTATGCAACTCTAATTATGCACATGGTGTCTACAACATAGGAGTATGCATCATTCACTAAGTTGTCATGTTGACAACATAGTTATCCACACTCCTCATTTATCACATGTTGTCTACACCACTGATTTGTGTGCTACATCATTGTAGGCTTATCCTCACATCATCACACTTAATCCCGTGCTCAATGGAGGATAACCCATATCTGGTGGACATGTGCTTGGTTGTATGATATATCATGATGCTAACTTCTATGCATTCTAGAAGCTCTCCAGAAGCCTTTATATACAGGCACTCCTAGTGTACTCTCAAGTTGGTAAAGCTGGCATATTGAATGAATATTGTCATTCTGATCATACTCTATCTATTTTGGTCTACTGTGTGCTTGTGTTGAGTTCTTTAGTTCTCGGGTGAATTATGGCCTAAGCCAAATTCTTATAGTAATAATACACACACCAAGATTTTACTTCTTCCCAAACTGAGCTTGACATGAAGAGGGGTGTGTATAGGACATAGATTGCTATGAATTGGTTCCATCCTCTAAGGAAGGGTCAATCAAAACTATCCTTCTATGTATGTTAAGGGTGAATTTATGGATATTTTATTATATTGATCCTATAGAAACTCAAGGGAGATGAAGATACCATTTTCCTAGGTAAATGATTATTGATTTTCTTCTAGATGATATGTGTCAGGTCAAGAAACTTAGATTGGACATGGATAATTAGTGAATGAATACACCAGTTTTTCAATGTATTCCCACTGAATTGGTTATTTTATGCCATCATATTTAGCGTATGCTCTATCTTGCACTCAACATTGGTTTGGGATGGAACATGTGCAAAATTTTGAAGTTGACAATATTCATATTTGTGACTTTTATTCCACTTTGTAATTATATAAAAAATTATGCTTATTTAAATAGAGTAAATATTGTGTCACTATAAAATTGGTTTGTGAGTTACATGGATGCTCAAAGAGGAGAATTCCTTTGAATCCTCTTTGTCAATTGAGGCTTATGGCAACTATTTCATCCATTTTCCCATTTTCACATATATTAGGTTTGGTGCCTTTAATGATTTATCGTGAAATTGCCCGGCTACATTGAGGATAAAATTACTAAGTTAGGCACGTGTATAAAAAAATTAAAATTGAATAAGGGGTGTACAAAGAGGTATAAGATAAATATCACTTTTCCTATTTCAATTGGAGTATAAACATGCTTGTCCCCTTCCAATGAAATACATATAACTAATGAAATGCGAAAATATATCATGAAAATAAATGAAGTTCCAAGAGGTCATTTTGTTCTAAACAATTTTGTAAGGGACAACTTATAGTTGGTGTCTTTATACCATTTTTATCATCTTAAATTGGAAGCACTTCAAGTTAATGATGGTTTAGCACCCATTTAGTGAGATTTAATGCTAGATTTACATTCTCCCATTTCTTCTCATCTCTTTTTATTTATCCTAGATGGAAATGAGGTAGGACCTAATAGATCATCCTTCGTATTCATATTTCATGGCACAAAGCTTGAGGTAGGAGCTATCCACTTGGGTCCTCTTTTTTCTTCTTCCAATCACTAAAAATATATTTTTTTGCGTTGAAATATGCTTTTTCTCAAGATCTATGTGAATCTTCCCAAAACTAGTACCTCTTCCAGGACCTTGGGGGAATCCCAAGGATTTCTAGGCCCGTAGGTCAGGAATGGAGTGCGTCACTACGCTAGGTTAGGCATGTAGTGCATCCCTACCTAGGTTAGGGACACAATGTGTCCCTAACCCAGGACCTATTTTGGCTCCCCTTCTTGGCCCTTATGTCCTAGTTTATTTGAGGCATTATTTTGATTGCTTGGTTAATCGACAAGAGGAAGTTTGTTATAAATCCTTTATAAATACCTCATTTTATCTATTCTGCATCACACAAATACAAGAATCTAAACACGTACACTCAAGAATTCAAGTCATCTTTGAGTAGATCCAAGGATATCCTTTTGCAATCCATTGGAGAGGAGATCTCTTACATTCAAGATTATTTCAAGGAGCTTCAAAGGATTTCATTGGGGGGCTTCATCATCCATCTTCCCTGCTTGTGCCACAACCTTTCAAGATCTAGCTTCCTACATTAGTGATAGTGAAACGTGTCATCAAGAGAGGGTTTCATTTTTTATCCTTCTTCTACATTCACACCTTCTTGATCCAAATCAACTTGGTAAAGTGATCTTATTGAATTTGATTGATAAATATTACTATTGTAAGGTGAATTCACGTATTACTTTACATTTCCAACATTTCAATTTATTTAATTTCAAAGTTAATTCCTAAACCAAGGTTTGACCAAGGAACCCCCCCATTATCAAAATAAAACAACTTATCTTATAGGTTACAGATCTTAGAAGGAAAACTAGAACCCAAATTTAGATACCCTTTTCATAGAACTTCAAAGATCCAAAATTTGCTTTGGGATCAAACATAGAAGGTTAGTGATGCATTATGTTCCTACCCCCAACAAGTCCACCCTAACCTAGATTGACACCACCCCTACATATCAACCCTAACTAAGAGCCGAATGATTTCTAGGTTTTTCAAATCTCACATTTTTAGGTGCAAAATTAGGTCTATTCATTGTCTGGAGCAGTACATAAGGTAGAAGACTATATTTAATATTTCATCCACTTTTTAGGGTTAGTCATTTATTTTCATTATTCATTTCAACATATTTCATATCTATAATCTTAATTTTATTTTATAGTAATGTATACATTAGGGTTTTATGGATCTTGTATTCTTTCTATAATTCTATAATCATTAAATATTTATTTGCATTGGTGCTCCCTCATCATTTGGATTGCACTAATATGCTTATTGGTGCAGGAGCACCTATGATAGGGAAAATAAGGATCTAGGAGTATGGATAAGACATAAGACCTAGTAGATAGGAATAATGAGTCATGGGTCATACATGTGAAACATCAAACACTAATGTAATGCATGAGATGAGAAAATTAGATGAAATGATGTATTTGTTGTCAATTAGGAGCAAAAGTGCAAAAAGTGGATTTGGAGGGCTAAGTAAGCATAGAAGGGTAGATAGACATGAAAATGGTCTAAATATGGCCTAAATACCTTCCATGCATGTTTTGGAGTCATAAGGTATAATCCTACCAAGTCTAAGATGCAAAAATGCAAAAAATGCAACTTTTCTTATAAAAGTTGCAAAATTGTTTAATAGTTACTAGGAGGTTGCCAAAGAATGAAAAGTTGGTTCAGTTAGGCATGGAATGAGTATGTAAGGCCCTCGAAGTCACTTTTGTACGGTTCATAAATTTGGTATTGTACGACATCATACAACATAACAACAAATTGATGGTAGTTGGAATGAAAGTTTGAGTTTTAGATTCCTATATGATGGAATCAGTGGTTTTGTTTTGCAATATAGTTTCTACATTTTTTTTACTGGGTTTTTTTTTGGGGTTGAAGTTTTGAACAATCCATTGGTGTGCACGATAAATGTTTTTCTAAATAGTCTACTTGCTAGCTTGTACAGGGTAGACTTGGCAAAGTGGTGTCTACCAAAATTCCCCATGGTTGAAACCTCATGAAACCTTGAGGAATGCTAGTAGACATCTTGTATATTACATTTTAGGAGGGATGGAGTCAAGAGTGTAGGGCCAAGCCAATTCCTTGGAATCCCTAGGCGAAACAATGGTGTACTTGGCTAGAAATTGAGCCAAGGAAAGAGGTATTATTGCAGGGGCATAACTTTTTGGATTGAATGGGTGTTATGGTGTGGTAGATAACTGAATGGAGTCACCACATGTGTAAGTAGAAGTATCCAAGATCCCTAGGGAAGGAGCAAGAGAGTTTTTATTGCTGACTAGTCTTAAAGGTCATTAAACCCTAGCAAACCCTTAAAAATAGGTATAGGGCATCGAGTAGAAGTTGGGAATTTGAGACCCAAGAATATTGAAGACCTTGGAAAAGGGTATTTCAATATAGAGTTTTTTTTTAGCATCCTTGAGGAAAGTTTTGCACAAATCACAATTTAGTCAAATAGGAGGGCTAATTGAGGGCTACTATGCCTAATAGGAGATTTTCAAGGATTTGAAGGGATTGAATAGAAACATAATGAATGAATTGTGGGAAATGGATGAAAAGAATTCTAGGACACCCTAGGAAGAGCCTCCCACCCTTGCAAGAACTAGTGAACCAGTAAGGAGGCATAACATGAAGTTCAAGCTAATGAGCAAGCTTGAATAGATAAGATAGTCAAAGGGAAACGTTGTTCTTAGTGGATTAAGGGTAACTTGTGTAAGTAGGGGATTGCTAGGAGTGTTGATCTACTATCTACATTACCCTAGACTATTCCTATCAAATTGATATCAAAGAAAATTTCATTTTGGGAAAAGATGTGCATGTCTGGTAGTGAAGGAGAAACTTCCATAGGATCCACCATGGTGACAAATGCAGAGTTGTCTAAGAAGGTTCACAAGCAGGATGAGGAGAATGTAGAGTTGAAGGCTAAGATAACAACCTTGGAGAATACACTTGAGAGAGAAGCTCTCAAGATTGAGGAAGTGACCAATAAGGTCAATCAACAAGAGGATCATAGCAACAAAAAGAAACAAGTGTCTGATGAAGAAGAGGCACCCACAACTGATCCTAAAATACCAAAGAAACCTTTTCTTAGGGACACCAAAGAATTGAATCAGAAAGATTTGGAAGGAGTACCACTTTTTTGTGGGAAGCTAGATACAGACCATGTCTTGGAATGGTTGGAAGGCATAGAGAAGTGCTTTGAAAGTGAGAATGTGATAGAAGCTCAAAAGGTGAAAGTGTCAAAGGAAAGGATGAGAGAAGCAACTCTCACATGGTGGAAGTTTTTTCAAGATGAAAGAGTGAAAGAGGGTAAGAATCCCTATGAAAATCAGAAGAGTGTGGTGAGCCATATACAACAAACCTAACTTCTAGAAGACTTTGAAGTGCAAATGCATACCAAAAGGTAGAATCTCAAGAAAAGAGATAATGATGTGGCAAGCTATACTAAATAATTCCAAAAGCTATGCTTTAGATCCAAGGTGCAAGAATTTGAAAGAATCAAGATAGCAAGGTGTGTTAATGGATTAAGGTTGAGTATTCAAGAGGAGATTCAATTGTGGACTCCTAACATTGTACACAAGTGCTATCAATTAGCACTTAAGGTTGAGGAAAATTTATAGAATAAGCAAGACTTTAGTAATAGGAGTAGAAGTACAAGAAGAGAATAGAGTAACCAAAGAGGGAACTTTGTTGGTGGAAGAGGTCAAGCAACTAGACCCCAAGGGGATAGTAAACCAAATGAAGCAAGTGGTTGAAACAATCGAAGAGGAGGATTCAACCAAAGAGGCAAAGGAAGTAATAGCTTTATGGGTAGAAGTAATAGTCAAGGTAGAGGACCTTCATACTTTTCCACCATGAAATGTTATAATTGCAACCAACTAGGACATACCTCTTATAGGTATCCAGAGAAGGCTTCTTCATTAGGAGAAAGGAAGGTGGCTTATGCTCAAGAAGATGGTGGAAATAAGAAGGTACTAGATCTTCTACTTGATTCATAAGAAGGAGATAATTTGATGTTTAGGAGGACACTCGTTAGAGAGTCCATGAAGGAGGAGCCAAGTAAAAGGAGATCCTTTTTTAGGGTCAAATGAAAGGTACAAAAAAAGGTATGTAAGGTTATCATTGACTTTGTTTCTACTAATAACATAGTGTTAGAAGAAACAGTAGATAAGTTGAAACTTAAAAAGCTTCCTCATAACAATCCTTATAGGGTCACATGGCTAAATAAGGGTCAACATATAGAGGTGAAAGAACAAGCATGGGTGGACTTCAATATTGGAAGGTATAAGGACATAGTGCTTTGTGATATACTACCCATGGATGCATGCCATCTCCTTTTAGGGAGGCCATGGTAATATGACAAAGAGGCACAATATGACGGCATGAAGAATGGATACAAATTCAAGAAAGGTGAAGAGTCCTACACCATTCAATCATTGATGAAAGGGGGAGTAACATAGTGATGGAACTTAATGGACTCATGGAAGACGAGAAAAAGTTTGTCAAAATCATGAAGGAAGGAGAAGGCACAGGGTATGCCATTGTTGTTAAGCCCAAAAATGCAAAAAGAACAATCATATCAAAGTTACCTAAGGAAGTGCATGAACTACTAAATCAGTTTGATGACATTGTGGGTGATGGATAGAACACATTGCTACCTAAGAGAGATATCAATCATCGGATAGACTTCATCCCTGGAGAAGATTTTCCTAATAAAGCAACTTATAAGATGACACCAAGCCAACATGAGGAGATAGCCAAGCAAGTGCAGGAGTTGTTAGACCATGGCTTGATTAGGAAAAGTGTAAGCCCATGTGCAGTACCAACTATCTTGGTGCAAAAGAAGGGAGGTACTTGGAGGATGTATACAGATTCAAGAGCAATCAACAAGATAACAATTAGGTACAGATTCCCAATCCCAAGAATTGAAGACTTGCTTGATTGTTTAGGCAATGCAAAATACTTCACCAAAATTGACTTCAAGAGTGGATATCACCAAATAAGGATTAAGGAGGGAGATGAGTGGAAGACATCTTTTAAGACTATTGAAGGGTTTTCTGAGTGGCTAGCGATGCCCTTTGGTTTGTCAAATGCCCCCTCCACATTCATGAGGCTCATGTTTGTTGATTACTTGGGTAAGTTGTAATTTATCTTGATGATATCTTGATTTTTAGTAGTACAAAGGAAGAACATTTAAGGCATTTATGTCTAGTTTTGAAAAGGTTATATGATGCTCAACTCACCATCAACTTGGAAAAGTGTTATTTTATGAAGTAGGTATTGGTCTACTTGGGTTTTGTCATCTCATAGGGACAACTCAAGATGGATCCCAGCAAGGTGGAGGCTATACTTAGTTGGCCAACTCCCAAGTTTGCATCAGAGGTAAGGAAATTCTATGGCTTCGCACAATTCTATAGGAAGTTCATTAAACATTTTAGCCATATCTATGTACCATCATTAGAGACATTAAAGGGTGGGACTAGAGCCAATTTTAAATGGACTGATGAAGCCACTAGGAACTTTGAAGTGTTGAAACAATAGATTGCCACCCAACCTATTTTGGTCGTACCTAGCTTTGAAAAGTTATTTAGTGTTGAGTGTGATGCCAATAACCTTTCCATTGGAGTAGTACTTAGCTTGGAGGGTAAGCCAGTTGCATTTCATGGTGAAAAGTTGAATGAAGCCAAGAGGAAGTATTCTTCCTATGACCTTGAATTGTATGCATTGGTCCAAGCCTTGAGGAAATGGAGGCATTATCTATTGCCTAAAGAATTTGTGGTGTATTCTAATAATTAGGCCTTAAGCTTTCTCAATTCTCAAGACATGTTGAATCACAAGCACATGAAGTGGGTGGAGTACATTCAAGCATATACCTTCACCATAAAACATGGAAAAAGGTATTGCAAATAGGATTGCAGATGCACTTAGTCATAGGTTGTTGACTGTGCAAGAAGTGCATATTAGGAGTGTGGAGATTGAGAACTTCAAGGAGATGTATCTTGATGATCAAGACTTTTCCAAACCTTATAAGATGTGTACTAATTATGCTAACCATTTTCATCGTGAATACTTTGATTTTACCTTGCACGAAGGCCTCTTGTTCAAAGTCAATCAACTATGTTTTCCAAGGGGCTCTATCAAAGAAAACTTCATACAAGAGAAGCATAATGGTGCTTTGAGTGGACATTTTGGAGTTCATAAAATAGTAGATTTGGTCCAAAGGTTCTACTACTGGCCTACATTGAGAGGGATGTGAAGAAATATGTGGAGTGCCACATTATTTGTTAGAAAGCCAAGGGAGTTTCAACCAATGCCAGGTTATACCAACCATTTCACATTCCTCAAAGGCCTTGGGAATGTTTGAGCATGGAATTTGTAGTGGGACTTCTTAAGACAAAATAAGGCTATGGCAGTTTATATGTCATTGTGGATAGATTCAACAAAATAACTCATTTTGTGTCATGTAAGACCACACATGATGCATGTTCTATTGCTATTTTATTTAGGGAGGTAGTAAGGATACATGGCTTGCCTCTTAGCATTGTGTCTGATAGGGACACCAAGTTTATGAGTCATTTTTGGAAGAGTCTATTGCATAAATTGGGCACTAATCTTTCATTTGGATCTGCCTACCATCCTCAAATGAATGGGAAAATAGAAGTGGTCAATAGGAGCTTGGGGAACCTATTAAGATGTTTGACCAAAGAGTATGGTCAAAGTTGGGACCACATTTTTGTGCAAGTAGAGTATGCTTACGATGATACTATCAATAGGTTTACTAGGAAGAGTCTTTTTGAAGTAGTGTATGGAGTTCATCCTAGAGGCATTCTTGATCTAAGGGACATGAAGGCAGGTGTAGAGGTTAGTGGAGTGGCTGAATACTTTTCTCTTTCCATGAAAGAGGCTCATGACATGGTTAAACAAAGCTTGGAGCATAATACAACAAACATGAACCAAAGGGCAGATGCTAAGAAGAGAGATGTGTAATTTGTAGTTGGGGACTATGTTATGGTCCATCCTAATAAGCATAGACTATCCAAAGGTGAATCATACAAAGTACGGGTGAGAAAGGCGGGGCCTTGCAAAATTTTGGCCAAGTATGGGGCCAATGCCTATTGAGTTCATCTACCAGTAGATATGGGCATCTCCACTACTTTTAATGTTGTAGATCTAGTAGCATATAAGGGTCCCACTCCATCTTCCACTCCAATAAAGGATGTAGACCTGCAAAACATTGTAGCAACCTTACCCAATCCATCTACCAATAAGTTTCAAGCTAAAAATATTTTGAGTTCCAAAGTGCAAAAGGTGACTAGGAACAAAACCTACATGAAACATCTTGTAAAGTGGTAGTGAAAACTAGATAGTAAGGCCACTTGGGTTGCATAAGGGGATTTCAAGAAGAAGGGCATTGATCTTTCTCTCATTCCCTCTATAAGTCCTTGAAGGAATTTTCAACTCATTAGGGAAGTATGGTGCAAGAGCACCTAGGATAGGGAAAATAAGGGTCTATGAGTCTAGATAAGCATAAGGAGTCATGAGTCCTGCATGTGAAACACCAAACATTAATGTAATGTAAGAGATGAGCAGATTAGATGTAACGATGCATTTGTTGTCAATTAGGAGCAAAAGAGAAAATGGTGGATTTAGAGGGCTAAGTAAGAATAGAAGGGTAGGTGGACATCAAAATGGTCTAAATATGACCTAAATACCTTCCATGCATGTTTTGGAGTCATAAGGTGTAATCCTACGAAGTCTAAGATGTAAAAATTGTCAAACTTTTCTTGTAAAACTTGTAAAATTGCTTAATAGTTACTAGGAGGTCACCAACAAATGAAAATTTGGTTAAGTATGGAAGGCCTTGGAAGTCACTTTTGTATGGTTCAAAAATTTGGCATTGTACGAACTCATACAACAAAACATCAAATTGATGGTAGTTGGAATGACAATTTCAATTTTGGATTGCTATGTGATTGAATTAGTTTTTTTTTTTTGCAATATAGTTTCTAATATTTTTTTCCACATTTTTTTTTTGAGTTGAAGTTTTGAACAATCCATTGGTGTACACAATAAATGTTTTGCTAAATACTCTGCTTGTTGGCTTGTACTAGGAAGACTTGGAAAAATGGTGTCTACCAGCATTCCCCATGGTTGAAACCTCATGAAAACTTGCTAGTAGAAATCTTGTATATTAAATTTTAGGAAGGATGGATCCGGGAGTGCAGGGCCAAGCCAATTTCTTGGAAGCCCTAGGCAAGATAATGGTGTACTTGGCTAGAAATTGGGCCAAGGAAAGAGGTATTCTTGCAAGGGAAGAACTTTTTGGATTGAATGGGTGTTATGGCATGGTAGAGAATTGAATGGAGTCACCACCTATGTAAAGAAAAGTATCCAAGATCCCTAGGGAAGGAGCAAGAGATTTTTTATTGTTGACTAGTCTAAATGGCCATTAAACCCCAGAAAACCCTTAAAAATAGGGATATGGCATCTAGAAGAAGTTGGGAATTTGAGACCCCAAGAATCTTGAAGACCTTGGAAAAGGGTATTCCAATCTAGAGTTTTTTTGGATCATCCTTGAGGAATGTTTTTCACATATCACAATTTAGTCAAATAGGAGGGCTAATTGAGGGCTACTAGATCTAATAGTAGATTTTCTAGGATTTGAAGGGATCATTGATGAAGGGTACTCCCTTTAATACTATAAACCATAATAGGAACAAAGAAAAAACAACAAATGTGAGAAAACAATATGGACTTCTAATTTGTGCCACAAATGTGAAATTACAAAATTCACTAGTATAATATGCTAACCCACATGCATGCCTTCATTATAGTAATCTGCAAGACTAAGCTGCAAACTACCACATAGAGCTATCTTAGACAATGTTCAGACTTTTCTTAAATAGGAAATTTTATGCCACCCGGGAAGGTTGTAGAGGCTCAAACTTAATACCTAGGGTCGACAGACCCTGACAATACATATAGAGTTGGCTAAATACATTTTTAACAAATTATTTTAGAAATTTTGGTAGTCCAACATCTAAAGTTCATAACTCTTGAATAATTACTCCAATTGGGTATTATAACCACTTTTTGAAAACATTAGCTTCTAATCTACAGGCTTGAAATTGCCCAAGTGCCCTTCCGTCTAGTTTTTGGACCTCATCTAGGCACTATAAGGCTTCCAACAGTGAGCCTGAAGATTAGAAGCTAGTGTTTTCAAAAATGCACAATAACTTCTTTGATACTTAAGCTGGAGCAATCAAATTTTTATGGTAGGCTTATGACTCTAAAATGAACCTTCCTATAGAAAATGAGAACATTTTGAGCTCGTATGAAAAACTTACTAAAAATAGCAAGTTCCCATAAATAGTAACCATACTATCTACTAGTTCTTATTAAAATAGAAAAGATTGAAATGAAAATATTTTTGGGTGATGCAAGATTGCTCTTATACCCAGGATGCTCCTGCATCAGACACCCAGGGTAATTTGAGAAGTGACTCCGTCACGTCTCTACTATTCAAAGGAAAACCAAGATGATTAACCTCCTCCTTTGCTAGCCATGATGTATCCTCTAGTGGCCTCCGTTTCCATTTGACTAGGTATTCTTCATCAATTTTGTTCCTTATACTTTTGCCAACACGACTGTCCAGTATCTCCTCAATCTCCTTTGTAGCCGAACTAGCTGTTGGAATGCTCCAATGTGCTTCTGCAACTTCATCTCCATCACCTCCTTTATAATACTCTATCAAATCTAAAATATTAAATACTGGTGAAATATTCAATTTAATAGGCTACTCTACTTCATAAGCATTTATAGAATCATGCCTTTTCACTATCTTGCATAGTTCAAACTTCTTCATCTTCATCTTATTATACGTACCCATTGGAAAGTGCTCCTTTCTCAAATGAACCATGACTTCATCTCCAATCTAAAATTTCTTATACCTCCTTTTCACATCTGTGTTGGCCTTATACTGTGTATTTATCTTTATGATGTGCTTTCTCACCTCCCTTCAAATGTTAAGAAAATTCTTCTACTTCAACACTACTTATCTCTCTTTTATCCAACTATCGCAATTTAGAAGCATTTCTAGGACTACTCCCATATACAATTTGGAATAGTGATTTACCCATACTCCAATTGATAGAATTATTATATGCAAATTTTACCTATGGTAAAATCATATCCCATCCTTTTGGCTTGTCTTGAACCAAACATCTCAACAAGTTTCCCAAATTGTGATTCACAACTTTTGTCTGTCCATCAGTCTGTGGATGATGCGATGAACTGAACTTCAAATCTGTCTTCAACTTCTTCCACAATGTATGCCAAAAATACCCAAAATATTTGGTATCTCGATCTAAAACTATACTGTTTCGCTGAACATGTAGTCTCACTACTTCCCTGAAAAAAAACTCTGCTACATGAGCATCATCACTAGTCTACTTGCAAGGAATAAAATATGCCATCTTTGAAAACCTGTCAACCACCACAAAAATAGAATCATACCCATGCCAAGTCCTCAATAATCCAAGAACAAAATCCATGTTGACATCCTCCCACAGCTTCTCTAGTACAGGTAATGGCTGATACAACCCTATATTCTACTTCACTCCTTTCGCCATCTAACATACTTTGCAACTTTGTACAAACTTCTTCACATCTTGTTGCAACTGTGGCCAATAATAATTCTTAGCAACCAAAGCTATGGTTTTATCTCTATCAAAATGTCCATCCAATCCTCCACTATGCTTCTCCTTGATGAGATTCTCTCTCATTAAACTTTTGGGAATGCACAACTGGCTTCCTTTGAACAACATACTATCCTAGATCATGAAATCTAACCACTTTGTCCTGTCAAGTGTAACAAGTTCTGTATAAGCCTTCCACGCTTCACCAAAATCAGGATCATCTGGATACAAAGTACCGAGTTCCTTGAACCCAACCATCTCTATATGCACTTCTATCAGTAAAAGTTGTCTTCTACTAAGAGCATCTACAACTTTGTTAGACTTCCCACTCCTGTGTTTCAAAATAAATGTATAACTTTTCAAAAACTCAACCCACTTTAAATGCCTTTGGTTCATTTTTCCTTGACTATTCAAATATTGTAAAGCTTGATGATCAGTCTACAAAGCAAACTTCTTAAGAAGAAGATAGTGTCTCCACTTCTTCAATGCTTGAACTATAGCATAAAATTCTTGATCATAAACAAAATAATTTCTTTTTGCATCATTCAATTTCTCACTAAAATAAGCAACAGGTCTATCTTCTTGGCTCATAATAGCTCCTATTGCAGTACCACTAGCATCACATTCTACTTGAAACACCTTGTTAAAATCAAGAAATGCTAAAATAGGTTGCTCAGTAACTTTTTGTTTCAACAGATTAAAACTCTTATTTTCTCCTACAGTCCACTTAAATTCTTTCATATCCCCTCTCATTATTTTAGTCAAGGGTCCAAAAATACTGCTAAAACCTCTTATGAACTTTCTGTAAAAACTAGCTAGTCCATGAAAAGATCTTACCTTTGTCACACTCTTTGGAGTAGGTCATTCATGGATAGCCTTCACTTTCTTTGGGTCCATTTTCAGACCTTCTACTAAGACTACAAATCCTAGGTACACCAACCCTTCTTTACAAAACTACACTTCTTTAGGTTTATCAACAACTTTTCTTCCGTCAACTTATCAAACACCTTGCAAATATGAATCAAATGCTCCTCCAATGTATTACTAAAGATCAATATATCATCTAGGTAAACAATGACAAACTTACCTAGAAACTCCTTCAATACCTCATTCATGAGCCTCATGAAAGTGCTTGATGCATTGGTTAGCCCAAATGGCATGACTAACCACTTGTATAGTGCTTCTTTGGTCTTGAAAGCAGTCTTCCACTCATCACCTTATCTAATACAAATCTAATGGTACCCACTATTCATATCTATCTTTGTGAAATACTTAGCTCCACTCAAATAGTCCATAATATCATCCATCCTCAGTAATGGAAATCTATACTTGATTGTGATCTAGTTGATAGCACAAGAATCTACGCAAATACTCCATTCTCCATTCTTCTTTGGTGCCAATATGGCTGGTATAGCACATGACTCAAACTCTCTCGAATCAACCCCTTCTGTAACAACTCTTGAACTTGTCTATTCAACTCTTCACTTTTTGTTGAAAGCTTGAATTGGAGTTTTGAGAAGAACAGTGGATTAGTGCATGCCAATCTTGGTTAGGCAATGAAGGGGTAGAGTATTAATGGTTCATAACTCAGAGGAGGAGGTTGGAAGTGGAGTTTGAAACTAATGGTGAAGGGTTCATGATCATTTCCTTTGAAACCCTTAAAATGAGGGTTTTTAGAAGCCGCACTGTATGGTCATCCTAGGGGCCTAAGACCTGAAAAATATTCAAGTTTAGGCCATAGGGAATAAGATTTTTGAACACACCAAGTGGTCTTGTTAAGATATTTTGGGAGTTGTAGCTTGTTCCTTATTTTTAGGAGGGCTAATAGGGACTCCAAGGCCTACAAGGTTAAATAGAGTAATTTGGAGCTGTGGGAGTGTGAAACTCACAAGAATGATGTAGAATGGTAGGAAATGGGTCAAGAATCTCATAATGAAGGTTCAAACTTGATTTTGGCCTTTTAGGTGCACTTGGTGAAGTTTTGGCATTCTAGGTCAAAAGGTGAATAGTTGGTGAATAGGAGGTATAGGATTGAAACTTGAATTGTTGGGAGAGTTTCTTTGTGAAAGGAGATTAAGAAGAGGTCCTCTAGGTTAGGGTTAGGAGTAGTAACCCTAAGTGGCTCAGAGTAGCTTGGGAAGAGCAAGAAAGCTCTGAAGTGAAGAAACTCCCCATCAAGAGGTAAAAACTTTAAAGCTTGCACATGAAGTTGCGATTAGATTGCAAAATATATTTGAAGGTGATGAATATGCAAATAAGTCTAGATTACAGAGTTGGATATGTATGTTTCAAAGTTCTAAAATGCAAGAAGATGAAACTATGAGGGGATAATTTAGTAGGATATTTGATATTTTTGCAAGAATTAGAAGTTGTGGTGGAACTAAATCAGAAGATGAGATTGTGTCATTATGTGCGCTACCTAGTTTGGAAAACTACTTCTTGGAACCTAATTCATTTGGTGACTGATCTTCTTCACTGGGGGCAATCCATCAAGTACATTACTGATACAATATTAGAAAATTCTCCCAAGATATCTGCAACTTCTACAGGTACCTCCTCTACTTCTTCTTTACTATCTTTTGGAATTATAGAAAAACACATGCTAATGCTTCATACCTTTGAGAAACTCTTTTCCATCAACAAAACATATTCTGGTACTACTACATACCTTTTCTTCTTTCTCCTTCAATGGCTTCAATTTATGTTTCACTACATCCTTGGTTAGAGTGTAGGTATTTTATTGCCCATCATGTACAAAATGCCTATCAAACTACCACGGTCTACCTAACAACATGTGATATATCTCCATAGGTATGATATCACAAAGTATATCATCCTGGTAGCTTCCAATCTTGAACTTCACTAAGCATTGCTCATTGACCATGACCTCATGGTCATCTTGCACCCAAGCAATATAGTATGGATGTGGGTGTTTCTTCCTTTTCTACTTCAACTTGGTGACCATCATTTCTAGCACCAGATTGTCAGTACTTCCATCATCAATGATCACATCATAAAACTTATCTTCACATCTCCACCTTGTGTGAAACAAGCTCCTTCTTTGATCAGGTTCATTCTCATGACTCGTGACTCTTTTGTTAACTAGGACTTGTCCCCTTTCAACATCTTCAAAATATGATGATCTGGCATCTTCATCAACATGTACAACTCTAGCCTAAAATTTTGTTCTTCAGTCTATCCTTCCTTGGTACTGGGTACATTCAAATGCTCTATGCCCTTCTTCTTCGAAGTGAAAACATTTCCCACGGAAGCCTCCTCTTCCAAATCCTTTTCCTCTACCTCTTCCTCTCCAATCTCTATTGTTCATATCATGGAAATGATTGGAATTGTTTCCCCTCTAGTTCTGACTGCTACTTCCAACCTCATCCTTATTCTTCTGATCATCATCATGGCCACCATAAGATCGCCTACCAAATCTACCACCGCGACCTCTTCCACTATTCTTGTTGTGAAACTTGCTCATTTTCTCCTTAACTCTTAAGGAAAATTGGTATGCCTCCTCAATACTATTTATTCAAAGTAGACTAAACTCATCCCTAATACTTGGCCTTAACCCATTAAGATAAGGGGCCACTTTCTCCTTATCAGCTTTTGCATGGCCAGTTCTAATGAGAACTGGATAGAACTCCTCGATATACTCTTGAACAAATTTTCCCACTGGCTTCAACCCTTACATTTTCTTCAAGAGATCAAGCTCATAATCCATGGGAATGAATGGTCGCTTTAGTTTAGCTATCATCCATTCTCGTTTGGTGATTTTTTCCTTTCCCTTTCTATTTTGCTCCAACTGAACCTCCTACCACTAGTTCTTTGCATGTCCCTTCAGTTTTGCTTCCGCAAACTTGACCCTATCAAGATCCTCAATATCTTCATACTCAAAGTACTCCTCCAATTCATTGATCTAATTGATCAGCTCCTTTGGGTTAAGATTTCCCAAAAATGTGGGAACTTCAAACTTAGGTCTTTTTCCAATCTTGGAGATGGCCTTAAAAAGCCTCTCTTCCTCTGGGTTTAGAACTGCCTCTGCTTCAACATTTTATTCTACTTTTTCCTCACTATCATCTCTTATGGGAAGATTTATTTCTTCATGCATTTATTCTTCCAATGCTTGCATTTGTCTTTGGAGGGCTCTAAAACCCTCAGGTGTAACACCTACAGCTCTTCGTGGAGGCATATTCGTGCTTTCACTAAAACTATAGTGCAAACCACCTCACAATCAGCTATCTATCTACACATTCAGTCCAAACAACGGTCCTGGTGCAAACTGCCTCGTAGTTGGCGATCTGTCCACACACTGAAGAACTCTAGCTTTGATACCACTTGATGAAGGGTGCTCACCTTAAAACCATAAACTCATAATAGAAACAAAGAAACAACAACAATGTGAGAACAAAATATGGACTTCTTATTTTCGCTACAAATGCGAAATTACAAAATTCACAAGTACAATATGCTAACCCACATGGGTGCCTTCATTATAGTAATCTGCAAGAGTAAGTTGTGAACTACTACCTAGAGTTGTCTTAGACAATGTTTGGGCCTTTCTTAAATAGGAAATTTTATGCCTCTTAGGAAGGTTTTAGACATTGAAACTTAATACCTATGGACGAAAAACCCTAACAATACATGTAGAGTCGGCCAAATACATCTTTGACAATTATTTTAGATATTTCAAGTAGCCCAACTTTAGAAGGTCATAACTATCAAACCATTGCTCTGATTGGCTATTGTAACCACTTTTTAGAAATGTCAGCTCTTCATCTATATCATTAAAACTTTGAAGGCACCCTTTCATTGAGTTTTTAGACCTGATCAAAGCACTCTAAGGCCTCCAACGGTGAGCCTAAAGAATTTTTCGCAAATATTTCCACCAAAAATGCATAATAACTTCTTAGATACTTAAGTTGAACCAATGATATTTTTATGGTAGGCTTATAACTCTATAATGAACCTTCCTGTAGAAAATGAGAACATTTTGAGCTTGTATGACAAGCTTACTGAAACTAGCAAGTTCCCATAAATAGTAACCACCCTGTCTACTAGTCCTTATTAAAATAGAAAAAACTGAAATGAAAATATTTTTGGGTGATGCAAGATTGCTCTTCCAATCAGGATGCTCCTACATCAGTAATTTGTGTATTGCCTTAGTTTCTTTCATTTTCTTCTCCCTTATCATGTTGCATTGCCTTTTCTATTTGGGGTTTAGATATGAAAGAACTTAGGAATTGTGGAGTTTAATGGTTGTTGGGCTTATGGTTTCAAATGGTTTGAGAGCCACTTGTGTTTAATTTCATCTTTATTCCTTTGTGTTTACATTTAGAGTAAATATGCATTTCATCTAGTAGCTGGTAGATGCATATAGGATTAGAAGTATAATTATTTAATGTGCTGAAAGGTGGCTCAGTTATTTTCACAATCATGAAAGTAGTAGAATAGATAACATTTAATATTGTTTGGGCTTTTTATAGTTGCGAGAAATATAGAAATAAGATTTCTTTTTTGGTTAAGAGCATACCTTGTGTTAGAAGTAAGAACCCAATATAGATTCACTACACATCTACTAGGAGGGAGATGTACCTCTAAAATTCAAAAGGAAGCTAAAAGTGGAGCAACACTAAAAAATGCTTCCCAATCTATTGGTGACTCTAGATCTTCCCACTCCTTGGGCAAAAGAGACTCAATTTCTGTTGAGATATAGAGTACGAAAAACTATTAACCAAAAGTTTTCTGGAAACTCTGTTAGGGACCGAATCAATAAAATATCTCTAATACAAATTTGTGCAAAATCTATCCTAGATCATGCGGAAAAATGGTGCTTCCTCATGAAGGCATACTCTTAGTCCTTCAGCCAAATTTGGGTTTTCAAGATGAGAAAGAAGACATAGTTGTAGAAATGAACATCTTATCTTAGAGGTTGAGGAGAAGTGTTAAATATTACCAAAGAGTGAGTGCAATTCCTAGGAGAGAAGAAGACATAGTGGAAAACTAGGGAAGACTCCTCCAATAGAAGGAAATCTTGATAGTAGTAGTGCACTTGAAGGATACTAGTAGCACACAAGAAAATGGGTATGGGATGAAATTGAGGCATTTGAGGCTTTCTCTATTGAAGCTATTCGAAGGGAGAAGAACTCAAGAGTAGATTCTTTGGTAGTGTCAGCATCCTTGCTACTCCCCCATCTTGACTTCAATGATTGGAAATACAATATCGAGATGCTCTTCTATTCCAATTTTCCTGATAACATGGAGTCTTGGAAAGTCTTCAAAGATGATAAGAAGATCCAACTTTTCCTAGAGAATATTGAAGCTTTTTGGGTTAGTACTTTGAAGGAAGTGCAACTACATGTTATGAGCTATCTTTGATGAGAAAAGAAGACTTGCAGCCAAGAGTTGAGCAATTAAAAGATAACAAAATCCCATACCATATTGTCTCTCTTGAGAAGTTATTTACTAGCCATGATGCATATATTCAAAGAAAAAGAAAGGAATGTGATAAATCTTTCAGGAAGCATAATAGCCTAAATATCAGGGATGAACTCAACTCAAGGATGATTAATATCAAAAGGCGTTATATTAGGGAAGAAAGAGAAGATGCAAAGGAGTTTCTCTGAAACTATCAAGATGTGTGTTCCTGGGGATACGAGGCCCTAAAGAATTTCATGGGCACAAAATTTAAGTACAATATTCCTTTAAAGTCAAATGCAGTGCCTCTCTGCTACAAGAAAACAAATTACAATCCAATGGTAATAGATGTCATCTTTAGGGAGGTAGAAAAGATATTGATAGCCTAAATCATTTATCCAATCCATCATTCCACAAGGATCGTGAATGTAGTCCCTGTAAGAAAGAAAAGTGAAGAATTATAAATCTGTATGAATTTCCAAAATTTTAATAATGTATCCCTCAAAGATAAATAGATGTTTCCAAACATGGATCACCTATTGCATACAGTAGTAGGGTCAAAGATGATTTCCATGTTGGATGGCTTCTCTAGGTATAATCAAATCAAGTAGAAGAAGGCAACCAATATAAAACTAGATTCACCACCCTATGGAGCTCCTTTGCATACAATAAGGTGTTGTTTGGCTTGATTAATGTGGGTTCCACCTTCCAAAGAGCCATGGATAAGACATTTATTTATTTAAAACATAATAAAATCATCGTATACTTAGATGATATCACTATAATCTCTTAAAAGAAGAAGGATCACATGGGAGATCTTGACAAGGTATTATAGTGTTGTCAGGAAAGAAAGATTTCCCTAAACCCGAAGAAGTTTTTGTATGTAACCAAAGGGAAGTTTATTGGGTATATTGTGTCACAAAAAAGAATTAAAATAGTTACTGAGTGAGTTCGAGCCATTCAATCATTGATCCTTCCATCCAGTAAAATATGGGTAACTTCAAACAAGTCAATTTCCTAAGGTGGTTTATTCCATATTTTTCTTAGATCACCAAATGTATTGTTGCTATGATGAAATGAAACCAAATTTTCAAGTAGAATGAGTCTATAAAGAAATAATTTGACAATATCATGAGTTCCATTACCAAGGCCCCTATCCTAGTGTACTCAGATTACCCAAAAAAGTTCATCATATATTGTTATGCTTCAAAGCATACTCTGTTAGTAATCCTCATGTGGGAGAACACAAAGGTAATACAATTCATAATTTCTTTCATGAGAATCCCATTAAAGGATCACAAGCTCAATTATTCACACATGGATAAATATGCATATGTAGTGGTGTGAGTTCTGAAGAATTTTTGATTCTACATACTTCATTCTCATGCCATGGTGCACATTCCTAAGTCAATAATAAAGAGCATCCTCACACAGAAGGAAGTCAGATGCAATACTAGAGGTGCATAGATTGAAAGGGTCTAGGAGTATGATATAGAGATCAAGCCAATGAAGCTAGTATGGGGAAATAGCCTCTATATGGTGATCATGGAAAATCATGTAGGGAAGATTGAGTCTAAGCCCAAGGTTCTAATGGTGAGTTTTCAAGACCAGTGGTTTTCAAGTATAGCTTATTCTCTTACATATAGAGAATATCCCAATGGTCTTACGCATAAGAAAAAGAGAGATCTTAGAATGAAAGTGGCTAAGTATGTCTTATGTGAAGATTGGCTTTGTAAGAAGGTGATTGATGACACATTTCTCAGATGTGTAAACAAATTGTAGTAGGAAAAGTTGCTTAGGGATTTTCATGATGAAGCTTGTGCAGGGCACTCTTCCTCTTTAGTCATGAATTTCAAAATTCAAAGGTAGTGTTACTATTGTCTTGGGATGTTCAAGCATGCATACAGATGGGTGGAAAAATTCAAAAAGTGCAAGATGTTTTCTAGAAAGTCAAAGTTAGTTGCATTACCATTAAATCCAATAGTGATTGAAGTTCCATTTTAGAAGTGGGGGTTACACTTCATTGGTCCTATCAATCCTCCTTTTGACTGACTACTTCACCAAGTGGGTGGAAGTGAAGCCTATGAAGTAGACCATGATGAAGGTAGTCAATGAGTTTTTAAAGGAAAATATATTAGTAATATTTGGAGTTACGTTGAAGTTTGTTATTGTGGAATTCTTCTATGACCATGGAATTTACCAAGCTATTCATTATATTACTTTCCATAGGGAAACAAGAAAGAAGAATAAAGTAATACAAATCTAGTAAATATCACGAAGAAGCTTGTTTCTACAACCAAATTAACTAGCACAAGAAGTTACATGAAGCTCTTTTGGCAAACAAAATAAATATGAAAAGAGTTATCAAGATTTTTCAATTTGAGAATGTGTATGGAATAGACATTAATCTCCCACTTACCCTAGATTTATTTGTGTGTAATATGTAGATCGTATTCGAGGCTAGTATTTTCCAAGACAACTTGGAGAAGAGGATTATGTACCTGTCAAATCTGCAAGAAGAGCGAGAACAAATGGTGGACAAAATCACACTACATTAGATGCATGTGAAAAACATCTTTGACAAAAAGGCATGGCCCCACAAGTTTATGGAAGGAGATCTTGTTCAATTGTGGGATAAGAGACTATCTCTTAAAGCCATGCACTCAAATTTTGAAATCCTATGGAAAGGGTTGCTCAAGATACATAAGGCAAGTAAGTGGAACTCATTCAATTAGACATACCCATCTATAAATGTTTTACCATTTTCCTACAATGGCCAAGATGTGAAGCTCTATCAAATCTGAAGTGAAAGAAGGTTGCCCTTGCATTGTACATAGTAGCTTAGGTTTTCTTTTGGGTTTTCCCTCTATTCTACTTTTCTTTTCTTTGTGCATTTTTCCTTACTTATTGGTGTGTCTTTCTATCCTGTTGTGAAACTAGAGATGTCATATCCCTTTCTTAGGCACTTGCATGCCTAAGTCCCTAGTCAGAGCTAGTTGTTGCTCCAATTTTAGTTGCCCTTGTTTTCAAGCTTTCCCCTTGGCATGCCTTATTGCCAAAACCATGTTCTAAAATCAACTGAGTCCATAGGCAAGTTTTGATAGGAGTTGCTTCTCATTGAGAGTCTCTCTTTCCCTTTGGTTGGGTTGTTGGGAATCTTAGTGTGCTTATGGTCCATCTACTTTCTTTATGTAGAAAATCCCTAAGTCATTTGTGCATGTAGGTTGCTTGGTTTCCCTTAGAAGGAGTCTAGGCTTCCCCCCCCCCCCCCCCCCATGAGAAGAATTTTTTTTAAGTCCACAATGTTCTTTAAAGAAAGCAAAGTTCAGAGTTTCCCCTACTCTACTTGTCCCCTGCCTAGAGGCAAAGCATTCTCAAGGAAATCTCGCATTAAGGAAAAAAATTCATCCTTCAGTAAGTAAAATTTTGAAATGCAAAGAAGTGGAGACTATTATAAGGAGTGCAATTTGGGGAGAAGACTATTGCAATGATTCCTGTGTGATGAAGTATTTTTTGCCTCCGACACTACAAGTTTCTAAAACATGAAGAATATTCAAGAAAAGAACTCGAAAGGAAGAATTATTTAGGGAATATTTCTTTTTGAAGATTCTCAGAAGGAAGAAAATATAGGAATAATGTAAGGGTTTAGGAAAGAAGTGGTAACATTCCCCTAGTGTCAGAAGCAAAGAGTTCACCCTCAGAGGCCCTAAGTCTAGAGCCAGACATAAGCTTAATGCCTTAGCCAAATTTATGTCAGAAATTTTAATTTTTTTCTTCTCCCACCTAAGGTGATATATTTTCAATAGATCATATTTATTAAAGGAAAAGGTTGTATAAAAAAGGTGCACATGTCATCATTTCTTCTCGTTAAGCTACTACATTAATGAAAAATCTGATTGTTTAGCTTAAAGCATGCTAGAGTTTAACGAAGATGAGATTGCAATGATCTCCAACCAACGATAAAAAAAGGAAAGATCTATAAAGAAGGATTTCCCTTGGCATAATTCATCATCTATTTCTTAATGGCCCTTTTTGAATTTTGCAGCTAGCTAATTGTTCAAATGCTATAAAACCACCATGGTTGCAAGGTTTATTGGTTACGATAGTTTGAGTGGTATTTATTGTACTCTAAAGAACTTGAGTAATACTTCACTAAAATTCTACTACCTAGGTGGTTTGCACCAGAGATTAGGGGAAAAATCAATTCATCCAATCACTTAGAGGTTGGAGGAAAGTGGCCTAGTAGAACCAATGGAACTTCCTATGGCTATGTAGGCACCAGAGCTTATTTTGGAGTGTACATTGCACTTTGATCCTAACACCAAGAAGATAAAGATGCTTAGAGATGAGGTATTTCTCACCCTTGATTAGAATACATTACAAATTCATTTCAAATTTCCAAAGAGGGAAGCATACAATGAAATGGATTTTTGGAACTTTACCTCCATGTTCAACGAGAAGAAGACACTACACTGTGGAGACATGACGATTAGTTGGTTCCAAACCCCTTGGAGCAAGAAATGAAAAGTGCCAAAGACTTTGTATGGTACATATTTTTTAAAGGGAGATCATCGACATCATGGTCCTTTTGCATTGGTTGAAGAGTAAGGAAGATTCACTCAATTTCCTAAAGCACTTCTTCTATCTGGTGTAGATGATATGTGTGGAGGGAAGGTATAAGGATTAGGCCCAGATTATGTGTGACAACCTCACTAGTTGGCTCCAAAGTGCTAAAGTCTAGAGGGAGTTTTGTATGTCCTCCTATTTGACCTATACCTTGAAAAGTATTCAATTGTGGCTAGGAATTTTGCATTTGAAGGAGTATGATGAAGATATATTGGTCTATGATTTCTTCCAATGTCTACAAATGC
The DNA here is from genome assembly GCA_028749045.1 of Cupressus sempervirens. Classification (NCBI taxonomy): domain Eukaryota; kingdom Viridiplantae; phylum Streptophyta; class Pinopsida; order Cupressales; family Cupressaceae; genus Cupressus; species Cupressus sempervirens. The sequence continues at coordinate 810,854,059 of CM053790.1, read as the reverse complement.
ATAGGAGTTATGAAATTTTTATGAAAGTTAATGATTCTTTCACCATGAAAATTTATAGAATTTTGTAAGGATTATATAAGCATCAACTTTCTCTAGAGGAAATGATCATAGTGTCTTAGTTTGGAAGCTTCTTTATTTAGTTGTTGGCATTTTCTTACATTAGGATTGTAGGTTTTGATGACTTCCCCTCAAAGCTTCCTATATCTGGATGATTAGATAGCACTTGTTGAAATGTGAAAACATGTCCTAGAGGTGGACAAGGCTTTTTCAATGGCAAAGAAGGTGAGAATCCTTTTTCTAGTGCAGTAGGGGCCCACTCTTGCGCCTCCAAATTAAATGCAAAGAACATAGTGGAGAATTTTGAGGAGAGATATAAGACAGTGCCCTATGAAGTAATCAAGCTTAAGTTTGACCCCATAAATTATATTAAAGATATTTTGTAGTTGGGGTTGGCATATAGGTATGTTCTAGCTCTAAAAGATTATTGGGCTAACTATGCCAATGAATTGAAGAGTCAAGAAAGATATTTTTTAAGGATGATTATAGATCAAGTGAAGCTATATTATTTTAATATTAATGTAGAAGGAGTTGATGATGATAGATAACATATGAAATCTTCTACATATTTGAACTAGGTCAAGAACACACCTATAGACTTGGCTCCTCCCTTGGGCCCTACATGGTAATTTGGAGAAGTTAACTGAAGGAGTCATTAAAAGAGTAGATAAGTGAGTTGAATGGACCTAGACTTTGAGAAAGAGGACTGGTGGTTTTTCATCAAGTTCTTAGCTAGTGCATTCTACTATTCCTACCTCTATAAGCATAGTTTCCTCAATGACCACTACTTTGGTAGGCCCTTCATAGACAGTTAGAGGAAATGGTGGAGATGAAGTGATCAACTCTCAAAGAAAAATGTTCCAATTAATCCAACTTGTGGAGGTGGCCCAGGCCTAGTAATTAATTCAACCATAGAACCAAAAAAAGAAAAAGACAAGGGTGTAGAGAAGGGGAAGGAAATAGAATTAGAAAGTGTAAAAGAAGAATATTCCTCTGTCCTTGTGATCAATGTCAATGGACCTAATAAAGAACATCAAGGAGCTATACAAGTTCAAGGAGCTCCACCCTAGAAAATACCTCAAGGGTTGGATATGCAAGGTAATGTTACTACCGTAACTTCTATTACTAAGATAGTTGTGTTTCCATTTTCTAGCTGGAAGACTAGTACACCTCATGTGGCAAGAAAATTATTTTATGCCACAACCCTCTAGTCTTTACTAAATGTGCTTCAATCTGAGTCTTGGCTGGAGAATACCTTAGAGAAGAAAAGAAAGAAAACAAAGGAGAGTGCCCCTTGAAAGAATTAATTTTCCATACAATCAAGGAAACTCCAGCTTTGAAGAAGATGGTTAAGATTTTGATATTGGTAGCCTTGGCTAAAGACATAAATACTGGGAACCATTCATGGAGATTTTCTGAGCTCAGGAGAAGGAAAATTAGGTAGATCTCATTTGATTAGATTTCACCATCTAGTAGTGCGTGAATTTTGTGTATAACTTAGAGTAATTCAACCTTTCGTGCTTAGTATGATTTATAAGTTATACCCCAAATCTATGCATTGTTATTTCATGTTCATTCCCTCTCTTTCTTTTTCTTCTAGTTTCTAGGAATTTTTTTCGTGGGCTTGGTCTCTTTCTCTTTTGGATCCCTCTCTAAACTATTGGAAATTTTGGAGGCTTGATCATTATTTTGACCTTCTTTTGACTACTAACAATCTGGAATGCCCAATCTTGTTATGATCCCTTAAGGGCATAGACATTCTTATGCATATGCTTTTTTTTATTCTTCTTTTTGGGATATGGAATTCCCTTGAAGCTAAATCCCTTAATGGACTGGCTTGTTGAGATAATGGGTGTTGCACACATTCCATAATATTGTTATATTGTATTATTTTATTATATTATGTAATGTTGCACCTAGGAGCACCTAGATAGACTGCAACATAGAGAGATTCCCATTGAATATTCTTGATGAGTTGTATTGTAACATTGTGATAATATTTGATGTAATTATTTAATATTGGGGAAAGAATTAAATTTCCAATATTAAATGTGGGTTGAATGGGTTAGGTAGAACATTGTTTATGTAATACCACTTGGTGCTTTTGTGGGACTTGCTATTGCATAACATGCCACAAGGGTAGTTGTTGATGTGAGAAGCACAAAAGGTAAGATTCGATCAAGACAAGGCTTGATAGTCTAGCCAAGGGAGCATTTGTGAAGGTTGGAAGCATGGCATGGGATGGATTCATGCTTGTTGACATGGATTGCTTCGTTGTGGCTATGGATTTGAAGGCTTCCATGATTGTATTCCAATGGTGTTTTTTTTGAATAATACATAGTGATGGATGCTTTTGGAGGTTGTGTTTTTCCCTCAATGAGGGTTTCCCAAAATATATCTTGTGTCACATTTTTTTGGGTATGTTGTATATTCTCTTGCATGTGAATTTTAATTGACTATTTATTTGATATCTATTATGGGTAATGTGGAAACGGTTGTGTTTTTGTTGCAAGTTTCCTTACAAGTGGTATTAGAGCTATGGTTTTATTATTTTAACCCTAGATTGAATCCATGGGAATGCATGAAAGTATGAAAGAAAGGGAAATATATATGGGTTTTGTAGATTATTTATTGCAGATCTTAGGGTTTTGGGTTTATTGTTATAATGGGATATTGGCATATTTTGGTAATGTGAAATTGTTGGTCAATTTTTTTTTTATGTTTCATTTAAATAAGGCTTTTAGTGAGAGCTTGCAGAAATGATCTCCTGGACAAAAAAAGACCTCAACATCCTTAAAGAAAATGCAAAGTTTTTTTAGTTTCAGCTTGTGACAACCGTCAAATTTAATCTCGTTAGAATCTCTATGACAAAAAAAGTGCAGTGAAAATGGTAAAAAAATTGTCTTTGTAAAATGACCATCATTTTTTCTAAGGATGTTGAATTTCAGACTTCTTACACTCATTGAAAAGTTATTTCAAAGAACTACAACTTGGGGTAGGTTTGATTATGTGATTTTGACATTTTATCGGGTTTTAAGAGATCAAAAGTTAAAATTTTTTTTGAGCACATATTAGGGCATAACTTATGTAAATAGAGTCAGATTTTAGACTCTGAATAGTCAATAGAAAGCTCTTGGAGAACTTTACACATTGGTTTAGATTTGGTGTAGGTTTGGCACGGTTTATTAGGTGATATATTGATCTTAATATTTATGATATATATTGACTATGGTAACATTGTGAGTTTATGGCATTGTATGTTTTGGAGATTTGAGATTTGATGTCATTGTATACTCAACTTATATTTTAGATTGGTCTCATGATGATATGGTTGTTAGTATTTGATTTGGATATGTATGATTACTTGTTGGGCCTACAAGTTGTGCAATGTTGCAAGCGGTTTATACTTACAAGTTGCATTTATGGCTTGGATATGAGTTATCTTCTCCCATTGATCTTTCATTATTGATGCATATTCAGATTGGTGGCTTGAATTTGGGTTGTCTATGCCCTTAGTCACATGATTTGATGATTTGTCTTCATGTAGAAGGGATGAGATGTTGTTACCAAGTATAGTCATCATGGAGGATTATGGTTGACTATTTTATGCTAACAAGTTAGATATTTTAAAGCTAGATGCTCAGTTCATGGATGTGATCATGGTGGCATGGATTTTGGCATGACGTGATTGGATATACAAGTACATCCTTGATGTTCATTGATTTGAATTACTAATTTGGTTATGGTGGTATATATCTTCTTTGGTTGAGGATAATAGTTATTTGGTTTCTTTTGAGGAGCTCATGATGTGCTCTTTGAGTTCTTTCATATTTTGATGTCTCGGTTAATTCTCATGGTTAGAGGATGGTTTTTCATCATGATGCCATGGATAGCTGGGATACACTATTTAGTTGGAGCTTGTGATAGTGATGAGGTGGCAGAGTAGGATTAGTTCATGGTTTGGTTTATATCTTCTTGGTTTGGAGATCTTGGTTTCACTTGGTATTGACACTTTAGTTGAGTATGTGTAGACCTAGAGGATCTTCTTATAGGAGATGGATTTTATGATGCCATGGGTAACTCAAAACCACAATTGAGTGGGATTTTTTAGCAATGATATATATTTATCAAGTATTTGCAAATGTTGGAAATTTTCTTAGATCTTGTTGCTATAGAAGTGTCTTTGGCATTTTCATAGTGCACTTGTTATCTTTATGGTGTGTGGAGATGGTTGCATCTTGAGGACTCCTGAGTTCTTGGTAAAGGTTTGGTTTATGCTTTTATTTGACATGTTATCATTGATGTTAGAATGGTTTTATTTTTTATATCATGGTATATTATTGATACACATTTCCAATTTTGACATATTATGGTGTGTTCATGTGGAGCATATTATATCTTTAGTCGAGACTGTTAGATCATGTTTTCATATTTATGTTTGTAAGGTCATGGTTGGAACTTTGACATTGATCTTGGTTTAGTTTTTTCATATAGAGTGCATTGATCATTTTCCAGATTCTTAATGATTTCTATATTGCATTTGGAGTTGGCACAGGCTGATTGATTATAGGTTCTCATGGATACTTACAGATAGTGGTGATGTTGATTTCTCCTATGATTAGAGATGTATATGTTGGGATAGTTGATGGTTTCTGTAGGAAGTATGAGGGGCATTCACTTGATATGAATTGAGAGGCGATTGTTTTTTGATTAGTCTTGGTTGGAGACTTTGATATCTTGATGAGCATTCTCATTCCCCACTCTTGATCTACTTTGTGGTTTACTACTTCAGAGGTATAGCCCATTGTTTCTATTAGGTGCATTATGTTTATGATTGCCTTTCATGGATATGGATGTTGAGCTATGGTACATGAGTTACTTCTGGAAGATTAATTTGAGAGATGGTTTAGCATTGGTTATCTCCTTATGCAAATATAGTTATGTTGATTGAGTTTGGGATATGGTTTTATATTGAGCATATTCCTTGGATTAGGAATGGATATTACTCGGTATAGGAATGGTTTATGAGTTTGATCTTCTTGTGAGAGGCTTGCATCCATGATCAGTTATATGGTATGGTTTGGGTGTTGTTGTGGCTTCTTGGTTGGGATTTTATGGAGGAGAGCATACTTTCATATTTTACATCTAGAGACATGTGTAGAAGGACATGATACAAGTTATGATTTACATGGTTTCTCTTTAGTCTTGGTTATCTTCATGGATGTTTAGTTTTAGTTAGATTGGATTTGTGATTGGTTAGAGACTGTGATCATTAGTTTGTGCTCATGTATGTCATGTAAGAGATGGCATGGTTATTCCTTTACCTTTATCATTTATTTGTTGTGGATAACTTGGGAGATTTTTGGAGACTTTTTATGAGAGTTGTTCTTTCATATTATTGGTTTATGTATAGTGGATGTCCTTGATACTACATGGATTCACTTCTTTGAGATGTTGTGAGTGGATTGGTTGTAGATTTGACATTGTCTTTTGCAGTGGGAGCTTCTTGGTATATATGTGGTAGGTATTTCTCTTGAGGGTTGTGATTTCAAGGTACAGATTGGATATGTTAATGATGTAAGATTCACTTGATGCACATTTGGAGGTATGGTTAGTTGGATGGGTTTGGCACTTGTTGTGGGTGCTATTTCTGCTATAGATTTTGACAAATACATAAAAAAGTTAATACCTTTGGATTAAGTGTTTATGCTTGACATTTTAGTTGGTAGAGTATTTTATGATTCTTATGTGATAGGTTGGGTGGGTTTTTCTTTGAATGGCTTCTATGTATGTCCAATTGTAGTGTCATAATAGGAGGTGAGATCATTCATATTTGAGATGTTGGATACTTTGATTGTGTTGTGAGTACTAGGATAGAGCACATGGTGTATTTTGATCCATGATGGTGGATGTGCTATGAGAGATTATTGCCTTATTCATTTATGTCGCTATAGATTGACCCTATGCAATGTATACAACAAGTGAGTAATTATTGAGATTATGGGTGTTCCACACATTGCATAATATTGTTATATTGTATTATTTTGTTTTACTATATAATATTGCACTTAGGAGCACCTAGATGGATGTGCAACATGGAGAGATTCCCATGGAATATTCTTGATGAGTTGTATCGTAACATTATGATAATATTTGATGTAATTATTTAATATTGGGGAAAGAATAAAATTTCCAATATTAAATGTGGGGTCAATGGGTTAGGTAGCACATGGTTTTTATCCCATGGTTTATGTAATATCACTTTGTGGTTTTGTGAAACTTTCTACTATATAAGCAACCACAAGTGTAGTTGTTGATGTGACAAGGGAAAAAGACAAGATTTGAACAAGACAAGGCTTGACAAGTTAGCCAAAGGAGCATTTGTGAATCTTGAAAGTGTAGCATGGGATGTGTGGATTCATGCTTGTTCACATGGATTAATTCTTTATGGCTATGGCTTTGAAGGCTTCCGCAATTGTATTGCAATGATGTTTTTATTGAATAATACATGATGATGGACACCTTTGGAGGTTGGGTTTTTCCCTCAATGAGGATTTCCTAGGGTATATCTTATGTCACATTTTTTATGGGTATGTTGTCTATTCTCTTGCATGTGGATTTTAATTTCCTATTTATTTTAGATCTATTATGGGTTATGTGAAAAAGATTATATTTTTGTTGTAAGTTTCCTTACATGGCTAACATGCCAAACACACTTGCTAGACAATTTGGTTCATATTTCGATGGGTTGACTAATGTGCCACACATGCTAGACAATTCAATGCCATCCCCTTTTTTCTCATGCGGTTTAAAATAACACACAAAAACCTTATTGGGAAAGTGACTGCACCCCTTTTTTGTAGTGCTTATCTCTCTTATTATGATTTTGGATGTGATAAAGAATCAAGTCTATTAGGGGATTGATGATTTATTTTCCTCCTAAATCATAATAAATTTTTATCTTTTGATCTAGATCTACTTTACCATGAGTTTGAGGAAACTCATACTCCTACTAAAGTGGGGGCTTAATGTACCATCTTAAAATGGATGCAATTACACTTTAAGACCTTTAATGTCCCTCTTCATAATTCCTTGTTTGGACCATGGATATGCCTATGCTTGATCTCCTTTTTCCCTTTATCTTCTACCTCTTTCAACTCTTATCTTTCTGGAACCTACCTTTGCTTTTATGGCACCCCAGACTAGACTTTCGGGACTAGGTTGAGCTAGTCCTCCTAGGTTGACCTAGTCCTCCTAGGTTGACCTACTCCTCCCAGGTTGACCTAGTCTTGGACCAAGTTGACCTAGTCCCTAACAATTCTAGAGCTTGAGGCTTGAAAGGCCTTAGGAGTTTAATTAGTTTTTTTATCATCATCCAATTAGCCTATATTATTTTCTCGCCTCACAAATCATATATAAGAAGACTTGGAGGCTTCATTTTCATATCATAAATTCTCAAGCATCTCATGCACTCAAGCTCTTGCTTTCAAGTGAATATTTATGCCTTTTGCATTCAAGGAGTTCAAGAGTTCAATTTTTTCAAGCATTTAAGCAAGGAAATTTTTATCAAGCATTGAAGGATCCTTTCTAAGCATTTCCTCTTCAAGATCTAATTTATTCTTGGCCATCAAGGGAGGATGTCTACATTGAATCATTCACCATCTTCTTTATTAATGCACTTTTATATCCATGGCACGATGACGAGATTATGGTATATCTATTGCAAACAGTGGAAATACCCTACATTCTTAATTCAAGATTTTCAATACATTTACATACATACAAGTAAGGTGAATCCTATCATTCATCTTGTCTTTCAATCATTCATATTTACATTTATATTCTCAATTATGATTAATTCCTTAACCTAGGGCTTGACCAAGGAAAGCCCTCATCAAACCCAAACCCCCAAAACTTTATGTTCTATGTTGATTCACAAATTGGGAGCAAAAAGGATTACATATTTGGAGCCTATAATTCAAAAGCTTTTTAAAGTCATTAGTTGTAGATCACTAAACTATGTCAACCTGGTTGTAGGATGTCTTCCCAAGTTGACCTAGTCCTTTAGTCTTAGATTCTGGGGAGATTTCAAGGTTTTGTTCCCTTTGTCATTTTATTTTAAGATTCACAAATGGATATTCAAGTATAGTTCATATCTACAACTTTTTGAGAAAAAATACATCTTCCTCTACACATTTGAAGTTGAGTCATTTATATTTAATTTTCTTTCATATATTTACCCTAGATTTATATCTTAATTAGGTTAATCATATTTACATAGCATCTAGATTTATATCATTTAAGCAATTAATTCAATTTCACATTCACATTATCGTATTAAGGGCCAAAGAGAGTACATTTCTTTGTGTAGCATTCATCCTTGTAATTAGGATTTAGTATTATCTCCCTTCTTCCTTTGGGTCCTAGCTAATCTAATTTGGATTATAAGTGAAATCATATTCATAAATTCCCCCCTTTCCCTCACACACATATTTGAATAACTTAGTGACCCCATAAAGTGGAGACCAAATCTTATTATAGTGCTTACATTTTACCACTTCACAACTTCAACCCTTTCATTTTTTGAACATGTCAAGTGTTCTCTAGTGTGGAGCCTAATCAAATACTCAAGTGAGAGATTGTTAATTTTTAGTGATTGATAGTGTGATGATATAATAGCTTCTTGAGACATTATTGAGTTGTAAGAGATTATAGATTGTAATCAAATTGTAATCCTTGGATAATAAAAATATTGGACTTGATATTTGGTGGACGTAGCCCATGGATTGGGTGAACCACTTTAAATCTTTGTGTCTTGTGTTCTTCTTCTTTTTGTGCATAATTATATTATGATATTGGATATATTTACATGTAATTATTATTATTTATTTATTAATCCTATTAAGGGGAATCAAAGCCTAGTCATTTCAGTTATCCTTAGGAAAGTCTCATGGTTGAGTAGGAGTAATGTTAGACAAGGGTAAGCTTAAGGTCAAGAAGTTTAATGGGTAGAACTTTCAGTTATGGAAAATTCAATTGGAGGACTATCTTTATCAGAAGGATTTACGATGGCCATTGCAAGGAAAATCTAAGAAACTAGTTACTATGAGAGATAAGGACTAGGATATTTTGGATAGAAAGACACTTATAAATATTTGTTTATGCTTGACACAATTAGTAGCATTTAATATTACAAAAGTGAAGACGACTAAAGAGTTGATTCAAACCCTATAAAAGTTGTATAAAAATCCCTTCACTCCAAATAAGGTATTTCTCATGAAGTATTTATTTAATATGAATATGGAAAAAGATGTATCTATTGTAGATCATTTAAATGATTTTTAAAAAAAACAACTAGTCAATTATCTTCTATAAATATTAATTTTGATAAAGAAATTAGGGCTCTCTTGATTTTGTGTTCTTTGTCTAAAATTTGGAATGACTTGGTAATGGATGTGAGTAATTTTGTTTCTAGATCTAATACCCTAAAATTTGATGATGTAATTGGTGCTATTCTGAGTGAGAAAATTTTGTACGAAACGCTCAGGTGGATCTACATGAACAAGTGTTTATTTTGCACAAAGTAGAGGCATAACAAATGAGAGAGGAAATAATTCTACAAATTATGGGAATTCAACAAGAAAATAAAAGGTCAAGAGGTCTCAATCAAGAGAACCAAGAGATTGATTTTACTGTGTGAAACCAAGGCATAAGAAAAAAAGATTGTTGGACTCAAAAGAGCAACGAAAGATACAAAAAAGAGAGGAATAAGAAGGAAAATGTGGTAAGTGATGTTTTCCTTCTTTCTTTAGAAAGTGTTAATGATTCATGGGTTTTAGATTTAGGAACTTCATTTCATGTTACTCTCCAAAGAGGTTATTTTCTTAATTATGTCGAAGGGAAATTTGATCTTTGTTTATTTGGGAGATAATGAATTCTGTTAGATTGTTGGAAAGGGAAAAATTAATGCTAAGTTTCATAATAGGAATCATTGGCTACTACAAGAGGTAAGATATGTTTCAAGGCTAAGTAGGAATTTAATTTTGGTAGGGAAATTGAGTGATGAGGGTTGCACAATTACTTTTAAAGATAAAAATTGGAAGGTTTCAAAATGTTCTCTTATAGTAGTAAAAGGTGTGAAAGTAGACACCTTATATCTTTGTACCAGTCATACTATTCCTTGTACTTTAATTATTTCATAGAAAAATGAATTTTCAAGAACAGATGTTGTAGTTGAATAGGGAGAACAAATAGATGTTGTTGATTTTGATACAATACAATGGCACAACATACTTGGGCACATGAGTGAGAAAGGTATGAAATTACCTCATTCATAAAAAGTTTTATTTAGTTTGAAATGTGTCAATATGGATTTCTATGAAAGTTGTGTGTATGGAAAATAAAAGAGAGATAGTTTTGTAAAGAGTGAGAAGGAAAAGAAAAATGAGAAATTAGAGCTTGTGCATACCGATGTTTGAGGACCATCTCAAATATATTCCCTAGTGTCTCTCTCACTATTATGCTATATTTAATGATGATGCAACTACAAAAGTGTGGGTTTATTTCCTTAACTAGAAATTTGACATATTTATAACTTTTAAGAAATGGAAATGCTTAGTTGAATGTCTCATATATGATAATGATGGTAAGTATTGTAGTAATTACTTAGAAGATTATTGTTCCACTAATGGTATTCGTAGGTAGCAAACTATTCCAAGGATTCCACAAGAAAATGGAGTGGTTGAACGCATGAACAAGACAATAATGGAGCATGCAAGGAGTATGAGGTTGCATGTTGGATACACTTAAACATGTAGGTGGAGGCTATTCATACTATTGTATATTTGATTGATAGAGGTCTCTTTAGTCCTTTGGGTTGTGGTTTTCTAGAGGAAGAATAGACTAGTAAGAAGGTGAGTTATTCTTTTCTCAGAACCTTCAGTTGTGAAGCATTTTCACCTATAGAATCTAAAAATAGAACCAAGCTAGAAGTTAAGTCTAAGAAATGTATATTTTTTGGATATGGCATTGATGAATTTAGTTATAGGCTTTTGATTTTGAAAATTATAAAATTGTAAGAAGCATAGATAACATATTCAATGAGAAAATGTTGTATGAATATCTATTGTAGCAGCATGAGAAGAAAGAAAATGATTATGTAGTGTTGGATGATACTCAAAAGGATGATGTTTGAGTATTCTCTCATGCTCTGCAACTAATATAATGAAAAATACCACACACTCCATTGAATGTTAGATGGTTAACAAGGCTAAGTAGACCTCTAGAAAGATTTTATCCCTCTGTCTATTCTATTTTATTAACACATATTGGTGAACCTGAATGTTATGATGAAGTTGTGCAAGTGGCCACAAAGATTTAATGGGAGTCTACAATAATTGAAGAAATGGACTCCATATTGAAAACTCAGACTTAGGATTTATGTAAGTAATTTACAAAATAAATGGGTTTATAGGTTGAAAGAAGAGGGTGGAGGTAATAAAATATTTAAAGATAGGTTAGTTGTAAAAGGATTTGCATAGAAAAAAGGCATTAATTTTGATGGGATATTTTCTCCAATTATTAAAATGACTTCAATCCATTCTATTTTAAGTATTGTGGCTACTGAAGATTTTCATTTGGAGTAGGTTGATGTTAAAACAACCTTTCTTCATGGTGATCTAGATAAAGAAATATATATGGAACAACCACATAGATTTGAGGTCAAAGGTAAGGAGAATTTAGTTTGTAGATTGAAGAAAAGTTTATATGGCATGAACTAAGAACCTACAATGATATCTTAAATTTGATAATTCATGGATGAGCATGGTTATACTCAATTTCATTGTGACCATTGCATATATTTTAAGAGGTTGGATGAAGATTGTTACATTATTTTATATTTATATGTTGATGTTATAATTGTAGTTGGGTCTAACATGGATCAGATTAAGAGATTGAAACAACACTTAACACATTCATTTTTTACAAAGGATTTGAGGGCTAGAAAATAAATCCTTAGTATGAAAATTTGCACAAATGGGAAGAACAAAAAATTGACATTATCTTAGGTTGATTATATTGAGAAGGTGTTGCAACATTTCTTAATGGATAATTTCAAAGCTGCGAGCATACCTTTGCCTAATAATTTGAAATTGACTAAGGAGATGTGTCAAAAGACACAAGAAGAGGAGGATAATATGTCCAAGGTACCTTATGCTTTGATAGTAGGAAGTTTGATGTATGATATGGTATATACTAGGCTAGATATTGCATGTGTAGTGGGAGTAGTTAGTAGGTATATGAACCATCCTAGGATTGAGCATTGGAATGTAGTTAAATGGATTCTTAGATATTTCAGAGGATCATCCAGTACATATTTACATTTTGGGGTCCCTACCACTGATTTACAAGGTGTGTTGACTTAGATGTGGTAGGAGATCTTGATACCAAGTGGAGTACTATAGGTTATATACTTATTATTGGTGGACAACAATGAGCTGAGTTTCTCAGTTACAAAAGGTGAATGATTTATCCACTACAGAGGCATAGTGTGTTACTACTATAGAGGCAACCAAGGAGATGATATGGTTTTAATTCTTCATGGAAGAATTTGGACATCCATAGAGGAATAATTGTTTGTATACAGATAGTTAGAGTGTATTCATCTTTCTAATAATTCTTTTCTCCATTCAAAGCCAAAATACATACAGTTGTGGTACCATTTCATTTAGCCAAATTTGGATGATGGATAGTTAAAGATGCACAATATGCATACCTATGGTAATCCACTAGATATGATTACTACACTCCTCTCCATCTTTAGTTCATCTTCTAGAATAAATATAATAAAGGAATATGCTAGTCTAGGGTGATTTGATCCAGTGGGAGCCACATGGAGTAGCAGTATTGCTATATGATGAATCTCTAGGTGAGATGTTGTTGTTTAGTATAGAACCTAATCACTCCCCAAGAAGGATATTATTAGTTTGTGATGAATTATAAGGGAAGTACTACACACTCACCATAATTCCTTATCCGACATGTAATTATTCTATCCCTAATTTTGTAAGTGACAAAAATATTTTATAAAATGGCTTAGGGTTAGGGATTTTATTATGTGTGATGGTATAGTAGCTTCTTGTGGTGGTACTAAGTTGTAAGGGATTATAGATTATAATTAGGTTGTAATCATTGGACAAAAAAATAAATTGGACTCTTTGTTTGGCGGACGTAGCCTAGGGATTGAGTGAACCACATTAAATCTGTGTCTTGTGTTCTCTTCTATGTGCATTATTTTTTTTTATTGGATATATTTTTATATAACTATTATTCTTGTCTTGTTAATCCTATCATCAAGCTCATGATCAACATGAATGAATTATTACTTCAATTTATCTATCATTCAATCCCATCTTGTAATTGTATCTTTCCCTCTTCTATTTCACTATAATTGTATCTCTTGCCACCAGATCTTTGCATGGCCCTTTAGTTTGGCCTTCATGCTCTTAACCCTATTAGGATTCTCAATACCTTTATACTCAAAATACTCTTCTAATTCATTGATCTAGTTGATCAATTACTCTAGATTAATATTTCCCAAAAATGTGGGAGCCTCAAACTTATGTCTTTCTCAATCTTCGAGATGACCCTAATTTTTTTTCTTCCTCAAAGTTTAGAAATTCATCTTCAACTTTTGGCTCAATGTTTCCTTCTTCTCTTTCATCCTTACTTTCATCTCTTATGAAAAGATTAATCTCTCTGCACATTTATTCTTGTAATGGTTGTAGTTGTCTCTAGAGGGATTTAAAACCATTAGTTGTAACACCTTTGACTCTTCCAAAACATTCCCTTTGTAGAGGCATTTTCATAATTTCTCTGAAACCCTAGTGCAAATTGCCTTATAATTGGCAATTTATCTACACTTAGCCCAAACCTTAGTTTTGTTGCAAACTATCTCACAATTAGATATCTACTTACATACTAAGCACTCTTGCTCTAATACCACTATTGATTCTCAAATACTAGCCTTGCCTGCTTGAAGCTAAGAATCTCCACACAATCTTTGCAAACTTCAAAGATGGAAGACTTTACTATCAATCTCCACACTTCAAGCTTTGCAAACCAATGTGAGCGTATGTTTTATCTCAACCCTTATAGTGAGGAGAAAATCATTGTTGCAAATTTTAGGAAAGATAATATTGAGTGGGAAAGTGTGTTCTAAAGGAGAAATCTGATATTATAAGGTTGAATGCTTTTGCAATATTTTTGGAATGATTTTAAATGATGACTGATATTATAAATGAGAATGGGTGAATGATATGAAAATGGTTAAGGTAAACAAGCACACCAACATACAACTATATATCAATTCAAATGAATTAATAAAGACTAGACCCCTAGATCTAATTGGGAAAATGGAGTCAACCTTGCAAGAACTTATCATCAAACTCTTATGGAGATAGCTAGACAGACCATCAACTATTAAGCAAGGAACTTTGTAGGACATGAAACCCTAGTCTAAATGAATTTAGCCCTAACTAAAGGAGATCAATTAGATAGATACCATAGCACAATATGACCATTTATGATAATCAAGAGTTTTCATGAAGTTCAATCTATCAAAGAATAGTTTTGGATCCAAGAAGACAATATAGCATGCAATTTTTGAAAAAACCAATTTCCCAATTTGAGATAGAAAGCTATATCATTTTTTTGATTAAAAAAAGAAGTACAATTGCATTGTGTTTAAGTTGCACCAGTATATTTTGACTCATTTTTCAATGAAAATTGGTCAAATTTTTGACTCATGTTGATCTAATTTTTGACCAACTAGTTTGTTGCTATTTTTATTGTAGAAAATTTGGCCAAATCCTGTAGGTGTCAAAATGGTGACAATTCATGTGGTCAAAATTGACCTCTCTTGTGAATAAGACCATTGGTCGAAATTGCGACCAAGTTTGGTTGAAATGTCAAATTGGTCAAAATTTCCACCAATGTTGGTCAATGCATTGGTTGAAATGTTGAACAAGATTGGTCAAAAGTTCCACCAGTTTATTCTCATTTTTTATATTATTGCTATAGTTATAGTGATGAGGCATCAGATATTGAGGTATCTTTCAGTGATTGCAATTTAGGTAGCTTGAAGTAGGGTATGCTATCACTATAGCATATAGCGATTAGATTCATCTTTGTGTGGAGAAGACTCATTATCAATATGGTGATTAGTGATGGAATTGAATTATCACTATAACTTATAGTGATATATCTCATCAGTGAGTGGAGGATATGGAATTTTAGTATAGTGATGAGCAATAAGTCTTCATATATTGTTGTTTGTTATAGTGATCATGATCTATCACTGAGCGGTGAGAGCACAAAAAGGATATATTGATTAGCAATGAAACTTGGAGATTGTTGTAATGTTTATCAATGGATGGTTGTATTATTAAAAGGGCATCGCTTTGAGTTGCGGCGATAAGTTGAATGTGATTGTTGATCGCATTTTGTGTTATGGAGATATAGCGATCAACGATGAACTATGGGATATCACTATATGTTATAGTGACATTTCAAGTGCCAATATTTAATACTAAATTTTTGATATCACCATACCTAATAGCAAGGAGGTGTATCGGAGATCACAGATGAAGAGTTTCTAGTATAGTGATATATGTCATTGGTGAGAGGAGGCTATGGAGTTTTAGTAGAGCGATGAGTGAAAAGTCTTCATGTATCATTGTATGTTATAGCGATCATGATCTATTGCTAAGTGGTGAGAGTACAAAAAGGATATAGCGATTAGCGATGAAACTTAGAGGTCATTGTAACTTATAATGATGGATGGTTGCGACCAAGTTTGGTTGAAATGTCAAATTGGTCAAAATTTCCACCAATGTTGGTCAATGCATTGATTGAAATGTCAACCAAGATTGGTCAAAAGTTCCACCAGTTTATTCTCATTTTTTATATTATTGCTATAGTAATAGTGATGAGGCATCAGATATTGAGGTATCTTTCAGCGATTGCAATTTCGGTAGCTTGAAGTAGGGTATGATATCACTATAGCATATAGCAATTGGATTCATCTTTGTGTGGAGAAGACTCATTATCAATATGGTGATTAGTGATGGAATTGAATTATCACTATAACTTATAGTGATATATCTCATCAGTGAGTGGAGGATATGGAATTTTAGTATAGTGATGAGCGATAAGTCTTCATATATTGTTGTATGTTATAGTGATCATGATCTATCACTGAGCGGTGAGAGCACAAAAAGGATATAGTGATTAGCGATGAAACTTGGAGATTGTTGTAATGTTTATCAATGGATGGTTGTATTATTAAAAGGGCATCGCTTTGAGTTGCGGCGATAAGTTGAATGTGATTGTTGATCGCATTTTGTGTTATGGAGATATAGCAATCAACGATGAGCTATGAGATATCACTATATGTTATAGTGACATTTCAAGTGCCAATATTTAAGACTAAAGTTTTGATATCACTATACCTAATAGCAAGGAGGTGTATCAGAGATCACAGATGAACAGTTTCTAGTATAGCGATATATGTCATTGGTGAGAGGAGGCTATGGAGTTTTAGTAGAGTGATGAGTGATAAGTCTTCATGTATCATTGTATGTTATAGTGATCATGATCTATTGCTAAGTGGTGAGAGCACAAAAAGGATATAGTGATTAGCGATGAAACTTAGAGGTCATTGTAACTTATAATGATGGAGGGTTGTATTATTAAAAGGGCATTGTTGTGAGTTGTGACAAAAAGTTGAATGTAATCGTTGATCACATTTTGTCTTATGGAGATATAGCAATCAGTGATGAGTTGCAGGATATTGCTATATCTTATAACAATATTTCAAGTGCCAATATTGAAGGCTAAAGTTTTGATATCACCATACCTAATAGAAAGAAGGTGTATCAAAGATCGTAGATGAAGGGTTTCTAGTATAGCGATAAGTGATTGTGATATCACCATTGTTATAAAGATAGACATGAAGTTAAAAGAAATTTGCTATTTATGAGAATAGGCTATAGTGATTAGAATTTCATATATTTATATCACTGAAAGTTGTAGCAATCAAATGTTTGAATATGTTTCATCACTAGGCATAAAACCAAGTGCATGAAATGACTTCTGACAACCAATTCATTTTCTACAATGATAAAAAATAGCTTTATGTTTCGATTTGTGTGGAAAGTAAATGCATAAATGCAGCCTATTTAATAATAAAAGACAATCATTATTGGTTTGAGCTCACAAATTCTTAAAGGAATATTGTGAGGTTGTTGTTTGTATTCAATTTTTATCGAGACTTGTACTTAGAGAAAGTTTCAGAAGGTGTTTTGGAGAGTTCTAGTTGTACACAGAAGAGGAAAGCCAAGAAAGTCAAAAAGGGTAAAGCTGATAAGAAGCATAAGGCAAACGATGAAGTGCCACCAAGGAAATTGAATGAAGATAGATGTCTAAATCTAGCAAACAACATTTCAAAGGTAAACAAAGAAAGTAGACTTTTCCTCCAACAAGTTTATCTTTTGAAGACTTTATTATTTGTGTGACTAAGTCATGTGATAAGATTGGAGAGAAATTGCAAAATAAATATCACATGTACACCATAGATTCCTAGAGTCATTATGATCCAGAAGGATACAATTATGATCCAAAAGGATACATTCATGTCTATAGGAAATCACAAAACTTGGTTGATTATATTCACCAAGGCATTGAATATGAGGAAGGTTTCAAGAATTTGGAGTGGGAAGAAGTACTACAAAAGATTCAAGAACAAAATAGGGAACTGGAAGAACAAAAGGAAAAGGCCAAAGAACAATTTAAAGAAGACATTCAAAAGATTATAGATTCCCCTGTTCCAATTTCAAGAACTGTACTGGCCCTTGGAGCATGATGAGAAGGATGAAAGACTTTTGGAGTCAAGAAAAATTGTAAATGATGATGATTTTATCAAATCCAAGGAGTTTATGGTTGTTTAGTATAAACATAGAGACAAATTATTGAGACAAAATATCTCTCCTAAGAATGAACAAGAACTAATGAAAAATTTGAAGGAAGATATCAAAAGGGAAGTTGAGCATATGACTCCAGAAAGAGGAAGGAAACTATTGAATGAAGCAGGGGTGATGGTTCTACTTGGTTGGCATTTGAGTGCATCATACACTTTTGAGAGTTTAATTAAATCTGGTAAGTAGGATATGAAACTTGATGTACAGGGAGTCAAAAATGTCATAATTGGTTCAAAATTTGTGGAAGACAAAAAATCAATGTTGTTGTGGGCCTTATACCCCCCACAAAAAAGGCCACAAATTATTGATGTTGATCAGGCTCTTGGTCATTTGATGACACTAAAAGTAGGGGTGATAGACCCTAACAAGGTTGTAGGTATGCAAGTGGACATGGCATTGTTTAATCAAGAAAGTGTGAAGAAAGTGATATTTGAGAGGGATAACTTGAAGGCATTATATGAAAAAATGTTAGTGTTAGGGCAGTCTCAAGTGCAACCAATGATACAATCATCTGCTGATAGTCTGAGAATTGAATTAAATAAATTGCAAGAAGAGAATGAAAAATTGAAAAATGTTTCAATGATTAGAAGAGAAGTCTTTGGCACTCTAATTAGAAATGGTTTTAAGGAGTTTCTTGAAAAATTAGGTCAAGTTTGGGATATTTACAATACTTATAAACCCCTAGCTTTGAGACATAATGAGATATATAATAGCTCAGTCAAAGAAAAGAATACCCTTAAAGAAGATGAAGATATTCAAAAAGTAGAAAGGTGCATTTAGGATCATACTACATATTCACGAGAATTTAAATGATGGATATGTGTTATGCGATGTAGGAACGAGCCCTAGAAGCTGCATAGAATTATGAACTGGAGATGTCAAAGGGCAGCATGCAGATGGAATAGATGTTCAAAATTGAGATCAAGGCAAGAGAAGTAATTAGCGATGTAGATTTACTAGGAGATGTCAAATATGTAGAACACATTAGGCTATGCAATGATTTTATTGAATAATCATCATCAGAATCGATAGCATAAGTCTTTCTTCTATAAACTTGTTTTACATGCACACAATTAATTGTTAAGGAGTCGATTAGTTGTAAATTTTGTAAACAAAGGGACATACCCTTTCACTATGTAACCAATCTGAGGCCTATAATTATAAGGGTCAGATTTAGAATAGGATATCATGTCATATAGAATTACTGTCAAGACATTATTGTTATAGTTATATAGAGAAAAGTCAATTCTATTGTCTACTTTGGATTTTGGCTAGAACTGTCTACACATTTATGATAATAATAATACCATGAAAAAATAGAGTGATTTATTATGAGTGAATTAAAGAAAAAGATTAGATAAGTTCCAGTTGTATGCTCACTATAATCTAATTGAACTTTTATATCAATTTATCTTGTATAGAGAATGCAACAAAACATATTGCAAGTTGCATTTTCAAAATTAAGGTATTAAATATAGAACTAGCAGTATAATAGTATCAAATAATTATGACTCTTATGAATAGTTTAAGATCTTCAATAACTCTTTGAATCTAGTAGCTCCACGGTTGTTCCAAACATCTTCAACATTTTGTTTGGAACAACTTTGTCCTTTCAAGTCTTCAGTCATTGCTTTTGGTTGAAATTGTAGCTTATCAATATGTTCTGCCACATTTCTTGCATTTTTCTCCAACAGCTTGCCCTGATCACTGCATGCAATTTATAGTATTTAATTCATAAATTAAGTATAAAGATATTTGTTATACTAAATAATTTTGACAAAAAAGAATGGTAGAAATAATATTATATATATATAGCTAAATGGAAAATATAAATGTATACTTCCATATCTATACTTTGAGAAATAATAAACTTTAGTAAGCCATGAGAACAGTAATAGATCATCAAATAAACACAAATAGAAAAAAATAAGAAAAAATGTGTTACCCTATAAAATAAGTCTTTTTATATATGAAACATGGTAGAGATCCTTCCTCCATTCCTCTAGTGTTTGTGGCTCAAAATTTCTAATGTGCTAATGCATTTGGAAGGCTTGAGAAAATACCTCATTTTCATCTCTCATTTGAAGTTGCCAAGGCTCAACTCCATAAAATATTGGTATTATGGGTGCTCCACTTTTGACAATCATATGTAGTTCTCTCAAGTACCAAATGGATTATGCATAATTAACATAAAGTATGACAGCAATCATAGATGCTAAGTGAATGGCATCCTCTATTGATTGAGGTATTTTGTTATGAGAAATAGCTAATTGGCTTCAAGTGTGTTAACTATCTTCAAGATGTGTATGCAAAATAGTTTTAATCCAATAATCAAACAATTTGGTGTTATAACAATTGGCCCCAAATGGCTCCTCCATGGTCATTGAGAAATTAAAAAACCAATATGTTATATCACTTCCCTTAGACAACTTCCACAAAAGAGGAAGATCATCTTGTAAATTTTATGGAGACAAGACAACTTGCTATTAGATAAGTGAATTTTATTAATGGCATGTCAAGTTACCCACCTAGTTTCTCTACAAGACCATATACGCCTTCATCAAGAATCATGTACATACTATTGTAAACTTTAATAAACAGAAAACATTTAGGAACTTACTACTTTGGACATAATTGCCTTCTTTTGGCCTCTACCACCATTCGCTAGTTTGCAATCTTTTGCATCATTCTTCTCATTAGCACTCTCTCTTCTCTTGCAACCCCTACCAAGACCTCTTACCTCAAGCTGGGAAACTTTTGTATCATCCTTCTCATTTGAGCCCTATTTTTCCATGATAGAATTAGAAGACTAGTATGCAAGAACTATGACACTTCTTCTAAAATAAATAAAATTAAATTAAAAAGACAAAATCTTCACCTCATCTTCCAATACAGATATTGGTGAATCAACATCTCCTTCAACCTTGGCAGCCACAAGATTAACCATTTTCAAAATTTGCATGACAAAATGGAAATTAAACCCAAAAAAATCAAAAGAAGGCAAAATTATAACCATCCAAATATGGGGTTTCTACTTTGGTTATAGAATAAACCAACAAAATTAATGCACATGCAACCTTTCAACTATGATTAATCATGAAAGACTAGAAAAGAGGTATCACCTTTGATAAAATATTGGCAATTCAACCTTATCAAATGGAAGAGATATAGGCATAGAACATTTCAGGTTTTGACAAACTCAGGTGGAGTCCCTTGAAGATGCTACATCCAACTTTAGGTGCATGGCACTCAAAAATCGAAGCTACATGCTTCAATATTTATGATAACCACATTCAAATAGATAAACTACTTCAAGTTATTCATCATTAGCAAGAAACTAAATAGAAGCTATCAATTAAGAATAGCTCAAATTTAAAAAAGTTCATTCTTTTCAAAGATTTTTATCCCTATCATTCTAGACCTACAATGAATGAAATTGATTAATTAATGAAGGTATGTTAGTTTGAGTTTCACTTGGTTTCAAGAGTACTTTAATATTCCCTACTTAATGAGGCCAACCACAAGAAGGTGGAAGCTCATCTCGCCTCACCCACCCTCCCCCTAACATCAATCTAAATTCTCATTATCATCTGATTACATACTTCATTCATTCATTCATTCATCCATTTATGAACTATAACATTCAATCAATACAATCACATAAAATTCATTAATATGCAATACTAATCAAGGCTTAATTAACACATAACCATATTCATTAACATGACATAAAAATCAATATTAATACACAAAATTCATAGATAATTACTTAAAGCAACGTTCTTTCATTATCCAACAAAGTTTATCAAAGAACATTTTTTTAAAATCATTTCTTCTTTTTGTTTTTCTTAGCTTTCTTAATGAAAAGGTTGATAGGAGCATCACTATCTTCCTCATTCTCCTCCTCTTGTGGCACATGTAATGTCAAATTATGATGCCTCCTCCTATTTTGAGGAGCACGAGATTGTTCCACTAAAGGAGGCTTTGTTGCAATAGCAAGTAAATGGGTTAAATTGGCATACTCTTTTTTTTCTATTACAAGTATTTCATTAACTAGTAGAACATAACATGCATTTTTATTTTCTAACAATGCCACATCATGTACAATAATATTTTGATCCGCCACCACCTCAATATGTTGAACACTTCAAACATGCTCCACTCCTTCACCATGATGTTCAACATACTCTAAAATATTTTTAAAAAGGTTGCACGTCGAATTACAATTGAAGATGTTAAATTGTCTTCATAATTGTATAATTAATTTCCAATAACAAATTAATACCTCCACCACTATGATGCACATTATGACCTTCATCACACGCAAGTTCTATGATAGGATTGGAAGACTACAGTGAAATGTTATGTGCATTTCTATGTAGTTAATTTATGTTGGAAACTAACACCAAAAAGGAAATTTCTCAACTATTCAATTTGATTTACTTTTCATTTGGCCAATTTACCTATGTCTCATTGGGTGCACTAGATTCTTCGGTATGGCTTTCATATTCTTAGCATAGGCATGCAACCATGACTTTATAGCCTTCTATCAAGGAAATTTTTAATTTTCATCTGTGGGCTCTACATTGAATTTTGTGCCCTATATTTTTTGCTTAATATCCTCCATTTTTCATGTATGATTTGATTAAAAAAATTATTTTACAACATTATATATATATAATATATAAAATTCCATTGCTACTACTTACAAGCTAAGAGTGAAGATTCATATAGCCACCAAAGCCAAGTTTGTGTTGGCCAACATTTTGTAGTCTCGCTTCTATAGCTTTTGATGTGTCCTACAGCCTATGAAAAGTTTGAAACATGTTAGATTATATATTTACAAAGGTAACAAATTAGTGCATGATTACATTCTACTTAATACTATCATGGCATACCTTTTTTTGCCTTTTTCTGGTTCATTTCCTTTACCACGTAGCCTTTTCTCTTTTTCATCTTCTATTATTTCATTCCACTCCATCAGTGGAATCATAGGAGTGCACTCATACTTTGGATTATCTTTTAGACCCCTTCTATATTGGTCCCTCACAGTCTTTATATGTTTGGATGCTCTTTTGAGAAGTAGGGCGCTGTAAAAAATGTTTTTTTCCAAAAAGGTCCTCAAAATATGTAATGAGCTGATTTTTTTTGAAGACCTTGTTCATTCCACCTTTAAAAAAAAATTTGTTAGATTAATAACTTTGATATAGTAAAATAAATGGAAGAAAAGAAAAATATTGTAGAAATGGTATGAAACTGCATACCTTTTACGTATGGTGGGTCCAAACAACTTCAATGTCATTTAGAAAACATCATTTCCTACAAAACCATCATGGGATTATCAGTCCAAAATGAGTTATGTATAAGTAAACTACAATTACACTGTAAATAATAACAATTTTAAAGCTCTTGCTCTTGCTCTTGCTTTCTCAACTTGATGATGAATCACATAGTTCTTTCTCTTACACTGTAAATAATAACTTTTTATCAGCTCTTGCTCTCTCATCCTGATGATGAATCACATAGTGTGATTCGAAACATTGATGGTAAAAATTCCAACACAATCTAATCCAAAAGAAATAACTAACAATTCTAATGGATTTTGGAAATCTGATATCTCTAATTTTAAAGCACCTGGAAGATTTGGTAATTTTAACAGAAACATAGTTTTCTTGTCTAGCAATAATGTCCTCACAAATGAACCAATACTAGTCACATGGGCTCCTCCAAGAAATGGTTCAACTTTAGTATTACTAGTTTGTGTTGTTCTATCAACTGATGGTGTATCTATTAGTGCACAAAATAGGTCCATGAGTATAAAATCCACCCAAAAAAAACAATGCATGATTAGCACATTACAAAATATAACAAAACAAGGTTTACCAATTGTTCTTGGCATAGTCAAAGATATATGTAAGCTCCTTGTTGTTGACAATGTAGTTGAAAATATCAAAGTGATGAATGAAGAAGGTGTTCATACTTCATCATGAGCTGAAAAATACATTGTTGGCAAAGACATTTCCAATGGATAAATATCAAATGGGATACTAGCTAGAAGCATCCAAAAATAAAAGTCAAGTGTTATAATGTTGATGAAAACAAACAATGTTGCACTAGTAGGGCCACAACCTTCTGTTATTGCTCATATTTCACATGTAGCTAGTGAACTTCATTTATCAATTCTTTCATTTGGAGCAACAGAACCAATTCTCTCATCATATCTATATGGAATGATTGGTTTCTATGGGAGAAATGGATAGCTTCTCATTGTGGTTGCATATACAGATGATATGTATGGAATGATAGAAGTTGTAGTTGTGATTGGCTTCTATGGCTAGAAAGATATAATTCTCACATTGCATTTTTTCATGCACTAGAGTTCATTTGCATATGTATACTAGGTTTATCTTTGTATAACTATAGTAGTGCAGAAATTTGATTCAGGAATGTGGTGTACAACTGTTGCATTCTTTCTTCTCATAGGAGTTGTTTTATGGACTTTGGAGCATAAATCAAATAATGATTTCCAAGGATGTCCAAAGGAGAAAGCCACATTGTTAGAAAATACATTTGCAACATTGTTTGTTTTCATTTACAATGGATAAAGATCAAAGTTAAGTGTTATAATGTTGTAAAGAGAAAGTGTTACTTACATGAAGGTTGTGCGCTACAACCCTCACCATATTGGCCACGTGGTCTCGTAAGTGTCACAAAATCCTATAAGAAGAACACATAATATTTTAGATCATAATCTATAAGATACTATAAAATATAAATTGTTGACATATCAATCAAGTTTGTTATTAGTGACACACACTTATTCAAATTGTATATAGCTATCGAGCTCATTGTACAGTTCACAATGTTTACGAAGTATTTCAGTTGTCACCAAGTTCTACAATTGCTACCAAGTCCTTTGGACAAACCTCAGTGGTTACCGAGCAGTCATAGTTATAGTGAAGATCAGCAGTGTAAATCGTGCATCTTAGTGTATGTCGAGTTTACCAGTGCAAGTTGAGTTGTGCCGTGTGCACTGAGTTCACAGTGTATGTGATGTGAGTCCAGTGTTAACCAAGCTTCCCAGTGTTAATCAAGTGACCCTATTTATACTAAGCTTGAGGTGATAGTGTTTTCTGAGTCATGTCATAGTAATCAAGTCTCACAATATCTATCAAGTCACCAATACAAACTGAGTTCAAGACTACTTGGAAGTGATCAGTATGGACCGAGCTTCTACATCTACCAAGTGCATGATGATGTCGAGTATTCATAGTGGATGCCAAGTATCAAAACCTCATTGAGTCAGTCTTTAGAATCTAAATGTCTTCATGTGGCTAACTTTGTAATATTTGTGTTAACTTGTATTGTGGCCGACTTTGTAATTTATATAATTGGATTGATATATATGTAATGTATTGTTTCATATCCAAAGTGTATGAGTATGTGAAGATGTGAATGTGAGGAATTAACCACAGAAGATCGGTAAAAAATGAATTGCAAAGGCTACAATAGTATAAGGAGCAACAAAGTCATATCTATCACAGTAAGGTGATTAGTACTTAAAGGAATCTCATTCAACAAACCAAGTTGCAGATTAGAGATCATCTACTATTTCATCCTAATAGGTGGATCAGTCAAATCTTTTCATAAGGTAGACCTAACAATTTTTTGTAAATCTCTTCACCAAGTGCATACTTAATTGTATGCTTGTAAATCATTTCACAAGGTGGACCTAGCAGTCCTTATTGCTCCTAACAAAGAAGATCATTAGAAGTGATCATTGTAAGCTTTAACAGGCTTACTTTATACTGCAATACTAAAGTTGTGGGTATTATCCCCACCCCAGTTTTACTTTCTATTTGAAAGGTTTCTGGGTCACCAAATCTTTGTGTCATAGTGTTATGAATGCTTTCATATTTTCAGTCTCTTATATATGCAATTAGATCAGATTATATGCTCATTGGATTGTTGGATTAAGAGTTGAAATTGTTGAAGTTTTAGAAGTTACTGATTCACCCTCCCCTCTCAATAACTTAGTTTAGACTTGAATATTTCCAACAATAAACATCCATTGAACTTTTATTATTGCTTAAGATTAATTATTGCTTACCTTCAAAGAATTGACTCTAAGTATCAATTCTTCTTTCAATGTCTCTATCTCCTCAGTTATGTTTCTCTCGAGGACAAGGTTAAGAATTTCATCCCTATATTTTGTTATGAGTTTATGGGTCATGAATACAGAATCATTGCTACACATGATGTCATCTACAAATGATTCCTATGGTTTAGAGTGCATTTGATCTGCTATCATTTTTTGTTTTTCCCTATCAATAAGTATCAAGTTGTGACATCAATATCAATAAAATTCCATCAAAATAACTCCAAAGCCATAAAGAAAAGAACATAATAATATGACATTTGTTTCAATATAATTTATACAATTATACTAATTAAGGTTTACCTTTGTTGAAGAAGGTGCGTGAGCTGGTATATTCTTGCCTGTGCCTTGTGGTGTATCCATGTCACAATGAAAAATACTAGTAATTCTTAGCAATCAGCAATGAAATGAAAGTAATAGACTTACCAAAAAAATAAAAATAAAATAGTAGATTGTATATTGGAGTCAATATTCTCGCATTTTCCTCACTTAGGGAAGACAAATTAGACAAATACCTATTTGGTGATAACAAAAAACAATAAAATGATAGACATACTAGGACTAAAGTTGATGTTGATGGTAAAGAGAAGATGTGCAGATTAAAAAAATGTATCTATAGGGTCTATTGACTTATACGTATCAATCTATGTGACTATGCAAATCTTGTGAAAATTGTTTTTTATGACTTCTTTTAATGCATCACTTTGTTGCTCTATTAACAACCAAGGAAGGGCACTCATATTTATGCAGTCTCCATCACTATTTGATTCAATAAAATTTTCAATGAATGATTGGATTCATGAATGTCATTACAAATTTTGATATTTTTTTCCTCTATCATGCCTTCCATCCAATATTTTCCATAGTGTCTCTATTACATTCTTTCCAATATGCATATCATCAAACAAATCCATGATTAAGAGATCCTTGTAGTATGATAACCTACTAAATTGAGTAGGATAACTTTTTATTCCTCTAAGAAGTTGGTCATTGATTTCTTGACGACCGTCATGAGCATCAATTACATCATTACTAAATAAAAGCCAATATCAAAATATAAATTTTAAATTTTGGACCACAAACTGGACTTACCTTGGCGATTTAGTCGATCATATTTCAACTCCCATAAATGAGGTGTCATTCTTCATAGCCTTGATGTTGTCTCTTCTTTCCCATTAAAAATATGTTTTTTCAATAACTCGATACTTATGATTATTTTGGAGAAAGTGCCTAAACTCATCGAACACCTGCTTTCCTAAACTTCTTGAATGACAAGATTTCATCTTTAGACCACAAACTGGACATGCAAATTTTTCCTTTGTCTAAAGACCTAAAAGATCATGTAAAATTATCATGCACAAATTAAATATACATAAATAATGTGTAAGCACTATAACAGACCAAAAATATGTGACCTTAATAATATAACATACCACAAAATTGAGTTAGCCTAGGGGCATCATGTATTGCCTATACAAGCATTGCATGGAATTGAAATTTTTTTGTCCTATTGGTCTAGAGATGCCATATATAGTGACCCCATTCTATAACTTCAACAACTCATCAATAAGGGGCTCAATATACACGTTCATATCTTTAACTTGGTACTTACCTAGTAATTGAGTAAACAAAAACATTACATAATTATTATGACCATTTTGATGCATTATTTATAAATTAATTTAGATAACTATTAAATCAAAAAGTATCTGGTAAAATCATTGACAACATCATGTGCTCCCTCTTTAGGGACATTTAAGGAGGAATGTTATTGTTAATAACAAAAACAGGCCACACTGAATAAACAAATCTCATATCTCCAAATGCATTGATAGTGTTCGTTGCTAATGCAGCTTGAGATTACGAGGTTCTTCTTTAAAGTGTGGCAATATTTTTTCTATCTCTTTAAATTTAGAACCATCCATAAGCATTCACATAATGTCATCTTGACTTATATTCCGTGCATGGTAATCCATAAATTGTGCTAAGCTAGTTCACCTAAATAATCATTCAAGATGTGGAATAATGAGAATGGATTGAAGAACCTTGTAAGGCACATTTTTTGTTATTTGATCTAACATATATCTGCTAATATAAAAATCAGGGCATTCTATTGCAAATTCATGTTATTTATGATATAGAATGTAATCATTGGTACATGCATGTATTGTCTGATACTGCATCCCAATTTGACTCATAATGGTAGATAATTCTCAGTACAAATGAGGTAGAATGTTTGATGGTGGTAACAAAAACTTACCTATCAACCTAAAATAGCAAATATGAATTTTTAATATAATGAATAGTAATGGTATGCTAGCATTAAAGATGACAAAAATGGCATACCTTAGCATACATGACATTGCTACATTGGATAAACCATTCATAACCTTCAAGTTCACCAACAAAACTATAGCAAAGAGAAGAGTTATTTGGGAGCCTTGGTATAGGGGCTTGTATGCCTTCTCAAGTATAGGTATATCAAGACCATCTTCATCATCATTATCAGATGCACTAGTACCATCATCGTGAACATCTTCATCAATTGTGCCAATACCATCTTCTTCAATCATGTCCTTTGGTACATTATCATCTTCTTCCATGGGATTGTTACCTTAGCTTGTATATTCACACCTCCATGTTCCTCTAGTTGGAAATCCACATTCACAAATCGACAAAAATTGTGTCCCCCTTCAATGTGACCATGTTGCCTACAATGACTCTAGTTTGTTGTGAATAGAATTCTTTGATTCTTTAAGCCCTTACACTTTTTGTAAGGATGATTACATATATCAACTTTTCTTTGAAACTAAGACCACAATCTAGAAATTTTCTCATTATTTTGTTTTGGGTTCATATTGTCAGGCGTGGTATTTCTTCATAGAAAAATATATCTGCAAAATTATTAGACATGTTATACTTAATGTTTATATCTGCACATATGGTTTTGAAAGAAAAATTTGTTGTAATTAATGTGTATACCTGCAAATATATTGGACATGTTTTTGAAAGAATAATTTGTTCTAATTAATGTGTATATCTACAAAAATATTGGACATTTTGTACTTAATGTATATATCTTCACATATGGTTTTAAAAGAAAAATTTGGTCACTTCGCTCAAATTTATCCATATTGTAATCAATGAAAATTTGTCTACTTACAATGCTCTTTTAATATCCTCCTTTGTGTCACTTCATTCTTAATTCTTCTTGAAGATGTAAATTCTTAAATTTGTTTTATTTCACTAGTTTATGAACTTCATCACTAAAACACCTAATTCTTGGTTTTTTTAGTGTTTTGGTGTTTAATAATGGGAAAAATGTTTGTTTCCCCTTAGAAATGCATTTCCTACCATTCCTAAAGGTTTGGGATCAATTGGCATCCATTAGGATCAAAAATGCAAAAATTTGTCACATTTGACAAGAAATTGCAAATATGCAAAAATACAATTTTGGAAAAGTTGTCAAAAACATCATTTTGGCCTCCCAACATTTCATAAACATCAAAATTTAGTTTGAATAGATTGGATGAAGGTATATAAGACTCATTGTGTCCATTTCATAACTGATCATCAAGTTGTACAGAAGAATCAACATTTATGAAGGGAAGAAACTATTTTCTAGAGCAAGTTTGTTTTGTATGGCTCTATACAGATTAATATAGACAGATGATGCACTTGTGAAGTTGGATTCCTATGTTACCTTTTATTTTCAATTGATTTGGTTGAATTTGATTGAGTTTTGAGGTAGTTATAGCAAATTTTCTGACTTTGGGTATTAAACCCTCATTTCAAGGGTTTGAAGCCAAGACATGGCCATAACTTGATATTTCACCATTGGAAATTGATGCCCTTCGGTGAGCTACAAGTAGATAGGATGCATTTTGAAACTTCAAAGGCCTAGGATAGGAAAATTCCATTAGCCACTTCAAACTTGATGCCCTAGGCTAAATACGACTATGTATTTAGCCTTAGAATGCATTGTTTGAGCAAGCAATCAACAAAGGAAGATTATGGGTCAGATTTTCTGGATGGAATAGTTCATTCTTGGTTTGTAGGAGGTTACTAAACCAATAGATCAGTTTTATGCACCCAGTGGAGCCAATTCTAGTAAGCCATAGCATAATTTCTAACCTATAAAATAAAATCCCAAAAATCCTATAATTGGAAGCAATTATAGTTTGAACTGTAGTAAGAGTTGTCAAAACAACTCATATTTAGAGAGTTGTTCCCTATAAAATAGGATCCATAAAATCCTATGAATATGGTTCAGGAGCACCTAAAGTACAAGAGCACAAGGAGGTTAAAAGTCCTTATATCAAATATTAAAATTTCTTTAAGACATTTACGATATGTTTGAGTCCATAAGTTGAAATGTAAAGGCTACAGAAGCCATTTGTAATAAGTTGTCAAAATAGTGCATGGCGGTCTTAAAGTGGTCAAGAATGTCAAGATATGAAATAATGTCTTTTAAAGGCTAAAATTGATGTAAAATGTCCATTTAAGTCAATTTTAGGGTGATTGTAGCATCCATGCAAAGATTTGTCAATTTTAGAATTAAACTTGCAAAAGTTGTAATGAAAAAATGCATAAAGTGCATAAAATATTGTCAAAAATACATAATGGTTAAAAGAATGTAAGAAGATGGTTTGGAAGTTATAACCAACCACAAAAACTATAAAAATTGATGTATGGTTGAACCAAAGAAAGAATGGAAGGAAATAGTTACATTTGAAACAAATCTGGAGTGATTCTAAGTTGTTATTTTGATTAATGTTTCGATTTTTGTGGTGGGTCTAGGTCTTGTACAACCATGTACAGCTTTGAAACCATGTATAATCTATAGATTTTGATATTTTAGTGAATAACCTTTATTTTGGCTTTGGTTTGGGGACAATGAATAAGTTATGAGCATTTTGGTAAAAGTTGTTATTTGCAGATCTGAGGATATCCAACTACAATCATATTGAAATGTTTGATATAGCC
The DNA here is from genome assembly GCA_028749045.1 of Cupressus sempervirens. Taxonomy (NCBI): domain Eukaryota; kingdom Viridiplantae; phylum Streptophyta; class Pinopsida; order Cupressales; family Cupressaceae; genus Cupressus; species Cupressus sempervirens. The sequence goes on along the minus strand of CM053790.1, from coordinate 810,822,820 downwards.
ACATTGGGATGAATTAGAACATCTAATTATACTCAATGGAAATATATGTGAACTATTTATTTTTCCTATTGGTTTAAGTCATTTTGATGAAAATTTGTGAAAGTTATGACAAGTTTGGTGAAAAATGTCTTTTAAAGATATTCATTGAAGTTGCAATCAAATATTTGTTTTTGTAGAATGATTTATGCATTGGAAAAATTAATGGCTTACAAATTTGGAAACTAGACTTGGAAATGGTCAATTTGAAATTATTTTGGTCATTTGGATTTTTTTTTGAGACACATCAGATTCCCTAGGTAGGGTTTCTAGTTTTACTTCTAGCTTTTTATAGTAAAATTGGGTCTCAATACAAAGATCATAACTTATCATTGGGTTGTTTGATTTGGCTCAGGTTTGAATATGATTTAGAAGAACTAATTTTAAATACTTCATCCAAATGGTTTGGCAAGAAAGTTTATGGAATAAACATTATGAATAATAGAATCTGGAATAGAAACTAGGCTATGGGAATAGGAGAATATTAAGCTTGGTTGTGTTTAACCTCATGAAATGTCTCTATGTTGAATGTTTAATGTCAGTGATATGTGGATTTGGGTTTTTTTGAAATCCTATTTACATCAAATTGGTATCAGAGCCCAACAAAAGATTTGAGTTGGTAAAGTTGTATTGTAGATAGTTATTATTATGGTTGCAGGGTTTCTGTAATGCCTGCCCCTAGTTCGAATTTTGCTTTCATTGCCAAACTCTTTTAGGCCAGTCTTATGTTTAATGATTAGTACTATTATTTTAGAGATTATTAGATATTATTTTACATTCAGTTTATTATATGATGAGATTAATTGGTACTCTATATTCCATGTATGTATGATGATTATTCAGTGTTTTTAGTTATCGATGATGATTAGTTAGATGGTTTATTATCACATGTGTTTTCTTATGGATATTTACCCCATACTGCATGTGTATGGTGCGCGTGTTTATTTTCTTTATGTATGGCATTTCTGATGTGGTTAAGGAAGGGAGTCGTAGTCACCTATTAGTCGGGATCTACACGATGCACCACTTCCTGCCATTTCTTGTTTAGCTTAGAATATTGTGTCTGTACATGCGTGGATTTTATGTAGGTTGCAGGTACCAGGTATCAACTTCCCTGAATCGCTAGGATGAGCGTACCCTATCACATTATCTCAATGGTAAGAGAGGGGAGATAAATCTTAAGTCCAAATTCTAAACCCTTTAACCATTTGTCCTAATTGATAATTAGGACAAGTATCCAAGTTGAGTACCCTTCGAATGCATCGGATGACATTAATTCATGATTATAACCCTTTGTTTAATTTAGTATGTGTTTTTCTATGATGGGTTTTCGTATGTTGTTTTATGAGTCCTTGGTGTATTTTCTATTAATTAAGTCTAATTAAAAAGATTAATTAATGATTTAATTTAATGGAAAATTAATATGATATTTTTAGTATTTAATTAATTAAATAAAAGAATTAAATTTGGAGATAAAAGTTTAAGGATAAATTTAGAGTATGATAATATTTATTTAATTTAATAATAATATATTTAGAGTTTTTTTTTAAATAAATGATAAATATTATTGTTATTTAAGTTAATTAAATATTCTATCAATTAAGTTTCTAAAATAAATTAAAAAGTGAAAAGATATTAATTATTAAAAAGTTGTAACATCGCATGATGCGTGCATGAGATTAAATAAAAGAAATTAATTTAAAAAGATAAAATAAGTGAAAATAATAATGTTATGTTAATTTCATAAAGTGCACATGGGATTAAAAGTAATAAAATAATTAAAAATAGAAGACAAGTGGAAATTAAATAAAGTTATTTAATAATTCAATTTAATATGCATGAAAAGATGAATGCAAGATAAAGAAAGATTAAGGGAAGTTAATTTTGAGTTGGAGTCTTGTGAGCAAGGAGTCCTCTCAGGTGAACGCACAATTAGTGCCCTGATTTAAGGAGAAAACTCCTTATCACAACTTGGGGGTTCATTTTTGAGGAATGGCGAATTTGAGAGAATTTTGGAGACAGGAATTTTGGGGAGAACTTTTGTAAGCAAATTTTAGAAGGAAAATTCTAGGAAAGATTTTCAGAAGAAAGTTACTGAAGAGGAGCGAGTTCTCTTACAGTTTTCGAGGATTTTGTATTAGCATCAGGATCAGGTAGGATCTTGTGTTTTGATCGTTGATTATTTACGCAATTATCCTTTCCTGTCTTCTTCATGTCTATGAATTGTATACCTGAATTCTCTATGATGAATGTTTAAAACATTTCAATATTGGAATTTATCATATACTTGTCAATTAACTTCTGTATACATAGGATTTAAATAGGAAGGGTTGAATCTAAGACTAAAACTATAAATTTAGATGGTTGAATTTAAATGGAGGAATTTTATAGATCCATATTGTATTTATTGATAGTGTTGGAAATTTAAATTATATATATATATAACGTTATTGAAAAAAAGATTTTATATATATATATATATATATATATATATATATATATATATATATATATATATATACAGTCAATGTTAAAAATATATATATTTATAAATTATAATTTATAAATGTTATTAAAAAAAAATGTGATAATTGTTATTATTAAAAAAAATGGGAGAAACATTTTTTTTTTTAAAATGCATATATAATTATGGGGGGGGGAGGGAATTACCCCATGCCCCACCCCCTGTCACTGCTCTGCGACCAGTACACTGCATTGCAGGTACTACGATGGCAGGGTACTTTGTACCAGGCCGCCGCAGGCCCTACGACAACAGGTACTACAGCACAGAGGCCGACAACCTTTAAAAGGTTTTTTTTTTTTTTTAATTGTTTTTCTTTAAGACATTTTTTTTATAAATCTCATTCATTTTATTGAATTTTAAATAATATTAAATTTATAATATTAATTTTTTTTTAAAAAAAAAATTTTTTAAAGAGGGGTAAATGCTTTGACCTGGAGCTATGAACCAGTGAGGCCACAAACGGGGATCTCATCCCCATGAGATTTGAACCTTGATGGCAAGGATAACAACGCAACAACTTAACCATCACAACATGCCACTATTGGCAATATTGATTATTAATAATAGTATTAATAAATCTATATTATTATTAAATCACATTTTATTATTAAGTTATATTAATAATTAATAATTAAATAAATTATTAATTAATGAATTGTAGTTAAATAAATTATTAGTTAATTTAAATAAATTTGATTTAATTAAGGATTACTAATAACGAAAGTATTTAACGAAGTTGTAAATTTAGTTATTGTTGTTAATCATAAATAATATTGATTTTACTAAAATTGTAATTATTTGATTAAAATTAATAATTGTTAATTTTATAACTTAAATAATTAAAGGATTATTCCTAGACTATTTTTAGGATGTTAAATTTAATAATAAGGGTAACTTTATATATATTTTTGAGCCAATAAATTAATGGGTTGACTTGTAAATTAAGTGAAGAATCTCCTACACTTGGAACATACATTGAAATGCAAACCGAAACTTTACTGTTAACCCTATTATGTATTTTGAAATCAACCCAAACTATGAACTATACTATTTTGTTTATGTATCTATGTTTTGGGGTTGTTTTAGATGTTGACCAATTTAGGTTGTTATCAGAGGCTTGGGGGTTATGCGATTGTGATGTTATGATGATTTGTTCTCGATCTTTCTTAACCCAACCATGGTGATGTTTTGATAATGCTCTATGATGGATGTTTTTACTATTTATTACTGCTTTACAGTTTCCTTGTGTGAAGCTGAGGTGTATGTATTTGAGTTACCTGACTTAACCATTTTTGAGTCATCAATCAGTTATACTTGGGTTGCTTTCCAGTCATCTTGATGGGACTAAAGTGTTTTGTTATGCTCTTAATGATGTCATGTTGTGACATGTTTGACTTGACCTTTTTGGAGTCTTCGATCAATATTGTGATCTATTATTGGGATACTTGTTAGTTTCTCATTGGAGAACCATTGGATATTGTGATTGATCATTGATGTCTTCAGTTGCTAATAGAGAACTGTTGTGATTATTATGATTAACATTTGATGCTTTCCAGTCACTTGTATAGGGCTGAGTTGATTTTATTATGATTCTTTGATTTGTGATTTCATGAGCCTAGGGTAGGTTATCTATGTGTAGTGTCGACAAGTGGCTTGCAATGGGGGTCGGGGCCCTAAGAGGCTACTAATGTAAACCCATTGTAAGTTGTTTTAATAAGTGAAAACATTTACACTAAATGAGAGAAAAATGAACCTAACAAGATAATTGCATGTTCTCTCCCATGCCTTGAGTGCTAGTACAGACTAGGATGGGGTAGAGAGAACGCTTGGTTGCGACCTTGCACTCTGTAGTATGCATCGTCAGTTTGAGAGGATACTAGTGGCCGTAGGGATCACTAGGGACCTGGGATTCCTAAGGGATTGCTCGGGTATCTTCTACATGACTTTTGCGATGATACTTTCCCGCTTGCATAGTAGGTTTCCTACATGTCTTTGTGTGCCTCTGGGTCCAGATTTCTATCTATGTTGGAACCTTAGAGTTGGTGTACTTTTAGGATTTTCTAGACTTAGAGAGTACTTGTGTTTTGTGTTTTGGTATTCTATTTGGGACTTGAGACTATCTCCTCAGCATGGTGGGAGTGGACCATTTAGGTTCCACGCAGTCGGGTGGTAGTGTTTTTTACTCTTACCATTGAGATCCATTCGTAGTCACTGTGGTTGGAGCTTCTTGGTATGCTTGTTTATCATATTTAGATGGTGTTGTTTACTTATGCTTTATTCTAGTATGTTAGATTTTTATATCTTTTATGATGGAGGGATGTATCATGTATGTTATTAGTTTCATTTATTTTACTGTACTTTGTATCATGGATTCATGGAGGTTGATGCACTTCTATTTTTACATATGTATATTCTTTTAAGCCTTTCATACCCTATGACATGTACAGTGGATGATTGAGCATTCCGAATTAATTTGCCAAGAGGCATTCAGAACAAATGTATATTATATGGACATTGGACTTTCCGATTATTCTTTCATGTGGATGTGGTAGTTGTTAGACTTAGTTTTAGATTAAATTTAAATGTGACTCAACGTCTTGGGATCCTTAAGGAATGTAACCTATTATGTATGTTTGTTGATGATTACATGTTATTGTTTCTGCTACTATGTGTTTGATGTGCATGTTATACTTTCTTACTTTTTAAAAAAAATGTTTAGTAAACTTAGTAAAATTTTAGGTTAATTCTTTTGGATCCCTTGGCGGGGCATTATAGTTTCCATCCATCAAAACTATAGAGAGAAAGTGTGTGTGTGTGTGTGGAAGACCTAAGTAGGGGTCTTGATATTATCTCCATGAAGATGAATCTGGGTAGAAGGTGCAAAGAGAGAAACCCCTAAGAAAGAGTGGTAGTGCATCTTTCAGAGTCTTGTATGGGTAAGATGGTAGTGTGTGTGTACTTGAATAGTAGCAAGAGGATTGGTGGATTTTTGGAACCTTTTTTTATCATCCATTTGAACTCTATTCATGAGAATTAGTTGCAAGATAGAGTGCATAGCAGAATCATGGGACAAAGCTTGTTTGCAAATTATTCACAAAGGCATTTCCATAGGACATGTAAATTTTTCAGAGTCATGAGTATGGTGTAGGAACACCTAAAGTACAAGAGCACAAGGAGGTTAAAAGTCTTATATCATATATTAATATTTATTTAAGACATTTATAATGCGTTTGAGTCCATAAGTTGAAATGTAAAGGCTAGAGAAGCCATTTGTAATAAGTTGTCAAAATTGTGCATGGAGATCTTAAAGTAGTCAAAAATGTCAAAATATGAAACAATATCTTATAAAGGATAAGATTGATGTAAAATGTCCATTTAAGTCCATTTTAGGGTGATTATAGTGTGTGTACATTCAGAGATTTTTCAATTTTAGAATTAAACTTGCAAAAGTTGTAATGCAAAAATGCATAAATGCATAAAGTGCATAAAATGTTATAAAAAATGCATAATGGTTAAAAGAATGTAAGAAGATGGTCTAAAAGGTGGTTTGGAATTTATAACCAACCAAAAAAAACTATAACAACTGATGTATGGTTGAACCAAAGAAAGAATGGAAGGATATAGTAATATTTGAAACGAATTTGGAGTGATTCTAAGTTACTATTTTGATTTGTGTTTCAGTTTTTGTGGTGGTTCTAGGTCTTTAATGGTCATGTATAGCTTGGAAACCATGTATAATATATAGATTTTAATATTTTAGTGAATAAAATTTATTTTGGCTTTGGTTTGGGTTTGATTCATGGAGAAATGAATAAGTTATGAGCATTTTGGTAAAAGTTGTTATTTGCAGATCTAAGGATATCCAACTACAATCATATTGAAATGTTTGGTACAAACACATTTGGATGAATCAAAAAATATAATTATACTCAATGGAAATATATGCAAACTATCTTTCATTTCTCATTTGTTTGAGTTGTTTGGATGATAATTTGTGAAAGTTATGACAAGTTTGGTGAAAAATGTCTTTTAAAGATATCCATTGAAGTTACAGTCAAAGATTTGTTCTTGTAAAATGATTTATGCATTGGAAAAATTAATGGCTTATATTTTTGGAAACTAGACTCATAATTGGTCGATTTTAAATTTATTTGGTTTCACTTGATTTGTTTTGAGAAAGATATCAAATTCCCTAGGAAGGGTTTCTAGTTTTACTTCTAGTTTTTTATAGTAAAATTGGGTCTTGATACAGAGATCATAACTTGTAATTGGGTTACTGGATTGGACTTAGCTTTAGATATGATTTATATAGCCTAATTTTAATTACTTTCTCCAAAGGGTTTGGAAATAAAGTTTCTAGAACAAACATTATGAATAATGGAATCCAGAATAGAAATCAGGCTATGGAAATAGGAGAATATTAAGCTTGGTTGTGTTTAACCTCATGAAATGCCTCTATGTTGAATGTTTAATGTCAGTGATATGTAGATTTGGGGTTTTTTGAAATCCTATTGTTGAACAAAATGTGTGTGTGTGTGTGTGTGTGTGTGTGTGTGTGTGTGTGTGTGTGTGTGTGTGAGAGAGAGAGAGAGAGAGAGAGTAACATATTATCTTGTGTATAATGATTTTTGAAAATTTACATTTGGGTCTTTCAAAATTTCTATCAAGAAAATGAGCCTTAGATATTACTGTCTATTAGTGAGATTGGTTTTTTGACTTGCTCTCATAGTAGTTTTATTTGATCCCAAGCTCTGTTTTTCCATAACTGTTCAACAACCTCACAGTAGTTATATTGATCTCAAGCTCTCTTTTTTCTAGAATTGTTCAACAACCTCAAAGTGAACATTCAAAGTAGTGAAGTAGGAGGTATGATGTCTATGTATGTTATGTATCAAAAAAGAATCTAAGTTATTGATCGACACTACTTTGATTGGAGAGTGCAAGAGCTTGTTGCTTAACACAAAGGATACTTCTCATGTTGAAATGTAGATCCTAAACAAGAATTGGCATAAAATGATAAGATAGGGTGAGAAGAAAACAAGACATGACAGTCTAAGTCAACCTCATTGGAAAGAAAGCTAAGAAGTAAAATTGAATAGAGTATCTCATGCTCCAAGTAACAAGTGTTTCTTTTGATCTAAGCTAAGTACTTGAATTGAAACCTTAGCTAAGTTATTCAAAGAAATATAATAATAATGGAAAAGAGCAAAAACATGTAAAGCCTCAAACAGAAGCACAACCCTCAACAAAAAGAAAATCAATAATTGCACTCAAGTAATATACTTCTACAAAATCAATTCAATGAGTTGATAGATGAGTGTAATATTTTTCTACAAATCAATTTGCAATTGGGGTATCATAAAGCCAAGGTGAAACATGAGGATATGCACATAACAACTTTCATGTGTCATTATGGACATTATAAATTCTTGGCCATACCATTTTGCCCAAGGTGCACCAACATGGTGATTACCAAATGTACCATTGAAGAAAATGACAATATGCTAGCATTCAAGACTTGATTAATAATTTGAAGGAAGAAAAAAAAGCGTATGATAGTTATACTCTAGAAGGATTACTAAAAGCATATCTTTCTCTAAACAAAAGCATTGCATCTAATCTTGTTATACTCTATTGATACAAACCAATATTTGGTAAAGAACAACATGTGGGTTTGTAATAAACCTTTCACTGGTCCAACCTGGATACAATCATGAAAACTATACTTTGCCTCATCTAATCTCCTAAATAACACAATAAAATCTAGAAATAAGATTAATTATTGAATACAAATAAGGTTAGGTAGTTAAAGTATTTTCTTTTATAATATAAACTATGATATAAACCAAAGTAGTAATTGTTTCGCCCATTAAGGGGAAGCCCAGTATTTTAAAAGATTGACCTTGTTTAAGAAATAATTTTGAAAAACCTATCCCTACTAAAAAACAATTGATATATCATACCTCTAAAATTAGTTGTTGGCACTTGGGCTTGTTGCAGGCACTGGACCCCTCACCAAAATCCTTAAAATAGAAGATCCCATGAGATATGATTATTTAGCTCCCGCAATCCTCAGCTCCAATACCTCTAAGACATAATAAAAAATTAACAAACAAACTTTTGGCAAGCACCGAAAACTCACCCTCCAACAACCCCCCCCCCCCCCAAGAATCAAAAGCCCTCCTCTATCTCCAAGTTCAATTCCCTAGAATGTAGACCTCCAAATTAGCTCTGGCTCAAAATGCTAAAATTGTGAAATAAATATTGTGCACTCCTCTTTTTTTCTTTTTTTTATGAGCTCGATTTGGTCAAAATTTTGACCAAATCGGGTGCATAAACCAAAAAAAATAAAATTAAACAAGCCCAAAAAAGGCCTTGTCAAAATTAATGGTAAAAAATTGACCTCAAATGTAGCAGTGTTGCATTACCTAATCAAAATGCAATAATCATCTAGGTAGTATCTCCTAAATTATAAAATTTATTCACTATATATGCCTCTCTCTATTGCGAATGATCCTGGTATCCTACTATAGAAATCCAAAGGATGCATACAAGCTTTAGATCATCACGTCATTTTCTAAATGACTAAAATGCAATTGAACACATTTTATTTATTATAATACAAAATCTTTAATACAATAAGTATTCCAAAATCAAACATCACCACTTCTTGAAAGATCACACCTTTTGAGAAATGATTAAATCATTAACGATCTTTGTAATATTTCTTTGATATTCCTATTATTCCATTTGTTAAAGTGCTTTTGGATGTCTCATTAATAATTTAATTAACTTTGTGCATTTGTGCTACTTTGTGTGAATCATAAGTCATGCACACAAATAATTTAATTAGATTACCTGATAATCAAAAGAAATATAACTTCACCTCATTTTGTTGGAAGCTTTGCAAAATTTTGCTAATACTCGACACAAGCTTAGACATTACACATTAGGGTTTGTCATGAATGATATATATAAATACGAATCTTTTAGGGAAATATTTATCTTCATAATTATCCCTAAAAATGAGACTTTAGAAATATTTTTGAGACATTATAATTTTAATAAGTCATTTTCCCAAAAATATTTCATTTTGCATATAAAGCTTTTATTTAAGTTAAGATCATATTTCTTTAAATGATAAAAGGATAATCTCAAAATTTTAATTGAAAAGTATAAGGCTTGGCTATATGAAAATTTTGTTATATTTCCCTTTTAATATTAAAAATGCACTTTCCCTTACAACTAATCATCTTTCTCAAAATATTTTAATATTGTGTTCTGATAAAAATCAAAATATTTTCATGAGTGCCTTTTTAAAAATATTTAAAATACTTTGAGAAAAAATAACATTTTGTTACTTTTAAAATAAATATATCTAAAATATTTATGACAAAATGAAATAAAATCAAAACTTACCTTGTACTTACCATGTGAAATGACTAAATTTCACAATTTTGGAAGACTTTTCGCATAAGTTTTCTGATTTCACAATAGATAAATAGGAAAACATATGAATGTTTAAAATAAAATATTCATCCCTAGATCAAATGCATCACTTATATTTGGAATATTGTTTTATAATATAAGAAGATGTCAAAGTAATATTTCACTTACGTTCCTTACCTCTTTCGCAATCTTGGGTGGTGAGAATATTTACCATTTCGAAATGGAGAAGTTTCATATCTTTGCACATCCTCTTGTACATGCCTCCCAATTTCTCAAAAATAGATTTTAGGTTTAGGTTTTACTTGTGATGAAATATAATATGTAAGCCAAAACTTTAAAGGAAAGAGAGAGTAATGAATAACAATGTTGTCATCAACATTCTTCCTTTGTGTGTTTCCTACAACATGAAATGCTAATGCACTAGTTGAACAATCTCCATTGGTGAAGAATACTTCATCTCTAATGCATACTCCATCGATGGCCAACATGGTTTAGACGAACAAGTGTGTATGCTCATTGTTGCTGCTAATCTATCTCAATGCACATAAATATTCAATTATATGTTGTCTTTGATGTTACACAAAATGTCAAGTCTTTATCGAGCAATCAATGATAGCCAAGCTTACTCAGGCATCAAAGATGATTTCCTGTGTATGTCGAGTGTTCAGAGATGACCAAGTTCAGAGATAGTATTGTCCAAGCTCAGTTGGTTAATGACGCAGATCATGTATTAACCGAATTCACTCGGTTACCAAAGGGAAGTTAGCATGAAGTCAATATTGATCAAGTTGGGTTGGTTAATGTTAGAACTCCTATTCTAACCATGTTGGGTTGGTTAACAAAGGGATTCTCTGTGTTGACCGAGTACTCAATTATGTATTAGCCAACTGTCAGCATATTGAGTTAGATAAATTTATTGATTAATATAAGCCAACTTAAGGGATAATATTTGATTGATTAAAAGAGTATTCAAGGCAACTTGACAAGGTAAATCATATATATGAAAGGTCAAGTTGAGGATTGAAGTATGGAATTGAAGATGATGAATTAAGGAAGCAAATTTGAAGGATATATGTAAAGGGTAGAGCATCCAAGTTGACCAATTTGCAAAGAACATTCTAATCAAGGAGGATCAAGTAATCAAGCTGGAAATGAGATCTACATTAGCAAAGTTAGCTGCATCAACAATCAGGTCAAGTCATTATTACTTTCTAATAATTGTAGCAGTCAATCAAATATCTTAATAGAGTTAGCTTAATAACTATTCAACAAATCCTCTAACAAGTTGGCATTTCTAGATTGAAGTGTCAGAAGACCTCTAACAAGGCCACTCTAATAGGGTGAATTAAATCCTCTAAAAGGGTCACACCTAACAATGTATTTTTGTAACCTTTAATAGTGTTGGCTCCTAACAGGGCTCACTTCATAAAAGTGAAAAATAGTAACTAGTTGTAATTGGTGGTTTTCCCAAATCAGGTTTCCACGTTAAATCTTGGTGTCTCTGATGTTCATGTTGTTTTCTTTATGTTTCTTCAACTAAGTTAATAAAGGCTAATCACATAATTATCTTAAGATTTCTGTGCTAACCGAATGATAGTAGTATATTCAATGTTGATCAAGTTACAATTGAATATTTGGTGTTAACTGAGTTACAATAGGATTTGGTTTTATATTGTGTTGACATCTAAAGAAGGGACTTTGGACTTGTTTTTTTAGTCATTGATTCACCCCTCCCCTCTTAGTTACTCCTTTCAATTTCCAACAATTGGTATCATATCCATTGGTGCTTGCAGATAAGGTCTCAAGGACCTAAGATAGAGATAAAGATGTCTTACAGAAGGGAGATTCCTAAGCTGAACATAGATAACTTCCAAGCATAGCAGGAACTCATGAAGCTACATTTGGCAACCATTGGAGACACCAGCCTTAATATTTGGAGAACAAATATGTGGCACCTATTGGACCCTTTTCTATGGATCAAATTGTGGAAAAGAAGAATCACAACATAATGATGATTAGCATTGCGTCTAATCTCAAGTATGTTGAATTTGATGAAGTCAAAGATTGTCCTACTACTCATGAAATGTGGAACAAGATGAAAGATATATATGAAGGAGATGACAATGTGAGGAGAGCTAAGGCATAAAGTCTAAGAGGTCAATTTGATCAGATGAAGACGAGAGAAGATGAAAATATTCCACAATACAATGAAAGAACCAAAGCAAGTCTGAGTGCAATCAAAGCCTCGAGAGGAAAAATAGATGATATGACAGTGGTCACCAAAGTAATCAGAACTCTTCTTCCTATTTATGCAATTAAAGTTTTAGCTATTCAAGAAATGAGATGTGATCCCAAAAATGATATAACTTTGAATGCACTAGTGGAGAGGTTCACAATATTTGAGTTAGATAACTTTGATAACTATGTTCCTAACTCTGGTAGCATTGAGCCTGCATTTCAAAAATCTAAAAGAAAAAGGTCTGATAGTGAAGATGAAGATAATTCTGATGATGACCTTAAAGTCATTGAAGCTTTACTTGCAAGAAGATTCTCAAAAGGGAAAATAAATTACAAAGGTAAAATAGCTCTAATATGTTTATCTTGTGAATAAATTGGTCACATTGTTGCAAGGTGTCCAAACAAAGAAGGCAAAGAAGAAAAAAAGCATGACAATTAAAAAGGAAAGAAATATTTCAAAAGCTACAGAGACTACAAGGATAAAGGTAAGTAATCTTGTTACATGGATAAAGACTCTGATAGTAGTGATGAAGATGAAATAGTTTACATTGCTATTAAAGATGAATCAAATGATAAGATGGCCCTCATTTCTCATATTAGCAAGAATGACACATGGATTATTGATAGTAGTTGTTCTCACCACATGACTAGTGATAAATCAAAGTTTGAGCACTTGGAACACTATGATGGTGGGAGTGCCATATTTGGAAATGATGAACCTTGTTATGTAAAAGGAAAAGGTTGCATTGCATTGACTAGTGAATTCAAATGTGACAATGTTTACTAGGTTGAAGGACTGAAACACAATCTACTTAATGTGGCACAGTTGAACAACATTGGATTCAAGGTAGAATTCATGAATGGAAAGGCCAAGCTACTAGATGGGAAAGGAAATCTAGTTGGGACTAGAAATCAAACAAAAGGTAATCTATTCTATCTAGACTTAATTGAAAGTTCATGTTTCCTATCTCAAGTAGAGAAAAGTTGGTTATGGCATACAAGGTTGTGTCATGTGAATTTTGATAACCTAGTCCACATAAGCAAGAATAAAAGAGTGAGAGGCATTCCCAGTCTAAAGAAACCTAATATGGACGTGTGAAAAAATTGGCAAATTGGAAAGATGGGAAAGACAAGTTTCAAAAGTAAGAACTATCATTCTGAATAAGTTCTAGAGCTAGTTTATATAGATCTTTGTGGACCCTTTGGCATAGGATGCTATTATGGAGATAGGTATTTCATTTTATTTGTTGATGATTATTCTAGGATGATGACAATGATGTACCTAAAAGACAGATCTGAAGCATTTCAAAAATTCAAGTGGTATCTGGCTAGAGTGGAGAAAGAAATAGGGAACAGACTAAAATGTCTAAGGTTAGATAGAGGAGGAGAATTCATCTCAAATGAATTCAATGAATTCTACAATGAAAGAAGAATCAAAAGATAAGTATCTACACCTAGTGCACCTCAACAAAATGGCATAATAGAAAGAAGAAATAGATTAATTATGGATTATGCAAGAATATTGATGATAGAGAAAAATGTTGCAATCAAATACTAGAAGGAAGTAATCAGTACAACAATTCATACCTTAAACTGAGTCCAGTTGAAGAAGGATATAGATCAAACTCCTTATGAACTATGGTATGGCTATAAACCTAATGTTTGTTATTTCAAAGTATTTGGAAGCAAATGTTGTATCTTGAAAGAAACAAGGAAAGGAAAATTTGATATGAAAAGTGATGAAGGCATATTCTTAGGATACTCCAACAAGACAAAAGAATATAAATGTCTGAATATTACTACTCACAAAGTCATAGAAAGTACACATGTAAAAATTGATGAGTTTGTAGAAAAGAGTGAAGAAAAAAGTAGAAAAGAACCTAAAAACTACAAAAGCTTTGTTTACTTTGAACCTAATACTATAACTGAGATTCAAGCATATACAATTGGAAATCAATAGCCTTCACCACCCGAGTCCCCTAAATCTCCAGTTCAACCTGAGTTGAAGCCAGTGGAACCCAAGTCACATTATGAAGGAACCTGGTTCATAGTCAGAAGGACCTGAGTTTCAGCCAGTGGAAACCAAGTCACAGTTAGAATAACTTGAGTTACAAATAGTGGGACCCGAGCATGATTCAGAAGATCACTTTGAGCATGGTGAACAAAGTGAAACAAGTTCTAAATCCAAAGAGAAGGTACTTGTACTTTGTAGATATGTTAGAAGACATCATGCACTTGAGAAAATAATTGGAGATCAATCAAAAGTCACAATGACAAGGAATAAACTAAAAGGTATATATTTTCTTATTGTGTTTGAACCTAGAACAGTGAAAGACGCATTAGACAATGAAAGTTGGATTGAGGCTATGAATGTAGAGACTGAACAAATTGAGAGGAACAAAACTTGGACTTTTGTTCCTAGATCCAAGGATAAAAATGTAATTGGCACAAAATGGGTATTTAGAAATAAGTTGAACGAAAATGGAGAAGTTTCAAGAAATAAGGCAAGGTTAGTATGCAAAGGTTATGCTCAAGAAGAAGGTATTGATTATAGAGAAACTTTTGCTCATGTTGCAAGAATAGAAGGTGTTAGAACACTATGCTTATGTTGCATATAAAGGATTCAAATTATATCAGATGGATGTAAAGTCAACTTTCTTGAATGGAATCCTAGAAGAAGAAGTATACATTGAGCAACCTAAAGGTTTCATAGATCCTAACAAAAGGGATATGGTTTGCAGATTACACAAAGCTTTATATGGTATCAAACAAGCCCCTAGAGCCTAGTATGCAAGATTGCACAATTATCTGGTGAATATTGATTTTCAAAGGACAAATGACAAAAATAGTCTATACATCAAGGAAGGCCTATATAAGAAGATAGTGCTAGCAGAATCTTTGTAGATGATACATCATTCACTGGACATGATGATTTATACAAATCTTTTTATGAGGAAATTAGTAAAGAATTTAAAATGTCAATGTTTGGAGAGATTGAATTATTTGTTGGCTTGTAAATTCAATTGCAAAAATATGGTATCTACATTACTCAATAAAAGTACATCAAGGAGATATTGAAGAAATTTGGAATGGAGGATTCTAGATTAGTTGGAACACTTATGTCTACTAGACATAAGCTTTCCAAAAATGATGATTCCAAAGAGGTAGATCAAACTACATATAGATCAATGATTGGAAAACTTCAATATGTGGTACACACAAGACCTGATATTACATTAGCAGTTGGTATGGTGGCAAGATTTTCTACTAATCTGAAGGAAAATCATATGATGGAAATTAAAAGAATTATGAAGTATCTAAAAGGTACTAAAGATTATGGTTTGTTGTATAAGAAAGGAGGCGACTTTGAATTGAAAGCCTTCACTGATGTTGAATGGGAAGGAAGTATTGATGACAAGAAAAGCACTCGTGGTGAAGTATTCTTTCTTGGAAAGAGGCTAGTTTCTTGGACAAGAAAGAAATAGAATTGCATATCTCACTCTACAACATAAGCAGAATATGTTGTAGCAGCAATTAATTGTTCCAACATCTTTTGGTTCAAACAATTGTTGTCAGGTATGAAGAAAGAAATCAAAGATCCAATAGTTATCTTTTGTGATAACACCAATGTAATTAACATATCCAAGAATCCATTTATGCATACCAAGACAAAGCACATTACAATAAAATATCATTTTCTGAGAGAATTAGTGCAAGACGAAGAGGTTAGATTGGAATATGTAAATACAAAGGAACAAATTGTAGACATATTCACCAAGCCATTACCTAAGGATGCATTCTTGTATCTAAGGGGTAAGCTAGGGGTAATTCCCCTATTTGAAGCTCACTAAACAATGTTTAGTGATGCATCAATAGACACCTAAAATTGTCCAAATACCAATTTCCTAGCCAATTAAATACATATTTATTATTTATTTAATTACCTTACCTTTAATTAAATAAATTTACATGTATTTAATTACATTTGCCTTTCCTTAATTTAAATAAACTAAAGTTTATTTAAGTCCTAGCATTTCCACGTGCATCCTAACCCATTCCCTTTAATTAAGTAAAGTACTTCATTTACTTAATTAATCCTTTGCTAATCGCACTTGGAATTAAATATTAAATTTAATCCTATTTGAGCACATGACTCCTAACTTTAACCCTTACCCAACCTCACTTTGCTAACCTAACCCATCATTCTAAGCCTACCCACTACCTAATCACACTACTTTTCCTAATCACCTAGCTAATCACTTCTTAATCCTAAGTGTGTGCTCACACATGTGTGAGGAATGCTCACACTTCCCACACCCCTCATGTCTTCTATGCCTCTTGCACACTTGTCCTCTTGCATGAGAGACAAGGTGTCTTACACATGTGAGAGACCATGCTTCTCACACCTCTTACACTTGTCATTGATCATGTCACCATTAAAAGTTGCTCACACATGTGTGAGCATATTTACCCCTTTGAATGGTCAAAAGCCCTAATCCACATGGAGTCTACTTGGCCCCTACCTCATTGACACCTCATTGATCCTGAGAGATCCTAGCCCTCCATATTGCATTAATCTCAACTATCTGTTTCATCTCATTTCCTATAAAAGGAGAGCCCTCTCCTCATCTTCATCATCTACTATCTACCTCATTGTTATGCTGCAAGATTTGTGAGCAACCACATCCCACAACAACGAAATCATCTCCACTTGATGATTTAGTGAGGTTTGCATTAGTGTTATTTTGAGTAGATTAAGCTATTTTGATTTCATGTCTTCATTGTTTTCATTTTGTCTTTCATATTTGAGGTTTGCATAATCATGTAGGAATAGATGTTAATTGCTTAGTGTTTATTCCATTTATAACATTTTTATGCAATACATTTTGGCACACTCGGTGGGACCCACTTATGGGTTCAAACTAACCATCTAATGTATTTTTGAGTGTTTTGTGAATTTTTTGAGCTTGTAGGTTGAAGAAGCACTTGAAGATCAAATCCTACGAAGAGCCTCTAATTGAGCCATAAATCCCATCATCGCATTTGGAGCACATAAGGGAAGTTTTTTGACATAAAACACTATATTTTCTTATTGCTTTATTTCCAAGTTGTAGAGGTACATTTACATTGAATATACTCTTCATAATTAGGAAAATAGGAAAACTAAAAATAAAAATAAAAATAATACTCCTTCTTTGTTGATAAATAACTAGGTAAAAAAAGGGCTTGTTTGATATTTGCTTTGTTTCATTTATCTTTTTTTTAAATAATTTTCATATATGTATTAATCATATATATATAGTGTTTTTTTTTTAATAGTATCATTTTAGTCAAGTAGAAGAAAAGAAAATAAAAAACAAAACACAAAAATAAAAATAAAAAAATTTAACTTTTTTTTTTCTTGGTGCAAGAGCGGCCACCCGTAGGCGCCACCAGCGGCGGTGCCTACGAACGCTGCCCTTGCTTCTCCCTTGGCCATGACCACCTGCACCTCAACCCCTAACAGCTCCCCTCTCCCACCATCGGTGTTTCTACTCGCTACTGCATCCCCACTTCCCTCCTTCGGCACCCTACAACTCCCTCTCGTCCTGCACCAACACCTACAGAAACCTGTCGTCCCCCACCGCCACTCAATCACCCACCGTAACCCCTGTTGCAATCTCCTCTCTAGCCACATGAACCCTCCACTCCTGCTCGTCCACCTCCATGCACCAGCCTTCGCCCATGCCAAAATCCCTTCCTCCCTCTGCCTACAAACCCTTCCTCTCCACCACTCCTCCCTGTGAATGTTGCACCTCCCTCTCCGCCGCCCAAAACCATGCACTGCTTCTCGATCGCTGCATCACCACTGCTCCCGTCCACGACTGCCTACAAAATCTACTTACCTACACCCCCTTTACCACCGCCACTCGGCCCCGCTTTCCCACCGCTTCACCCCACCGCTGCAACAAACCCTCACACCATCACTTCCCCTCTGCCAGCATCCACAACCAACTCCTCTGCCTTGCCTAAAAACCCTTCACCCACTTTAAATTGTTTTGATATTTAGATTAAAATATAAGTTTTTTTTTTTTGTTCAACTTTATTTTTAAAATAATAAATTTTATTTAATATTTTAATAAAACATTTAGATATCAACTTTTTTTTATAGAAAAAATGCAAAAAATAAAATAAAATTGCTTGACGTGCCTCTAACCATCAATTTTAACCTCGCAGGTCGCTGATGTCATCAATACATCAGCATTCCACATGCCCTTCTAGGTCATAAGGAGAAGCTTTTGGCTTTTTGCTCATAACTTAAGCATACAGACTCTGTTTTTGAAAAATAAAATATCGTCAAAAACCTAATTCTAAGCTCGTCATGATGGTGTTGGTTTCATGAGATTTTGATGCTGTCTAGATCCCTATTTTTTCTACCTACAAAAACCAAACTTTGTGTTAACACTTTCATTGTAGGGTTGTTTCACGTTTGTCCTACATTTTCGTTGCCCTAACTTGTGATTTTGCAGGGATATTTTCTCACTAACCATATTGCTTGTAGGTTTTTACTTTAATTTTGTTCTGGAATGAACTTGTATGCTTAAACACTCGTCTTTGAATGCATGGTTAAATGCTAAAACAATCAAATTCAATCTTGCATGCTATAAGGAAATTGAACACTTTTGCTTTGGAATGAATAATAGCACAATCTTGCATGTCTAAGGATCAATGACTATTGCAATGCACATTTCATTTTGGTGCTTAAAATGAATAAGAAATCAATCTTGAATGCATAACGGATTTGATTCTTTCCTTATCTGATTTTCTTGTGTTGACGACACTTTCTTTACTTATGTTGGCAAACTCTCAATTTTTATGACATTGTCAAGTTGGAAAGAACATTGTATGATATAAACACGTGTGTCTTCAAAGTAGATTAAAAAACCTAAAGTTTCATTGGGAAAGAACGTGTGTCTTTTGAACCCCGAGGCCACTTACATATTCTCTCCCCTCGTGCCTTCGAGTGATCTTGGGTGCACAAGAAATAAGTGGTCTTGTTTTTCTTTTTTTTAGGAGGTCTGCTTGGGGATTTCATCACCCCTTGGGACAACCTCAACTCTAGTGTTCTAGCGGAGTATAAAAATTGGGAGGTGAATCAAAAGACACCTCTCTTGGAAGTAAAATCTTGTCACTCTTGGCTAAGCCCCAAAGAACTTTATACCTTTGGGAAGTGAAGAAGGAGATTTGGGTTATCATCTCCCTCGGGCTATGTGGCATTATTTTCTTTCATCTACAAATTTGGGCCTCACGTACCTTGTGTATATCGAGGACACCCTCTAGTTGATCCTTGTACATCCTAGTTGAAACCTTATAGGATTGTTGGTGTGTTCTACATGCTTGAGTGTTCAAAAACCTCCCCATTTGAAGGGGACACATCAGCTACACTTGCCTTGTATATATTTCATTGTTTGATTTTGCATCTCAAATTTGAAAAAAAACCAAAAACATCATATAACATATAAATCCAAAAAAAATCGTAAAAGTCCAAAAATAAAAAATAAATCAAAAATTTTCAAAAACAACAAAACAAGTCTTGGTTCAAGTCCTCTTGGTCAAGTTGTCCACATCACTTCTTTCCATCAAATTCATCACCCTCATACATCTCTTGTCTTCATCATTCAAATCATTCCTCAAAATCATTATCATCTCTATTCATCTAAATCATTTCCTCATTTTCTTAATCATTTAATCAAATCCATAATCTTCGTCCTAATCATGGTTCATAATCCACATCAAGATCCAATTCCCTCATTCAATGATTCATCCTCATGATTCTTAATCCAATCCCTTGTCAAAATTCATTCTTTTCTAATGAATTCCTAATTTAATCAATTTACATCTTCATTCAAAATCAATCAATCTTTCTTCATTTATCCAAATCTTCTTCTAATTCAATTTTTCATAAAATCTTCTACTTTGGACTTAGGAGCGCCATCATCATCCTTGGACTTTAATCCTAGTTATCTTGAATGACCCAAATCTTATCAAGGTTATATCAAACCTTCATCCAATATCACATCAAATCAAATCAAATCCAATCAATATGAAGTGAAATCCAATTCAAATCAAGTCAACACAAAGTCCAAAATTGCTCCTAGTCCCAAGTTCATATTCCATCCATCATCAAATCTTTCATCACTCTTTGTCTAACATCTATGGATCAGAATTGGCTTAATCAACTGGTTGACGATCTTGCACAACAATATTGAGTTATACCTTCTGTTCAACCTGCATATCAAATTCATCCTCAACACTTCATATCCAACTCTAATCCATCTCATGTTCATTATTCTTCTACCTTTGACAAGGGAAATCCATCTCATTATCCTTCAACTCCATATGATTCCATTCATAGCCCACACAATTCCACAAACACAAATTCCCTTGCTAAGGAAATGGAGCAACTAAAGAATTAAATCTTAGCTAGTCAACAGAAAAAGTCCACCTTCCATGCCATGTGTCCTCTTCCCCCATGTTTCGAAGATCATATTCCTCATGTGCCATCTAACCCCAATCCTCCATGCAATTCCCCATACTTTGAGCCTACTATTAAAAACCATCATCCTAATCCCCTACCCATACTTCCACCTTCACACAATCCTAATCCTCCAAAATCCACATCATCCCCACCTCATAAGGGATATTTCTCTTCATTCTTGGCTAAGTGTAAAGAACAAGATAAAGTGAGCCAATCACCCAAAGTCATACCCCCAATTCCATCTAAAGATCTTCCTCTAAAGCATGACATTATAAATTCCTCTTCTCCTCTAGATCCGAGCATTTCTCCATCCCATCATTGCCTTATCTCTCAAGATCCATTTATCCCTCTTACTCCATCTCATGATCCCCTTCTTGATCAAGATCAAGGCATTTCATGTACCGCACACATTACTAATTCTTCTCCATCTCAAGAGTTAGCATCTGTAGATCCTCCACTTCATGAAGAGATTCCTTCCACTAGATCCACTAATAATCATCCATGTCAAGATCAAATCACTCCATCTCATGGTTCTATTCTCTCCACTCCATCTCATGATCCTATTCCATCTCATAATCCACTCATTCCGCTACATGATCCTCTTTTAAGTCAAGATCAAAGCACCCCTTCATTTTCCTTTCATGATCCCACCCCATCTCCAAATCCTATTATCCCTCATAATCCCCCTTGTGAGCCTAATCCTCCACATGATCTTATCACACCTATCCAATCCACTCATGAAGCCCATATACATGGACTTGCATCTTGTGTTGAAAATAATAAGTATCCCATTGAAGAAATAATGTCTCAAGATGTTGGTACACCTTCTACTCCTTCCAAACCTAAGATTCCTCCATCCAAACCTAAATGTTCCTATCATCCATATTCTAAATCCATTTTGGGCCCTTATATCCATATTTCCATGCCTTCCTCACTTCCATCCATTTTGGGTCCTTATGTTCCACAACCAAATCCTTCATCCCTTCCTTCCATTTTGGGTCCTTACATACATCCATTCACCATATCCATATTTTCCACTTCATCTCCTAGTAAAGACCATGTGCTCTCCACCCCATTTATCTTCATGCACCCATTCCATAGCCAATGGAAGTGAATTGGATGCTAAAGAAAAAGTGAATAAAGCCAAACATCCACAAAAGCCCAAGGATCAACATGTTCCCTGTAAAAGACATGTCCAAGAAAGGAAAAATATGATCCAAAGAAAAATCAAAAGGCCACAACGACTGAAAATAAAAAATGCAAAAATTTTGTCGATCCCAAAGCTACTTAATGTAGCAATGAATCTCAAAGAAAGATTCCAAATGACATCCAATTCTGCTAATCCAAAGGCTTCCCTCATTCATAAATCATCCCAAATTCCATTTTCCTAATCCATTTTGGGTCCTTATATCCCAAAATTGCCACCTTTCCATCACCCTTCAAGGTGTGTGCCAATGATGATCTTTCTGTCTCCTTCATCCACTCATTCACAAGTCTTCCAACCTAGCATTCATCAACCGTATCTTCCTCCCACCCACTCCACCCCCTTAATCCAAACTTTTTCATAAGTCATTGTCCTCCATTCACTATCTTACCAACATCTATGAGAAAATAGTAAAAAATCCTTGAAAAAAAATAGAAAGAGAAATACCAAGAGATACCATCCATATATCTAGATGCTTGAGTCCTCCCTTCATTTTCCTATCATGCATTCATTTCCTTCCAATTCCACTTATCTATCCATTCACTTTTCCTCTTCCAGTTGCACTCCACACTAGGGGCAAGCTCCGGCCATACCAAACTTACATACATATCTTCCATACTTCCATCTACCTTTCATTATACTTCCAGCCTTACCTTTCATTATCTACATATCATATCCAAGATGTCTTCCATGCCTCTTGCACACTTGTCCTCTTGCATGAGAGTCAAGGTGTCTCACACATTTGTGAGAGACCATGCTTCTCACACCTCTTACACTTGTCATTGATCATGTCACCATCAAAGGTTGCTCACACATGTGTGAGCATATTTCACCCTTTGAATGGTCAAAAACCCTTATCCACATGGAGTCTACTTGGCCTACACCTCATTGACACCTCATTGATGTTGAGACATCCTATCCCTCCATCTTGCATTGAATCTCAACCATCTATTTCATCTCATTTCCTATAAAAGGAGAGCCCTCTCCTCATCTTCATCATCTACTATCTACCTCATTGTTATGTTGTAGGATTTGTGAGCAACCACATCCCACAACAATGAAATCATCTCCACTTGATGATTTTGTGAGGTTTGCATTAGTGTCATTTTGAGTAGATTAAGCTATTTTGATTCCATGTCTATATTGTTTGCATGTTGTGTTTCATATTTGAGGTTTGCATGATCATGTAGGAATAGATGTTAGTTGCTTAGTGTTTATTCCGTTTATTACATTTTTATGCAATACATTTTGGCACACCCAATGGGACCCATTTATGGGTTTGAACTAACCATCTAATGTGTTTTTGAGTGTTTTGTAAGCATTTAAGCTTGTAGGTTGAAGAAGCACTTGAAGATCAAATCCTACGAAGAGCCTCTAATTAAGCCATAAAGCCCATCATTGCGTTTGAAGCACATAAGGGAAGTTTTTTGACATAAAACACTATATTTTTGTATTGCTTTATTTCCAAGTTGTAGAGGTACATTTACATTGAATATACTCTTCGTAATTAGGAAAATAGGAAAACTAAAATAAAATAAAAATAATACTCCTTTGTTGATAAATAACTAGGTTAAAAAAAAAGGGCTTGTTTGATATTTGCTTTGTTTCATTTATCTTTTTTTTTAAAATCATTTTCATATATATATATATATATATATATATATATGTATGAGGGAGTTCTCATTAATAGAGAGAGTTTTCATGGATGAGAATTAGAATGAAACTAATAGAGAGAGTTCTCATGGATGAGAATTAGAATGAAACTAAGGATATCATCCTTACTTTTGTTTTGCTCTAAATTTTATATATATTATGACATGTTGTGTTTCCATCAATGCCAAAAGGGGAGATTGGTGTTCAAACAATTATTCAATTGTATTTTGTCTTTGATGTTACACAAAATGTCAAGTCTTTACTAAGCAATCAGTGATAATCGAGCTTACTCGGGCATCAAATATATTTTCTTGTGTATGTCGAGCGTTTAGTGATGACCAAGTTCAAAGATAGTATTGACTAGGCTCAATTGGTTAATGAAGCAGATCATGTATTAACCAAGTTCACTTGGTTACCAAAGGGAAGTTATCATGAATTCAGTATTGACTGAGTTGGGTTGGTTTATGTCAGAACTCCTATTCTAACCGACTTGGGTCGGTTAATGAAGGGATTCTTTGTGTTGACCAAGTACTCAATTATGTATTAGCTAACTGCCAACATATTAATTCTGATAAATTTATTGGTTAATACAAGCTAACTTAAGGGATATAATATTTGATTAATTAAAATATTATTCAAACCGACTTGACAAGGTGAATCATATATATGAAAGGTCAAGTTGAGGGTTGAAGTATGGAATTGAAGAAGATGAATTAAGGAAGAAAATATGAAGGATATATGTAAAGGGCAGAGCATCCGAGTTGGTCGAGCTGCAAAGAACATTTTGATCAAGGAGGATCAAGTAATCAAGCTAGAAATGAGATCTGAATAAACAAAGCCAATTGCATTAGCAATCGATTCAAGCCATTATTACTTTCTAATAATTGTAGTAGTGAATGAAATCTCTTAATAGAGTTAGCTTAACATTAATCAACAAATCCTCTAACAAGGTGGCATTTTTAGATTGAAGTTTTTGAATAACTCTAGCAAGGCAACTCCTAACAAGGTGAATTAAATCCTCTAACAGGGTCACACCTAACAATGTATTTTTGTAACCTTTAACAAGGTTGTCTCCTAACAGGGCTCACTTTAGAAGAGTGAAAAATAGTAACAAGTTGCAATTGGTGGTTTTTCCAAATTGGGTTTCCACATTAAATCTTGGTGTCTCTTGTGTTCATGTTATTTCCATTATGTTTCTTCAACGAAGTTAATAAAGGCTAATCACATAAATATCTTAAGATCTTTGTGCTAACCAAGTGATGGTAGTATATTTAGTGTTAACCAAGTTACAATAGGATTTGGTTTTATATTGTGCTGACCTCTAAAAAAGGGACTTTGGACTTGCTTTTGTAGTAACTGATTCACCCCTCCCCTCTTACTCCTTTCCATTTCCAACAATTCATCACTAGATCAAATGCATCACTTAATTTGGAATTATTTTTTATAGTATAAGAAGATGTCAAATTGATATTTGAAGTTTGACTTTCCTTACCTCTTTCACGATCTTAGGTGGTGAGAATATTTACCATTCTAAAATGGAGAAATTTCGGATCTTCACACATCCTCTTGTACATGCCTCCCAATTTCTCAAAAATAGATTTTATGTTTAGGTTTTACCTGTGATGAAATATGTAAGCCAAAACTTCAAAGGTAAGAGAGAGAGTAATGAATAATGATGTTGTCATCAACATTCTTCCTTTGTGTGTTTCCTATAACATGAAATGCTAATGCACTAGCTGCGCAATCTCAATTGGTGAAGAATACTTCATCTCTAATGCATACTCCATCAATGTCTATCATGGTTCAAATGAACAAGTGTGTATGCTCATTGTCTCTGCTATTCTATATTAGTGCACATAAATATTCTTGAGGTTCGTAGTCAATCCAACTAGAAACTTCAAATATTAACACAATATTGTTTTGACACAATATTGTTTTGAGAAGTCATGACAATGCAGTTGAGCTCCCATTGATGAATGCTCATGGTTTAAGCAATTTATATGCTCACCATTGAAATCTTGAACCTACACTCACAATTATTATAATTTGGGTCATTTTTGGAAATGCTAGGACATTTTTAGGTTGTTGGCTTCACAAGAATGCATAAAAATGATGAAAATTTACTATCCAATTGTGAGAAATAATTTGGAGATAAAAACATCATTTACTGCTCAAAAATAGCTTCAAATGTGAGGCTAAAACACAAAAACATGATTTTTCTCTTTGAACAATAATTTTAAAATTTTGCTTTCTTATTTGCTTTTCAATTTGTTGCAAAGCCCCAACTTCATTGACCCTTTCCAAAATCAAGATCATTATTCCTCTCTATACTCACAACTAAATACTTTAAAAAGATAATAAGCAATTCATTCATTCAAATTTATTTGATATTGAACTACTAGCATGATGATTTCGTGCCCCATATGATCAATGTATGATTTTGGCAAAGCACTTGGTTAGATATGATACTCCTCAAGGCAATGCTTAGAGTTGGAGTGGTATTTAGAAAAGTAATCACGATGCGCGAAGAATAATTCATTGAAGTTTACCATAGAGAATGAAACTCCAATCAAAAGAAATAATACTTGATGTTGCTCAAACCTGTGACCAAAGTATTTCAGAGTAAAACATTTGAAAAAAATATCCTTGTGCATAACAAAAATAAGTCAATGATTCAAGTAGAATTTTTTTTTAGGTCAATCATCGTTATTTCACAATTGTCTTCTTGTTCCTAGATTGCAATATATAAAAACAATGATAGAATAATATTCATATCATATCATCTACATATATCACCAAACCAAACTTTTGAATAAAACTCCCTCTTGTAAGTTTTGTCAAACTATTTGAATAAATAAATTCTTTTTCATTTAGTTTGAAAATTAAAATGGCATTTACATCCAAAAATTTAAGAACATAATTGAGGGAAGAATATAATTTTATTTTAATTTCCAATCTCTTATGGCTCAATTATCTATATCTCTAGTACAAATTTTTTAACACATTATAAATGATATTAAATTTAAGTTCACAAATGCATTGAATAACATACTTAAATCCCTATTCTCAATATCAGAATAACATGATTGTAATAAGAGAAATCTTGAGATCTTAATATTAATATATTCTTGAATTTAACAAAATTAAGATTACCAAATGCTTACTCTTAAAAAAAATTGTATGTCTTCATTATAAAATAGAAATAGGTAGTCATATCAACTTTCAAATATAAATACATAAGTAATGAATATATTTCAACATGTATGAGAAATACCATAATGTAGTAAAATTTAGATCAAAAGAGCATACCAGAGGTAATTTTGAATTTTGGAAATGTATACATACATGTAGATTGACTATCTTTGCATGGGTCTAACTTGACATATGAGAGAGGAATATGCTTAATCATGAAAAAATTACTTCCTTGGCATGATTTGGACCTTTAAATTTGCAAAAATTTAAATGTCCATCAACCACAAATACACAATAGGACTATAGAAACAACAAACAAATTGAGAGAATAAAATATGAACTTCTTATATCTCCACAAGTATAGAATTACATAATTTAGAATTACAATATGCAAACCCACATGGATACCTTCCTTAGATAGAGTTGTGACTATCACCTAGAACTTCCCTAAACAACCTATCAACCTTCCTTACATAGGCATTTTTCACTGCTTAGGAAGTTTTAGACACTAAGCCCTAAATATTGAGGCTAGCCAAACTTATATTATATTATTTTATTATACTTTATTACATAGAATCAACTCAAGATAATTTATAAATTATATTTTTGGATGACCAACTTCTGGAAATCATAACTAACAATCCATTGACCCAATTGGCTATTATAACCCCTTTTTAAAAATGACAACTTTTTTTCTACAACTGCAAATTATGTAAGCATCCACCAACCAAGGTTTGACCTTGTTTTAGAGTCATTTAGGCCTTCATCACTAAGCCTGAAGTTTGGATAGCTAAAATTCATACTAAAAATATGTAATAACTGCACTAATACATATGATATGGCAATGAAACTCATGCTAATAGGCTGATATATCTAAGAAAAATCTTCACACATGAAATTAGAATAATCTAAGGTCATAAAACTAACTTACTAAAAATAGTAAGCTTCCACAAATAGAAACTTTGCATTGAGATAGTCCTTATTGAAAACACAAAATTGGAAATAAAAATATTTTTGGGTGATGCAAGATTGCCCTTACACCTAGGATGCTCTTGCATCACAAACTAACCATAAACATACATAAATCACAATGCATAACAATAAAGCATACATCAAAAGAGAACTCATTACACCATAATTTGTTCTCGTGGAAATCCTAGCTAGGGGAAAACCCTAATGAGGATTGAACCCACAAGAAAATACACTAATATGAAAATATATCTATTAGAATATTTTATTGTGCTAGGATTCATTACATAGTATTTAGTACATTAGTTCCTATTAAAATACAAAACCTTGTTAGAGGTATGCAACTCTAGTAGGAGTTGGGTAAAAAAGGGAGCACACTTTCTTGAGGGTGAAGGTTAAATCGATCTTCTAGACTCACTATCCAAAGTGAAATAAACATGACATCACAATGTCTAATTAGTCCCATTATAGCTTTCATCTTCTCTAATCTAGCATCAAGGCTTGCATATAGCATCATACAACTCGTACATCACATATCCATGCTCACACACCAAATACATATTTCCTTCATACTTTTGAGAATAATTGATTCAATAAACTTACATGACACTTCACAAAATGTGTCCACTCATACACCAATATACAAAATTGCGCCATGTTATACAAGGGTTAAGTCCTTGGATGTCATCCCTCCATTGATATAAAATTTAATTGTCAAAATAATTCAATTAGCTAAGCTAAATTATCCAATCTCATAAATTCTCTTATAACTCTTCCCTACTAGACTTGTTCTACTTCACATTACCAAAACATATATTATTCATCATATAAACACTAGAAATCATACCAAAAGATCATAAGTACTATATATACCATGTTCCCAATGTTATTTCCATATTTGATAACTCTCTTATGATTATTGACCAAAACTGTCTAATTGTATCCTATAGTCCTTCTCTAGACTTAGGAATTTTTTTCATTCAAACCTTAACAAAAATAATTATTACATCAAGTGACCATGAAAATTAGGTATATTGTCATCAATGAAAACATCTAAATGCTCACCCAACAATCACTTGCAAAAAATTTCCCCCTTTGGCATTTATGGCAACGCTTGCTAAAAAATGGCTATCAATGCTCTTAGTATCTTGATCTGTCAATAATATTGGCAATATGGCTAAGTAAGAAAAGTTAGATTTGTCATTTATGAAAAAATATATATTAGGATGAGAAGACACAATGTACAAATAAAGGTCTCATAGTTAAATGTAGAAAATTGTCTAATATCAGAAAGTTTCATTAGCAACATAGGAATAGTTTTGTTGAGTAGAGATAACGGAGTAATATTTGGCACATACATAATTAAAGACAAGTAGTGTGAAGTGTCATGATGGCATGGCTAAGTGCACAATTCTATATTGACTGTACGAAAGAAGTTATGCAGTAAACACCAATAAAGGTAGTAAAAACAATAGAACAAAGCATAACAATAAAAGATAAATTACATGTTAAGGAATTATTTTGGTTACAAAATAATTGCTTGAATAATTAGGGATGATATCCTAGACGTCGACCCTACAAGGGAAAGAGTTATTTTTGTATTATGTCAAGTGTGTGAATGCGTGAAGGTTGACAGGGCAAGTTTTGTAAAAGGAAAAGATATAAGTAGAAGATCAAGATATGCAAAGTTGTGTAGATGTGTGATAGGTGATATGTGAAGTGTTATGAAAACTATATGATGTGAAATTTGATATATGATCAAAATATTGCAAAGTATAGTAGACAATAGTAAGAGGTTTTTGTATCTATCTTTTTTTGTATATAGAAACTACATTATATAATTGCATGTTTGGGCAATGAGATCTTCTTGCATACATTTTATATTTGTAATACCAACTCCTAACAGGGTTGAGGATTTTAACAGGGCCTAGTCCTCTAACTAGGACCAAGACATTATATGTACTTCATAGACTCCTAATAGGGTCAATATCCTTAACCAGATTCTTTTGTTTAGTGGATCATTTTATGGGTACCATCCCCACTAGGGTTTTCCCTTGGCCAGGGTTTCCCTAGTTAACAAAGTATGGTGTTATGATTTCTTCTTGTGTTTGGTTATATTTACTCAATGTTATTGGTTAACTTTCATATACATGTTATAAAGTAATTAACAATATTTGTTTGTGGGCAAAATATTGTAGAATACTAATTTAGCCCCCTCTCCCCCTCTCAGTATTACCTATTTCTAACAATTGGTATCAAAGCTCAGTAACTCAGAATAGGCTTAACAACTTGAGTAAGATCCCTATGAATATGGAACACTCAAAGAGGAATATTGAAGAAGCCCTTGAGCAAATTGATCTTCATACTGAAGAAAGAGACAATTTGAAAGAAAGGTATGAAGCTACAAAACATTACATTGGGAAACCTAAATATAAGATTGATCATCTCAAATCTAGAAAAGAACCTAGAGAGCAGACAAATGATAGTAATGAGGTAGCATCCTTAAAGAAAGGAAATGAGATTTTGAAACATGAGTTGAAAATTGTTGAACTAAAACCAATTCTGAACAAGGATGATAACAAAACTGAATTAGATCTAAAATCTAAGAATGCAGATCTAAGATCCCATCTTACAAAAGTGACATCCCCATCTTACAAAAGTGACATCTGAACTTGATTCTATCAAATTAGAGCATGCAAAACTTAAGAAGTATAATATTATTATGAAAAAGGAATTGACCCAAGGTAAGGAAGAATTAGAGAAGCTATATTCTAGTAGTGATAAAACTGATGAACAACTATTTTATCAAAGATCTTCTTATGATAAGACAGGTCTTGGATATCTCTTTGGAGAAAAATTAGAAAAGAAATTTGAAGCTAAAAAAGAATCAGATCTAGATGTTGAAACCCCTGAACCTAAGAATAATGATCAGAGTGAAATTGAGTCAAGTAAATCTGATGAAGTACTTAGATAAGTTGAGCAACAAAGTCAACCTGAGAAATGTGATGAACATAAACAAATAGAGCAAGTTGAACCACCTAAAGAAGTAAGATATGGATTTAAAGGTAGATGCTTTATATGTAATGAAGTTGGTCATATGAAGAGAGATTGTACAGGAAATTCTTTCAAACCTATTACTAATTTCTATTGTTATACTTGTCATGGTTTTTCTGATAAAGCAGTTGATTGTAGGAAACCTAAGTTTGATAGTAATAATGATACTAGTCTAATGTTTAGGGATACTAACCCTATAGGTAATGAAAGAAGGAGATACTCAAGTAGATCTAATGAAGGAGAAGGAGCTAATGAAACAAGGAGAAATATTGTGTGTTACAAATGTAACAACTTTAGACACATTGTGAGGAATTGTAGAGCACCAATCAATCAGAATGGACCTAATTAGGGAAGGAGTACACATGTATGTCAGTTATGCAATAACTTTGGTCACATTGCAAGATTTTTTAGAATGTATATAGGAAAATCAATAGGAGCCCAGACTTTAGAAGGAACAATAATAGAAATGATAGAAGGAATGACAGTAGCAATAATAGTCAAAAAGATGCACTCAAAGAACATGTTGAAGAATTCAAGGAGGTATTTGTGGAGGAAAGAGATCCATCAAGCTCTCATGTGGTATTAGAAGAATAGTATTTTGATGCACCTGATGAGAGTATGCAGTCATCCATTGTGTGTGATTCATCTTATTTGAATTAAGAACTTTCCCATTGGAGACAGAGCACTAGAAAGATGAAGCAAAAGATAAAGATAGAGTTGGAAGTTGCAAATTTAGTAGGAGGCATAACATACTATGTAGAAGCTCTGGTCAAGAGCACATGTCATTTGGAGATCACATGAAGGTGTATGGGTGGAAACAAGTTTACTCATTAACAAAGATAACTTTTTGCCGATTGAGTAGTTGAGCAATTAATGCAGATGTCATTTTGACCCTAGTTCTGCATTATCAAGAACACCATAAAACGTTATTCACTTAGAAGATGTGGGTAGTTATTTGATAAGTAAATTTGAGAATGTAGTTGATGATCATATTTCAAAGGAATTCGATAACATTTATAATCAAGACATGAGCTATAAACAAGGTTTTGAGTATCTGAAAGATAATGACCTAGTAAAGTTTCTTTTCTACTATGAGTATGATAATGAGGAATGAACAAGGATAATTCTAAGAAAAAATCATGATGGAAAGTTTGAAATCTTTGCTAACCTTGTTCATGAGGTCATTGGACTATGCAATGAGACATGTTAATGAAAAGAATGTCAAGAAGTAGGTGCTAGACAATACCAAGTCAATTTACAATGGTAGAGGCATTGTCATAAGTAAGATCAAGAAACATGATGTTAGATTCTTGAGCAGAATCATAGCAGAAAGAATGTGTTATAGGTCTAGAGATGATGATATGGTAGATGGCTTTATATAAGCAGCTTAGAAGATCTGTGTTGAAAAGGAAAAGGTCAATTTATTGCAATCAATAGAGAACCTAGAGAAGATAGAGAAGGTTAAGTATAGTCAATTTGGATTCTAGTCTTTGATCACACATATGTTCTTTCATTTGATTAAAAAATTTCCTTTTATGAAAACATCAATAATTGTGAGCAGTGATAGAAGCACTATGGAGAATATTTCTAAAGTGTATAACAAATATCTTATTAAGAAGGTTAATGATAGTGCATATTTGATCAAGAAGACCTATTAGACAAAGATGAAGGAAAGATTCAGAATCTCACCTTCCATGATATATAAGTGCAAAGAGGATATTTGTTTTTATGGTGGATACATAATTTACTTATATTGAGGCAATCGAACCAAGGATGTTGTATGTTGAACCCTTCGGATATGAAATCATAGAAGAAGAAATAGAAAAATATGCCCAAGCTATCCTTGAAGAAGATGGAGATGAAGATTTTGATAGGTTTGGAACTTATGAGGAGCAAATATAGCCACCAAGTTAAGTATAGTTAGAGAAATTTGCAAAGAAGAAAGTGGAAGTAGTAATAAAGAATTATATGGAGCAAGCTGGAATGTCAACTAAAGAAGCTAGTGCAATGAAACAAACTATCACTGGGATGAAGAAAATTGGTTAATAAGGGATCGTATACATTTGTCCCTTGGCATCTATAGGACCAATAAATGGAGTGAACGTAGCCACACCTTCTACTGCAACACCTATTGCCCCATATGCAACAATATCTCATTAGTAGGCACCCATCACACATGGTATACCATTGACCATGGAACTAAAAGAAAAGGAAGTTAAAGTAGTTGAGGTGAAGAGAAAATCAGTCAAAGTTATGGAGGTGAAGCAAGATCCACCTAATTCTCCAAGGAAAAAGAGAATGAAGGCAATGACAACATGACTTGGAAAGAGACAGAAGGAAATTATGCCAAGATTATCGAGCAAGAAGATGCGAGGTCAAGTAGAGCCTCAAAAGACTACAAAGAAGCAACCTGAGACTACACAAATAGGAGGATGGCCTGGAAGCCCAAAATTGAAAAGGTAAACAATGTCATTATTAATGAGGGCAACTTTGTACAATTGAATAAGTTTTATCACTTATATATTGGAATTAACAGATTAGAGTTAGATAATGTTTTTATTAGACACATCATTTTGTCTAATAAAAAATTGAGGATGTAAAGGATGATATTCCAAAAGACCTCTATGAAAGGCTAACAAATAAAATGAAAAGAGTTGTAGAAGAAGACGTAAATATCAGGCAAAACCATATTAGAAAACTTTGCCAAGTGGAGCGAGGAACATATGGAAAACTTAATGAAATTTTTAGAACCTTATGTTAGAAATAAGAAAAGGGCCATATTGATAATGAGAGGTAATTATCAGGAAGTCAGTGAAGAAACTGAAAAGGAAATTGTGCAAATGATGGGAGAACTAAATAAAGAAGCAGTAATAACAACCCCCGCCCCCCCCCCCCCCCCCCCCCCGCCATATCACAATTAGAAATAACACCATGCAAATTGGTGGCACTAAGGTTACAGTTAACATTGTAGAAGATCATTTTAAGGATCTTTGGCCAAACATTGTTGGCAATATCTCTAGTCTAGTGATTCTAGCTTTAAAGAAGAAGTAGATAAGGAAGAAGAGAAAAGGAAGCAAGAAGAAGAGAAAAGGAAGAAGGAATAACATAGGAAGAAGAAATTAGAAGAAGAGAAGAAAAAGAAAGAAGAAGAAGATGAGAAAAAGAAAGAGGAGGAAGAGATGCAAAAGAAAGAAGAGGAAGAAAAGAAAAAGAAAGAGGTAGAAGAGAGGAGAAAGAAAGAGGAAGAAGAAAAGAAAAAGGAGGATGAGAAGAAGAAGGAAGAGGATGAGAAGAAGGAGGAGGAAGAAGAAGAGAAAAATAAGAAAGAAGAAGAAGAGAAAAAAGATGAAGAAAAGAAAAGGAAAGAAGAGGAGGAAAAGAAGAAGAAAGAAGAGGAGGATAAGAAGACAACTGAACAAAGAACATGTCTTACCCTTGTAGCTCTAATAGGCTTAGATGATGATGATTAGGTAGAGTTGATGTCATCTTTAAATAATATAATCAATAAGAATAAATAGGTGAAGAGTTTACAAAAGTCTCTTATGGATATAACTAAAAAGTTGCAAGGTACATTGGAAGTGAGATTATCAGACCTTGACCCAAAGGATAGAGCTAAGGAAATGATTCATGCATTTGATGTTGAATTCTTTTGAATCTCTATTAGGAGATTCCAACCCTATTAGGAGTTGTGGAAGATAACTGGATGCACTGCCCAAACAACTTCAAGGTTAAGATCAATGAACTCACTATCCAAATAATCTCTGTATTATTCCTTACAGAATAATAGAAATGAATTGACCTTCCTTCCTCTATCTATGTCCTGTCAACCAGACTTCTTCTCCGTCAAATCTTGTAACCAGATCACAAAACTCACATCCAATAATCCCTTGGATCGCTTACACACATTCAATAAACACTCTACTCCTTTTCACACTTTGCACTTAATACAATACTTGATACATTTTACAAATAAGGAAAACATCTTTCCTTTATACCATATCTTCAAAATAATTCCATGAGTTGGCCTTGAGGCTTTTCCAATTAATTATAATAAGATAATTAATTAAATTATAATTACAATAGTATTTTCGCCTCACAATCTATACAACTCTTCATACATGAAATATTGGGGCTTGCATACTCACTGACATCACCACTTGATTGTCTTCTATCACTAGTTGACTGCATATTTTTTCATTGCATCTTAGATGTAAGATAGAAAACAGACATCAAAACAATGTTCTCCAATACTTTGTTTCTATACTGCTCTCAGTAAAGTAGGTACAACTTCCATATGCTTATGACTTAGTCTCTTTGCACTCAACCATGTCATCAGGACATACTCTTCCACATGTCCTTATCTGCACATCACTATAAAATTGAACCATTGTTCATACCAATAAGATCTCTATCAGCTACTCTGGCACACTTCATAGTCTTACTGCTATGTTGACATCAATGGAAAACACAATCATGAATGCAACATGTCAATATTCTCCAATGCTTAGGATACTCCCCCAAAGTAGTATCATCAACATTAACATGCAACAAACGAATTTCAATACCTTGGTCCACCTTGATTCACTTGCAATTTGCAATCTCTTGCAATATATCCAAAGTTATTGCGTTTATAACATATAACTCTAGAAGATATGATATTATTTTTTCTAATAAGTCTTATAACATTAGATATATTATTAGACCCCTCATTTATCCTCTAATTGGATCTAGCTTTGCATTCATGTTACTTATGTCCATAAATCCAACAATTGAAATAAATGACTAGTAAAAGGCTTAACATCAATATTACCTTCACAATATTTCTTCATGTATCCATAATTATTGCATGCATACCATATGCATTTTATCTTCTTGTTATTCTCTTTAGGTGAACATCGACATGAATAGGTGTCTAAGTAAGATCTTGCATTGGTTTCTCCTCATCTGCCTTATAACTTTTAGCAGCATAGTAACTAATTTCAATCATGTCACCCTTAGGTTTCTGTTGTTGCAGTTGCTCATCAAGTTTTTCACTACTTCAATTGAGTTTCTCAAGATGTAACTTTGCCTCCACAAGTATTATCTTGACAATATTTGTGTACTTTTCAAGTTGATAATTAGACCTTGAATCTTCAAGTTCCAATTTCACTTGTCCAAGATGTGTATTCAAATCACAACATTAATTTGTTTTCCTCTTTGTATTTTTTTCAAGTTTTTCCTTCTACTCTTTCCCATCTTCAATCTCTTTGGTCATATAAAGAGTAGTAATTTTGAATTTATGGTAAGGTGCTTGTTTGTCCTTCTAATGTCTCTCGATTAGATCTAGTTTTATTTCATCTATCTCAGGCTCATTGATGCATTCAACAAGTTCCTCTAAACACTCTTGAAATATCATTTTGTTTCTTGAATTTTATGATGCAATCTTGAGCATCTCTAGGCTTCAACTTCAACATTTCTTTATCTGCATTTCTTTTGTCCAAATCCTCAAGCGTTGCATCTAAATTACTCTATAAGCTACATGTATCCATCTAGATCTTCCTCAAGCTATCAGACTTCTTCAAAGACACCAAACTATGATACCAACTATTAGGATCAATCAACACTTGGGTGTGTGTGTGTGTGTGTGTGTGTGTGTTAGAATTTGTGAAAATATATGTATAAACCATAATCTAATGAAAGAGATCAAACAATAAGAAATGAAATTGAATAATAATTATATGAGACCAATTTATGATGTAAATGCTCAAAGGCATAATAATATCAATATTTCCTAATGTGTTACATGCTATGTTTTATATGTATCAAATATATGAACTACAAAGAGCTAGCATGTTTATATAGGCATGAGCTGGGAGGAAACTTGGACAAGATTGAGACAAGTGTTTCAACTTGGAGGAAGTGGAGCCTTGATGAAATCAACCACCTACCATGCACCCTCAATCTAGAAAGGTGGTTTCCAAATTGGAATTAACCACATGTGACATTTTAAGAGTAGTTGGAGTCAAAGGGATGACTCGACAATATCCTCCTAATAATAATATCCAAAATACATAATTCCTCCTAATTTATGAGTTGACCTAAGTAAACTTAATAGAAGAGTGAAATAGAAAATAACCATCTACTCTAAAAGGGGGAGTGAGTTAGTATTACAACAATTTTAAACCAATGCAACACTTTATAACCTGACCATAAGCATCCATAAACCACAATGCATAAAAGTAAAACACACATCAAAAGAGAACTTATAACACTATGATTTTTTCTCAAGGAAACTTTGGTCAAAGGAAAACTCTCGTGGGGATTGAACCCACACAATGATGCACTAATATGAAATATCTATGCTAGGAGATATGATCCTATTAGAAGTCATTACATAACATTTAGTACATTGATCTTTGTTAAAGGACATGACCTTATTAGAGGTTTGCAACCCTATTAAAAAGATGAGAATAAAAAGGGAGCACACTTGCTCGAGAGTGAAGGTTGAATCCACATTCTGGTTTCATCATCCGAATACAAGGAAAATATTATAGCAAAAGTGAATTGTACATGACATCTTAATGTTTAATTAGCCCCATTGTACCTCACATTTGCTCTTATCTAGCATCAAGGCTCATACATAACATCATATAGTTGACACATCACATACTCTATGCTCACATATCGAATAAATCTTTCCTTTATGCTCTTGAGAATAATTAACTCAGCTGACTTACATAACACTTCACAAAACATGTCCACTCAAATACCAATATACAAAATTGGATCATGTTATCCAAGAGCAAAGTCCTTGGATTTCATCCCTCCATTGCTAAGCAACAATTCGATTACCTAAGCCAAATTATCTGATCTCACAAATTGTTCTGTAACTCTGCCATGTTGTACCTAATCTACTTCACATTACCAAAACACATACTACTTACCCATATAAATACTAGCGATCATACCATAAGCTCATACATAATATATACTGTGTTCCCAAAGTTATAGCCATGTCTGATAACTTTGCTGTCTTCTTTGACCAAAACCGGTTCACTGTATCCTCTAATCCTTTTCTAGACTTAGGTATTCTTCAC
The DNA here is from genome assembly GCA_028749045.1 of Cupressus sempervirens. Lineage (NCBI taxonomy): Eukaryota > Viridiplantae > Streptophyta > Pinopsida > Cupressales > Cupressaceae > Cupressus > Cupressus sempervirens. The sequence continues at coordinate 810,784,907 of CM053790.1, read as the reverse complement.
ATCCAAACCTTAACAAAACTAATTGTTACATCAAGCAAACATGCAAATGAGGTATGTTGCCATCAATGACAACCTTTGAACACTCACTCAATACTCACTTGCCAAAAGATTTATCCCAAAATATATTAGCAAGAAAATAGAAAATTAACATGCTTTCTAAAGTTGCTTCATGGATTAAAAACCCCTAAACTAGTAGGGAAAATATTTTATCCCACTAACAACTATTGGAACCTCAAACAAAAAATATGAGGCCTTTGCTTTTTGAAGATATGTCCTATTGAAGAACTTATAATTTACATGATAAAGATGATGACTTACCAAATCATGCATCAAGATACAAGTGCTAAAAGCATGGTGATCATAAATTTGACCATTTAATAATTCTAATGTAACATACAATAAAATTTGTCACAAATTTTAGAAACAAATAGTATCTATTCAAATTTTTTTTTTCATTAAGTTTATTTCCTCGTACACCATTATACACACCTTCTAAACCTTTGCGTACTAATTAACTTTTTTTTAAAACTAATTAACCTTTAACGATTTTTTATAATGATTTAATTAATTTATTATTTATAATAAAGTGTGATGGTCATTAAATCAACGAGCCCCCGTGAGACCAAATCCAAACTCTCCCATCAAAGTATGTTTAAATCCCTCAATCGGGCAAGTTGAAGTTCTCGACATCGTATCTCATATAGCTTTCAAATCGAACATCCGGAAGGAATATAAAAAAAAATGACAACTATCATCCCAAATTTCTAGTGGCTATGGTTACTCTTTCGACAGACTGAGAAGAATGGCTACAGCTGCCGTCGGAGGGCCATCCGCACTCTCACTTTGCAAGCCTTCTTCCGCTTGCAATGGCGTGTATTCTTTATTGCCTCACCCTCAGTCAACCCGAAAGTGGGCACCTTCTCTTTCATTCTCCAGAGATCGCAAACATGCAAAGAAACCATTTTACAGAAGTGGGCATTCTTTGTACATATGCTTGCATTCTAAATTTTATTTGGGTCAGCCATTGCTGTTCAATGCAGCTTACAAAGGTAAGCAATACAGCATATCTTATTCAAAAATTTGGTCGCTTAAATTTGATATAAATGAACTTCTGAACTTGTTAAGCAGTCCGAATTTCATAATTTCAGAAAAAAAGACAAAAAAATCCGTATTTCATTTATAGAGCTTTGCAAATTTAGTTGAAAATTTTAATTTTCTTTAAAAACACTATGTTTTATCCAGGAAACCTTCACTTTTAATCCTTTGTATTCTGTCAAAATCGTATTAAAATCCTTCATATGCTTGAAGATCACTTCTGTCACTTCTGTTATGTTGTATTTGTTCATAGTCGGTTGCGAAGGTTACCGGAAATTATATATCAAGCAGAGGCTTTCTTCTGCACCGTCAGATAGATTTTTAGAAAATATTTATCGTCTATGTTTATACCCGTCATAATTTCTAGTTTCCTTAAGACCGTCTAAACAACAATCCTTGGGCACGGAGTTAGGTATTTTATGACCTGGTGTAGTAAAGGATGAAGATGTAGGTATACTTCAATAGTGACATTTAATCGAGGAGTGCGCAGCTTATAAAGATATTCATGGTCAAATATGAGGACAACTTATAGGTGAACAGTCTGAATCTGAATTACTTTTTGAAGAGGCAAGATTATACAAACGACAACTTTCTTAATGCAGATTCACAACAAAACAAGGGTTAACAGGGATAAATTACAGCACACAGATTAATTGGTCTTCTCATGACGTCGTTAAAATTCTTTCATTCATTCCTAAATGCTCGGGTTTAGCTATATATTTGTGTTTCATTCTGTCAATTCCACTTAGCCAAACAGCCTATCAGTCATCCTTCTATTTGGACTTAAGATATGCTTGCACCCATACTTGTAGTGCAAATCTCCTGTGCATCTATGCTTATGTGGGTCTGTCACGGGGCCTCGGATGATATTATCTCTATTCCAAAATAGAAGGAGAGGCCCACGGGAGTCGTTTTATAACTTTATATAATGTCTTGCAGGGGCCTTATTTTTGCACAGGGCCTTTCTCCATCATTGGTCCTTTCTTTGCATTGGGTTTTCTGGTGATGGATTTTTCCTCCTCATGGTTATTTGTAATGTTTGTGAGACAAGCCATTATTGTCTTAGACATTTTGAGCCTTTGCCTGCCTTGAGTTCAACCCCTCTTTCTAACTACTCTCTTATTTTCGTACTTTACAGTCTAACTTAAGTTTGTGGCATCTTTGGAGTTTCTTTTCTCACAATATTATTTCAATTGGTTGTAGTTTCAAATGCCATTAACCAATCTTTGTAATTTTGAATATTGATAAAATTTCTCTCTTTCTTCTTTTCACACTGATGGTAATGCAAGAAGAGTTTTTTGTTTATATTGTTTTGAATAAAATGATATAATTCTTTTTCCCTGGATTGCAGGTTTTCGGAGGCAGGGAAGACGGAAACTTGTGAAGGCCTCATTGTTTGGTGTAGGTGCACCTGAAGCTTTGGTCATTGGAGTTGTGGCTCTGCTTGTTTTTGGACCTAAGGGTCTCGCTGAGGTACTCAGTAATCCTCAATTGAGGGTTCTTAAGTAAGCATTCTTTTTTGTAATATCTGGACTCCATGTTAAGTCTAGCTCAAGAACATGGCATTTCTGTTATACTTTATGCTTTATTGCAGTTCATCAAGTTGCTCAAAAAAGATGTTTGACATTTCAAGTATTGTGTATCAGGAGGATAAATTTATATAAAAACGAAAGAAAGAAATAAATTAACCCCTGATTACTGATTAGCAAAGAAGATTATAGTGAATTCTGCCAGTAAAACTATGCAATTGAGGACTCATCGAACTGTACCATGTTATCCAGGTTCCTACATGGCATGAATTCTGTGCCATTGTACTGCCCTCAAATTGAAATTAACCTGTTTCTGCCCAAAATCGACAATTCCGCAATACAGTTTTTCTTTAACAATAACTTACTAAACTTGTTTAACTGTCAATAATTTAAGAGATAATAAACAAGTCTATATATTAGCAAACAATTATGCCATAATACACATTATACTTAACTATCGCATAGCAAATTGTAGCTCAGTTCAGTAGGAAACTTGAAAGGATGCCAGTTAACTGCCCAACCCAACTAAGCCCAAGAGCATGCAATTATCCAATCATGGTAACTCACTTCTTATCCCACAACCAGCAGCAATGTATAACTATGACCAGTTCCATCCCTTGGGGTAATCCACCTGCCTTTTGGTCCACAATGGGCAGGAACATCTAACTATGACTAGTCTTATCCATCGGGGTGGTCTATATAGTTCGGGGGAGCTGGTAAACTGTGTCTCCCTAACTTATGTCCTCTAACTAACATTTGATTGATTACAGGGTAATTACTAATTATACATGAATATATAGGCAATCTATTTACATAATGAAATATAATTAAAGGAATACTCATATTAGAAACAAGACCTACGAATAATGCACAAGTCTGTTTATACTGTATAGCAATCGGATCTGCTGCTTGTATTCAGATATATATGTTTCTGAAATTTCTTCTCTTCTTCCTGGATCAATTGATAACTTATGACTGATTTTCTCTTTATGAGCACTTGTCCCAATTCAATTATTTCCCCTGATTATTTGATCAGGTTCTGCTTTTATTTGTCTTATATTCTGATTTGCTGATCACTGCTTATTTCATCTATGTTATATGATTAATTCCTCACTCTGCTGTTTTCTTTGATTCCCAACTTAGCCTTTCCTTCTTCCCCTACATTTCTGCTCCAACTCAGCCCTTCATCTGTGCTGCCTTTTTATTTTTTCTTGATTATATTCAGATTCCTCTTCCCCTTTTTCCCCTCTTCCAATGAGGCTTCCTCAAATATCACCCCTCAAGTTGTGAAGGGCCCTTAGTTGTTGAAGAGATGCCACCCTTTCCTTTGCAAACACTGTCCTTTAAGGTCAATGTCTTTTTATTAGCATAACTAGCTGCTACCAGGGCATTAATATTACTTAAGGGAAGCTGATGACTGGCACTATTAATTTTTCACGTCCTTTGTAATTGGGTTGAGCTCTCTCTTCAAACAACTGTTATTTCTTTTATTATTTTGTCTAGACTCATTTATAAGGTTGGTTCCTCAGCTTCCCTTGTAATTTGTTACTTAGGAAATATTTTATATTTTATCGTAGTCATCTGTTTTTATTAAATCTTAGTGCCTAAAATTATAATTTATTTTACTTATGAAACCTGTGATTTGTATTACTTTAAGGGCTGCTAACTTGAGTCTGGTGGGGGTATGACAGTCCACTCTTCCTAAGATTGCTTGTCCTCAAGTAATTTTAGGGTGGAATGATCATAGAGTGAATGTTCAAAATGATCCCACTTTATGCAATTTTCGCTTTCAAAGGATATATTTCAAAATTCACTTCCGCTGCACCCCTTCAATATAAATCCCAGGTAACAAATTGGAATTAGGGTGTATTTTGTCAACTCAACAGAAAGAGCAAGATTTAGCAAAGTTGGATGCATACGGATACGGATACAAAAATGTATACAATATCAGATGCAGATACAACCTTTTTAAAGACCCCCAATATGGACACATATGTTTAACACAATTTTCTAAGTTATGAGAAGATATTTCCAGTACTTAAAAATAAATATACACATATGATTGCTACATACATAATGATAAGCTGGTTTAAATGTTAACACTATTTTAAAAATGGTAGAGCTGATTTGGAAGAAAAAATAGCTAGTAGAAATAGAAAAATATATGGTCTTCCTCATTTGGAATAGGTTTCTGTTTATACCAACTAAAAGAAGTTGCATGATTGAAGTTAGTTATAAATTAAGGAAGATTTATGTCAATTTATTATAAAATCAAATGTCATAGTATTTGGCATAGTCAAAAAGTTAAGGATTTTTGGGCACGTGTGGGGTAGGGAATCCGATATATATCCATGCCGTATTGTATCTGTATTCGATATGGATACAAGGATGCATGTGCCCAAGGAGGGGCAGAGGAGTTTCCAGGGACCATGTGAATTAGAAATTGGCAAGGTCCATGAGTTATTAGGAAAGAAAACAATCAATGCTGACAATTGATTGCTTGTGTTTGCAAAAAGCCGATTTGGTTGACCCAACATCTCTTTGAGTCAAAGCAAAGGATGAGCTTCTTCTGTATTAAGATGAGATCTAGAAGCATGAAACACATCTAGAATATTGTGTGAATTAAGAATGGAGCATGTATGCCTCATTTCTTATTTGAGTGAAGGAAATATGGATCTAGAAACAATTATAAGTACTCATGCATGGAATAACTTGCTGGAAACACAACAAACTTAAGGCATGCACACCTATGAAGTAATCATTCTGAAAGCACCTCAAACATGTAGCAAACATATGAGTTTATAGAAGATGCAAAGTGTAGACATAAATATCTGTTATGCATGTAGTATACACTTAAGCCATGAAGCATCCATGTAAGGCATGTAATTCAGACAAATGCATGTAAGATATGAAGTATACACATGCAGCATGAAGAATACACATGAATACATGTTGGGTATGAATTATGAATCATAAATAGGAATACACGTAAGATGTGAATCATGCACATGAATATACATAAGGCATGAATATTAGACAAGGCTTGAATACACACGACTACACGTTAGACATGTAAGGCATGGAGCAATACATAAAGAGCACATAGCATACTCGATAAATGTTCCCCTGGAGTAAACATGCTGAAATTCAATAGGTGTGAAGCAAATACGAGGCATACATGTGAAGAGTGTGCATATGAAATACACATGGAGTAAGCATACTTATATTAGACACAAAGTAGTTAAAGGCACATATATATATGAATGGAATGTTGAATAAAAGAGCGGAAGATTTTAATAACGTCCACAAGGCCAAAGCAGCCTATGGGACTCCCTAGGAAAAGCAAACACCCAAGAATAGGGTGCCAAAACATTAGGCCCTTTGAAAATCCTTCTTTAAGTTAGTTCTTCAACAATGTTTTTTAATTACTAAGTTCACTACCCCGTCTAGCTCTGTTTCTTCAAAAAGATGACCAAAACTGCTTGCTTCTAAAATCTCCTCATAACTAGAGCAGATGTCGTTGTATGCTGGGCACTCCATGATAAAATGTCGCTCTATCACTACTACTCTTATGCTGCCAAATAAACATTTTCTCTCCTCCCATTCTTTCTTAGGTATCATCCATCTACCTGTTTCACATCTTACATGATGATAACTTGTCCTAAGCTGTGCTATGTTCGTTTCAGCTCTCCATTTTATATTTGCTCCTACGTATGCTTTCTCCTCATGATCTCCCATGGGGTTCAATTCTTTGATATAAAGTCTTCTTTGCGTCCATTTTGTTTTAATGATATGAGACTTCTAAATTTTTCCTTCTCAAACTTTTTGGTTCTATCATTGTTATTCGAACTTTTATACGTTTTAACATTCTAATTTTTCATCCATTTGACATTTTTCTTCATCCATGTGTTCTTTCTCCTGTCAAGTCTTTTTTCTATGATAAATTTAGGCCAATAATGTTTTTCCATACCTTGAGTTTTAACTTTTCTTTAGATAGCTTAATAACTGAAGCCTCCAAAGGGAATGTGCTTGTTTCCGCCAATAAAATCTCATAGGGGACAGCCGTTTGAATTTTGAGGATGCTAATGATTAAATGTTGGCTCACTTGATTTTATTTTAACCTAATTAAGAAGAATGAATAGTTAATTAGACAATAGTTAAAGTAGGTTTGTCTTGTAGGCTGATGGTATTATTGCTCTGATACTATTTTTAATGTCCCCAAATTGAAATTAACCTATTTGTTCCCAAAATTAACAATTCCGACAATATAATTTATTCTTTAAAAATAAACTACTAATGGAAACTCATTTAACCATCAATAATTTAAGAGGTAATATACAAGTACATAGATTAGTGAACAAGTATGCCGTGATAGGCATTATGACCAACTAGTTATCCTTCAACTAATCATAAGATGGTTCAGTAGGAAACTTGGAAGGGCACTAGTAAACTGCCCAACCCAATTAAGCCCGAGAGTGTGTAATAATCCAATCATGGAAGTTCACCTCTTATCCTGCAAGTGGCAGAAACATCCAACTATGACCAGTTCCATCCACTGACTTAATCCATTCATCTCTCAGTCCACAAGGGGGAGGAATGTCCAACTATGACCAGTTCCATCCATTGGGATGGTCTACATAGCTTGCGGGAGCCAGTAGACTGCGTCTCTCTAGCTTACGTCCTTCAACTCACATATGATTGATTATAGGGTAATTATTATGGATATGATCTGTTTAATTCAAGAGATATAATTAAAGGATTTCTCGCATTAGAATAAAGGCCTATGAATAATGCATAAGTTTTCTGTTTGCCTTGTAGTAATCTGATCCGCTGATTATATTCTGATATATGTGTATGAGAAATCCTCTGTTCTTCCTGGATTGATTGATAATTAATGATTTGATCCCAACTCAATTGTTTTCCCTGATTGTTTGATCAGGTTCTGCTCTCTTGTCTTATATTCCGATTTTCTGATCGCTGCTCATTCCATTGATGTTTTATGATTAATCTCTTACTCTTCTGTTTTCCTTGATTTCCAAATCAGACCTGCCTTCTTCCCCTGCATTTCTTCTCTAACTCAGCCCATCTTCTGTTCTGCCTTTTCATTTTCTCTCGATTATATTAAGAATCCCCCTTCCCCTTTTTTCCCTTCTTCCAACGAGTCTTCCTGAAATATCCTCCTCATGGTGCAAATTAGTTGCTGAAGAGATGCCACCCTTTCTTTTGCAACTTCTGCCCTTTTGATTCTACCCACTGCCCTTTAAGGTTGTTGTTTTTTTGTTAGCATAACTAGCCACTGCTAGGGCCTTAATATTACTCAAAGGAAGCTGCAAACTAGCAATATTAATGATTCCCGTCCTTCGTAATCGGGTTAGCCTCACTCTTTGAACAACTGTTATTATTTATTTTATTAATTTTTTTACCAAGTTACCTTGGTTCACCTCTAGACCCTGCTGGACCAGGCTGGGTGTGAACTGGTACCTGGTCCTTGTCTAGTTCGCCTGCTGGTCTAGGCAGGGCTCAAAAATCAAGGATCCAGTTTGAACTTGCTGACTGTTAGAATGGACCCAGGCAAACCATGCCCAAACAAGACGAACCAAGCATGGACTTTGACAAACTAAGACATGCGGACGTCATTTAGGTGAGTTTTTTGCAATTTTATATTGTTTTGACATCCTTAACCCTAAAAGGTGGAAATGAAATGCTTATGTTGGCTTCTAATGCTCATTTGTAGTGTGCAAGTTGGTTATTTTGTCTTGAGCAAGAGCAAATAGGTGGTTGAGCATACACCTTTGCAAGCTTACAATGAGTGAAAGAGTTAAGTTCTTGCTCTATTTTCTTTTTGTTTTACTTTAAGCTTTTTATTTTTTCATTTATCCTTCATTGACCATAAGATCTAGCCATTGTTTTCCAAAAAAATCCATTCTCTTTCCTTTAAGTTTTATATTGAATGTGTACAATTTCTTGCCATACGAAAATGAACTACAATGGCATCTACCTCTTCCTCAGTAGGCAATACCAAATAAAGAGTAGAACCCCAATCCAATTCTTCTTAGTGGAAGTATGTGGATATTGTAAGACCCCTTCCAAGAGGTGGTGCATTTTGTTGGAAATGTCGGGGTTGCAATGTAGAAAGGAATAGTTCATATTTTCGTGTGGTAGGTCATTTGTGTAGATACCTTGGAAGAGTAGTCAAGAAATGAAAAAAACACTTGTACCAAATTCAATAGTATTAAAATATATTCAAGAGCATGAGGCAACAAAAGAGAGAGAGAAGAATGTAGGTAAAATACCATCGATGACACTGACAATAAAAGTAAACAAAAGCAAAGGGAATGTGATCCTCCATAAATGTTGTCGAGACTTGTTTTGCATCAGATCTAATAGTCTTGAGATGACTTATGCAAGTGATAGAAGCACTTTCCAATATGGTTATCAACAACAACTGGGCTATATGGAGGCAAAACGATAGTAAAGCAAAGGATATTGGCTGACTTATGGTGGAAACATGTAGAATATCTCATTAAGCTTGCCGAGCCCATTATGAGCACTCTGATATATTCACATGGATAGGCCTTGCCTTGGAGAGATCTATGATGGCATAGATGCAATACTTGAGAAGATCAAGCAAATTGTAAATGAAAAAGAGCAATATCCCGAAGAGACCTTAAAACAATTGCAAGCAATTGTTGTAGAATGATCGAACAAAATGACCACTCTACATTTGCTAGGCCATGCATTGATGCCCAAATACTATAGCACCCAATATACTAATCTACCAGGAAGGATACCACCCTATAGAGATTTAAAAGTGTTCGATGGATACAAGACAACATTGGAAGACTCGTTCCTAATGATGATATATGATATTTGATTTTAGATGAGTTCATAGAGTTTGCAAATGCAAACTAAGTTGACGGTTTAGACTCTGGTACTAATTCGGGTTCAAAATTCGTTCAAATGTTTTTTGGGTTGGGTTCGGATTTGTTTTGGGTTCGTCAATACATTAATATATGTTTTTAAATATATGTATATATATGTACATAGATGTAGCAGCAAATAAACTCTTACACCACTATGCTAATATTAAAGAAACATGGCAAAATACACTACCACATAAATGTTTCAGTTTAAAAACAATAATGTTAACACTAATAATCAACCACTATTGATCAAATATCATAAAAAACCATGAAACAAATCATCATCATTCTGCTGTTGCAAAGTAGAAGCACAAAATTTAATGCTATAGGCCTATGTAAGGCCAAGGTTGTGATTCTTTCCATAAGCTTCACACATTAACTATTATACTAGATGATTCAAACAAAGAAGCTTTGGATCAGACTAGATGACGCCAAGAAAGTAGGCGTTGGATCCAAAATTATTCACAGTAAAGATCTCTTTAGATTTTGTTCAATTCATAGTTTTCTATACATGTTAGGCTATATGCATGATATATGGTGTATTTCATACATTCCATAATAGATGCATGTCATTTTTATACATCTCAATTCCTCTTCTCAAGTAGCATTTAATTCGAATTAAATATGATTAGTAATTTGAGTCTAATCATGCTCTCGAGTCCAATTTGGTAAAAAGGACCTTTAGAAAAAGTAAACAAGATGGTGTTTTTCGACCAAATTCTCTCAACTATCTGAAATTTTGTCTGGGTTCCTCTGCTGGAAACCAAAGTCACCCAAAAGTTGGTTGAATTCTGCCAGGGTTCCTCTCAGAGAATTCTTAGCAAAATTTAGTCTCTATAGCAGACTTTTGACATAATCTGATAAGGACCAGACTTTTGAGAGAATTGAAGCAGGAAATCCTAGGTCTAGGAGAGTATCTGGTAACTTAGAATGCAAGAGGTCTAAGTAATGATGCTCATTGTTATTGGTTTAGGAAGGATGCTCATAGTTGGTGGTACCTTCGTGGCCAAAGATTCCAAATGTTTCAACCCCTTGCAATCAAGGTTATATACGAAGTAAGTTTTATTTAAAAAAATTGGTGTACTATATTTTAATAAATTGCTAGTAATTTTTATTTTATAAGATTAATAAATTGTTTTAATTGTTTTTTTGTCTTGTCTTCATAGGTTGCTAGTCCATCTACATTGGAAAGAAATTAGAGCACATATTCTTTCATCCACTTAGTAAAGCACAATAGGTTGCAATCAAAGAGAGTGGAGAACTAGGTATTTGTGCATTATAACTTGCATCTCATCTCACACAAGAGTAAAGAATACAAACAAGGGGAGATGAAGAGGTGGGATGTAAATGTAGAGCTGGCGGACTTGGATGCTTCCACTTTTGTAATGTCCCCTTTTTAGCTAGTGTCAGAGGACGAGTTGTTAGCCTATTATTGTGTCCCTCGTAGGCTAATTATTGTGGATAGAGGGTGGGAGGGTCTTGTCTTCTCCACAATTCAGGTATGTTCTAGTTTGGTCTTCATTTGGCTTAGATTGAATTTTGTTTGGGCTTAGTTTCATGTACCTACTATTAATGACAAGTTTGGTAATGATTGAGACAAACCCTTTCTATTTTTGGAAAGTGCATTTGGTCACATGGGGAAATAAAAGGCATGACTCTTATTTTAGACATCATATTTAAATGATAGGTATTTTGGGAGTTATTATTTTAGTGGCCAAATTATTATTAAGGCATTAAATGGCTTATTATAAAGTTAATTTGAGTTTATAATTTCACTTAAGTTGAGGGTTGATTCATCATTGAAAGAGGTTATTTATTCAATTAGTTCATGGGAGTTTAAGCCAAGGTATTAATTAAAGTATTGGAGTAAATGAATTATTAAAAGAAAAAAAGTATATCTATTTATCCCACATTGTCTGGAAAAGTGTGAGTTATCCCACAAAAGTTATGAAAGACTCAAATGAGTTCTTTTAGTTCATGGGAGTTTAAGCCAAGGTATTAATTAAAGTATTGGAATAAATGAATTATTAAAAGAAAAAAAGTATATCTATTTATCCCACATTCTCTGGAAAAGTGTGAGTTATCCCATAAAAGTTATGAAAGACTCACATGAGTTCTTTTTCATTATGTTGCTTATGCTTTTTGATTTGTGTGAAGAAGAAAAGACTCACATGAATTCCATATTTACAATGCTTTTCATAATCGTAGGTCATCAATCTTTTATTATAAAATCTGGAAATGTATGGCAGCTATGTATGAAATTGTAGATAACAACTGATAATAAATATTCAATGCTGGTAGTAATTACAATGGCTGCCACAATTGATTCTGGAAATACCCTTGGAAATCTGCAGTTAAACCCTAGTATCTTTCAATTTGCCAATAATATTCTTGAAACCCTTGAATAAACTTCACAAATTTGCTCATAAACGTTTGAAACCTGATTAATAATGGCTGCCAATGATAAACCACATGTCTACAATGAATACGTATCAAATATATGCACAAACTTGATATTTCTTCACCAATAACATCAATCATGGCCTCTAAATAAAGCCATCGCCATATGCAAAACTCACTGAATATTACACCAAGTCAAAGTGCTGAAAACTATGAAGAATTCTCAGTTCTTCAAGCTCAACAAAGTGTAAAGCTGGAATTTGAGGCCAACTTTTGACGGAAATATGAAATGTTTGAGATTGGCAAAGGCACGAGTCAAAGTTTGTTACAAGATCAACGACTGAGAAAATTCGATGAAGATTTGATGATGGAAATTGAAGAAGGATAAGGATGAGCACAAAGTTCTATCTTTTATGTGGTTAAATCAAATGTATCTGAGATCGACGATTGAGATTAAGGGGTTATAAATGAAAAAATATGGAAGCACAAAGACGACTACTTAAGAAGATGTTCATGACAATTTTTGAATGTTGATTAAAGGTTGCGAGTTGATTGTGAAAAGGTGATCAAAATGAGAAGATAATAGTGCGAAGTTATTGAAGCTGAAAGGAGAATGAAGTGCCAGGTGAACTGAGTAGAAAAGAGAGAAGTTTGAATTGAACAAGCAAGGTAGTGCTATACCTAAACAGGTCATGTTATACTGTTACTTTCTAATTTTGTAGCAAAAAATCTCATAGATCGAGTGGACCTAACAAGTTTGTGAAATCCTATATGGTAACATTGATTAGTGATGTTTGTAAGTCCTTTAGAGGAGGCCATTTTTTAGATAGGATTAAGGAGTGATAAGGTCTAGATGATCTTTTCGTTATAATCCTCTAACAAGGTGACATTAACAATGTGCTTTTAACCCACAACAAGGTTGGCTCTTAGCCGAGCTCACTTCAAAAGAGTGAAAATTTTGGTTTGCCAGTCCCATGTGGCTTTTCCCTTTATAGGGTTTCCATGTTAAAAATCTTGGTGTTAAATTGTGTGAATGTTGTTATGTTGCAAGTTAATTTTCATATTACTTTTAGTTTATTGCAACTTGGTAACAACTAAGTTAATAGTCGGTAATAACTAAGTTTTATTACTGCCAATTGGTTATAACAAAACAGGGAATGAATAGTTTGGAGTAAAGTGATTGAAAGAGTACATCGAGTGATTGTTTATGAAGTGTATGAATATTGTATGGTACTGAAATTGTTTGAAGGGACTATAGGATAATTGATTCACCCCCCCTCTTAGTTATCTATCAATTGGTATAAGAGCACAGTGCTTGAAGGAAGAAGTTTAAACGAACTTGAGCTAAAGATGTAATGTCCCCATTTTTAGCAGGTTCCTGCAGCTAGCCAAGTCAGTTCACCATCGCGACCCTCGTGAGTTGATAGTAGGATTTAAGGGTCTTAGTTGTGTGGTTATAGGCTTTCCAGTAGCCTATTGTGTGTTTGGTTCCGTTTGAGGGACTTACTATTTATAGTAAGTCAATTAGTTGGTTCCAATGAGCTCAATTGAGTTAGAGGAGTTGGAGGATGCTCTCATTTTTTATATTGGGCTTCCGATATGAGCTCCAAAAATCTTGGAGGGAGCGTCTATTTATAGTAAGTCACCTCGTCAGGTTCATTCATTGCCTTTCATCATCAGGATCACTTTGATGTTGTCAGATTTCGATTCTGATGCTTCTTTAGCTGTTTTTGCAAGACAGGTGAATTATTATTATTATTCATCTAAATATGTTGAGGTTGCTATTTTTGTTGGTCACCTCAGTATCATAGCTCGTTGGAATTGGGACAAAAAGTTTTAAATCATGGGAGCAAGAAATAGTGGCCTCACGTGTCAGGATTTTAAGTTATGGTGGAAAAGGTCATTTTTGGAGCCAAAACAATTAATAAATTAGTTAATAATGACACTTTATTATATTTTAATGTTGTAGGTGGGAAGCTTCTTATGTGAAGTTCATTTGGGAAACTTTGCGCCATTTGGAGATTATAAATATGAGCCCATTTGATGAGTAAAGCATCCGATTGAATATTACTTTTCTATTGTTGTCTTTGTGACACTTCTGAAGTTCTGAAATTTTTGTGCCCTTGTTGAAGTAAAAGGGTTTGGAATCTACCGCTGAAGTATTGTAGATTCAATTTTGAGTTTTCATTCTGAGGATTGTATTTGCAATTGTGTTGAGGTATACAATTGCCTTTTTCTCCTATATTAACTGTTGTTGAGGAGAAGTTTAATTTTTCCTGCTGCTGGAGATTGTTTTGGAATTTGTGAACGCATCCGCTAGAATTCTTATATCAAATTGTATGCTAGTTAATTTGGAGCTAGTTGGGCATTGTTTGAATCTGTTGCCAGGCATTATTTTCTATATGCACTTTGGGAACAACATAGCTGCAGTTGCATTTGTTTGTTGGAGAATTCCTTTGTTGTTGCTAGTCTTCATTTCAGAGAGTTTTCAAAGCATGTATAAATGTAAGTTCATGGATTGTAACTTCTAAATTTTTTGGGTATTGTTGATTTAGATAATAGGGGATATTCTATCAACTGGGTTGTTGATATTTTGTGAAAATACCCAGTATCTAAATTGGTATTAAAATCTAGAATTTTCAGCTGTATATTCCCTATGTAATTTCCAAATATTTGAGTTCAAATTATTATTGCAATATCTTCTATTTTGCTGCTATATTGTTGTATCAAAAATTGCAAAACATCAAAAACAAAAAAGGAGTCAATTCTTCATCACAAATTGTTTGAGAACCAGCAAGGCTCATTACAGTAGTACCAAAGCTTGCTTGCAAAGTGTTTGACGAAATGTCAAAGAACTGAATTATAAGAGAATTTGGTGTTTGATGAAGTTGTAACTAGTTGGGGTTATTACAAAAGATCAAAGATCTATAAGAGAGAGGTACCAAGATTGAACTAATGGAATTTCTCATCATGGAAAGACAAAATGAAGCTGAATTTATTTGAAATTTGAGATAATGTCACACATTGGTTGGAACATGAATAGACTACCCTTGCTTGTTCTCTAACTATGGAGCAAATGAATGAGAAGAGAAATCACAATGGCCTGATGATTGAGATTGCATTTGCACTCAATGATGCCGAGTTTGATGATATCAAGGATTGCACTACTGCCAAACAGATGTGGGATAAATTGACACTTGTACACGAAGGAGGTGATAATGTAAGGAGAGCCAAAGCTGAAAGTCTTAGAGGAAAGTATGATGACATGAGGATGAAAGGTGAGAATGTTGCACATAATGTAAACCAAATCAAAGGAGTCGTTAGCGCAATCAAAGCTGCTGGAGGTGCTATTAGTGACTCTGAAATTGTAAGTAAAGTTCTCAAGTTATGCTATCAAAGCTTTTGCAATTCAAGAAGTGAGAGCTATACCTGGTAATGTGTGACACTTGATAGTTTAGTATGGTTATGATTGGAAATGCTTTTATATCTTCACTAACTATTGGAAGTTCCAAGAAGGAAAATAAAAATAAAGAAGAAAGTGAATCTGAATCTGAGGATGATCTGGATGAACTTGAAGCATTGTTTGCAAGAAGGTTATCAAGAGGTAAAGGTAAATACAAAGGTAAACTACCCCTAATTTGTTTCAAATATAACATGGTTGGTCATTTTGCTGCTAAATGTCCTAATAGAAGTAAGAGTGACAGAAATGACAAGAAAGATTTCAAGTATAGAAAGAATAGATATTACAAAGACCAAGGAAAGAAATCATGCTACATTGCTGAAGAAGAGCATACCAAGTCCAATTTTGATGATGTCAAGGAAGTAGTTGAGATGGTATATGTTGCAATTAAAGAAGATCCCAATGGAGAAAGGTATGAAAGTGAGATTGCCCTTATTTCACATGTTTGAAAGAATGATTCATGGATTATAGATAGTAGATGCTCACATCACATGACTGGTGATCTAATTAAGTTTGATAAATTTGAAGAAATTAATGATGCTGTAACTGTTGAGCTAGGAAATGATGTTCCATATTTAGTGAAAAGTAGAGGATCACTAATGTTGAATGATAGGATCAGATGTGATGATGCTTACTGGGTACAAGGACTGAAGTATAATCTTTTGAGTGTTGCTCAGTTGAATAAGTTAGGTCACAAGCTGACATTTTAGAATAGAAAAGTCAAAATCTTTGATGATGAAGGTAATTTGATTGGAACTGGAATGCAAACAAGAGGTAACTTATTTGATCTTGTTCTTACTGTTAATACATGCTTATTTGTTAATTTTGAGGATGTATGGTTATGGCATAAAAGGTTGTGTCATGTAAACTTTGAGAACATGGTGAAAATCAGTAGAAAGAAAAGAGTAAGAGGCTTACTGAATCTGCAAAAACTAAAGAATTCTGTATAAAGAATGTCAGCTCAGTAAGATGACAAAATCTTGTTTTTCAAGCAAAACACACACTTTAAATGATATCTTGGAATTGGTGCATACTGATTTATGTGGTCCAATAGGTGTTCACAGTTAGTATGGTGACATATTCTTCATATTGTTTGTTGATGACTATTCTAGAATGATGACTATTATGTTCATGAAGGTGAAATCACATGATCTTGATATATTCAAATGGTATAAAGCTATAATTGAGAAAGAAACTGGCAAATCATTGAAACGTTTTAAGATTTGATAGAGTTGGTGAGCTTATGTGTATTGAATTCATTAACTTTTGTGCTGAGAATGGTATTAAGAGACAATTATCTGCATCGAGGACACTACAACAAAATGAGATTGCTGAAAGGAGAAATAGGTCAATTGTGGATTGTGCCAGGACAATGATGATTGAAAAAGAGGTTGCTCAGATATTTTTGAGAGAAGCAATTAATATTGTTGTTTATACTCTCAACCGAGGTCAGTTGAGGAAATGAACAAACAAGACACCTTATGAACTTTGGTATGGTCATACACCAAATGTAAGTTATTTCAAAATCTTTGAAAGTAGGTCTTATATTTACAAAGATGCAAGGAATGGTAAATTTGGTTTTAAAGGAGATGATGGTATATTCCTTGATTATTCATCTAAGAACAAAACTTATAAATGTTTAAACAAAGCTACTAACAAAATGATTGAAAGTGCAAATGTAAGGTTTGATGAGTTTGTAAAGAAGAACGATGTGGAAAGCAAGAAGGAACCTGAAGATTACAATAAGTTTGTATATGTGTATGAAGAAGCACTTGATATACTGCCCGAGTTACATCAAAGATCCCCCAAGCATCAGACAATATCACTCGAGTTATAGAATGATTTTTCCGAGCATCAGATAGTTCAAACCAATGAAGAAGTTCAATCCCTACCGAGTGGAGAAAATGCTAACAATCAAAGAACTGAACTTGTATTTGCAAAATACGTTAGAAAGAATCATTCTCCTGAATATATTATTGGTGACAAAAGTGCTGGAGTATAGGCAAGAAGTAAAGCTAAGAGATAGTACCTATTTGATTGCTGATTTTGAACCAAGAACAGTTAAAGCTGCATTGGATAATGAAGATTGGATAAATGCTATGAAATAGGAGATTGATCAAATCGAGAAGAACGATACTTGGACACTAGTATCGAGACTTGCGGACAAAATGATAGGAACTAAATGGATTTTTAGAAACAATCTGAATGAAAATGGAGGAATGGTAAGAAACAAGGCAGGACGGATTTGCAAAGGTTATGCACAAGGAGGAATAGACTACAGAGAGACTTTTGCACTGGTGGCAAGATTGGAAGGTGTAAGACCATTGTTGGCTTATGCTACATACAAGAAGTTCAAAGTCTATCAAATGAATGTCAAATCTGCTTTTTTGAATGGAATACTTGAAGAGGAACTATATATTGAACAACCTGAAGGATTCATTGGACCTGATCATAGGAACATGGTTTGTAACTTGAACAAGGCATTGTATGGATTGAAACAAACACCGAGAGCATGGTATGAAAGGTTACATTCTTATTTGATTAAGATTGGATTTGCTATAACAAGTGACAATAGTAATCTATATTTGAATTGTGAATTTGAAATTATGGTGTTGATTGCTGAAATATTTGTGGATGATGTAATTTTTGGAGGAAATGACATGTTATGTAAGACATTTGCTGATCAAATGAGTACAGTATTTGAAATGTCAATGTTTGGTGAAAAAAATATTTTCATTGGATTACAAGTTTACCAAACAAGGAGAGGTATATATGTGACTCAATCTAAGTACGTGAAATAAATCTTGATGACATTTGGGATGGATGAGTCTAAGCTAGTCGGTACGCCTATGGTGACTGGAGTGGAATTATCAATGGAAGACACTATTGAAGAGGTAAATGAGACACAATATAAATCTATGATTAGTAAGTTACAATAAATTGTACATAGTAGACCAGATTTTGCACATGCTGTTGGTATAGTTGCAAGGTTTTCATCTAGTCCAAAAGAGTCACACATGACTGCTGTGAAGAGGATATTCAGAATCTAGATATCTTAAAGGAATTGAAGATTATGGCCTATGGTATAAACAAGATTATGACTTTAATCTTAAAATCTACACAAATGTTGATTGGGTCGATAATGTTGATGATAGAAAAAGCACAAGTGGAGGAGCTTTCTTTCTAGGAGAAAGATTGATAACGTGGATAAGCAAGAAACAAAGTTGTATTTCATAATCTACGGTTGAAGCTGAATATGTTGCTGCTACAATCAATTGTTCAAATATTGTATATATTAAGCAACTGTTCGGATGGATGCAAGAAGAGATAACCGAGCTTGTTGTTATTTATTGTAATAACACTAGTGCAAAAAATATTTCAAAAAATCTGGTGCCGCATGCAGAAACAAAGCACATATCATCAAGTATCATTATTTGAGAGAGCAAGTACAAGAGAAACAAGTGGGGCTTGAATATGTGAAGTCTAAAGAGAAAATTACATACATATTTACTAAGCCATTACCTAAGGATGCTTTTGAGTATCTAAAGAGGTAAATTGGGGGTCTTGCCCTTATCTAAAATTTACTAAGTGAGATGCATGCTACATCAATTCATGGATGAATTGTAATATCTTTGTGGATTTGATGCAATAGCTCACACTTTAGGAACATTTCTGTGAAGAAGACTGTGATGAAACTGATGTATATTGTACATGCAAGGTACAAGGATAACTACAAGGTTTTATAAGTTTCATATTGAAATTTATAATGACCTTTGACATTGCTGTCAAAAGGGGAGAAGACTACCTAGAAGAGAAGATTACCAAATGGAGACTACCTAGGAGACAATGAGTAAAAGAGATGTAAGTTAAAAGAAGAGAATGAAGTGACGATTAGAATGAGATCATATTCTAAGGGGGAGAAATGTTGAAGAATATTGTTGCTGCTGCTAAAGATACAAGTTGAGTTACAATGGACCTGTTGATGAAGATAAATAATTGCAAAGTTATATTGTTGACAATGCATTCATTTGATTATCTTATGTAATGTTTTGTAGTGTAAAATCATATGTTATGTGTTGCCATCAATCCAAAGGGCGAAATTGTTAGCCCCACTTGATAATGTAATTGGTAATGCTATGAATGTATGTAAAAGAGTCATATTAGTTGTTATGTTGTCATTGATGTCAAGTCTTAGTTGGCTAGACATTATGCTAATTTATTAGAGTGCTATATCATTAGATTGGTGAAGAGAATTTGATTGATGAAGAGGATTTGAAGAAAGTACTTTGAAGACAGAGTTGATAAGTATGTTATTTGTAAGAATTTGCCTAAGGGCAAAATTCACCCAGGAACTAAGAACTCAAACACAAGCACACAATAGACCAAAGAGAGAGAGAGAGAGTATGATCAGAATGACAATGTATTCAATATGCCATAATTAAGAGTACACTAGGAGTGCCTGTATATAAAGGCCTCTCAAGAAGCACCTAGAATGTCTCTAGAAACAACCAGAAGATAAGACAACTAAGCACCTTATCCAACATTCTAGATGAATGGATAAGAATGACAAAGTGTCACATGTGTGTAGAAGATTCCTGTGTTGTAGACACCATGTGCTTAAAAGAGGTATGGACTCCCTGTGATGTCATCATGACAACACACAAGAGTCCGCAAACTCCCAAGTGTCTCACTAATAAAATAATGCAAAATAATTAAATAATGCATAAACCTCTGTAAACTTAAGTGTAATAAGTAAATACTTATTTACACTAACACCCTCCCTTAAGTGCAACTTAGGGGAATGCCCTTAAGCTTACGAAAACTAGGATGAAGATACATAATGGGTCCCGGCTACTAGGCCATATTAGGTACCCATGTACATAATCAAGATGCAAATCTCTCATAAAGCGGGGAAAAAGGGAAAATCTCATGGGAAAAACCCTCTCCCAAAAAGAGAGATAAATAAGGACGCATCGATGGATGGAGTAATCAAGACCCCCCCATTACGACATATATCTAGTATATACATAAGAGAATGAGAGAAGGAAGAGAGACAGAATAGGCTCCCCCCCCAAAAAGAAGAACGCCAACGAGTGAAAGCCGCTCCGATGAAGAAGCTGCTCCATGAATGCAAAATGGTGTTCCTCCCCTTAGGAAGAAACAATGGCAAAGGTACACTCCAGAAGATGTATGCTGGCCCTAAAACCTGCTCAAGCATCCCTGTACTGATGCTGATGTTCACCCCAAAAACTGTGCTGAAAAGAATGAATGCAGATCTGGCAAGGATGTTTGTTGAACCTGTTCCATTGAACCATCTGTCTCCTCAACTGACAAAGAGACCTCCACTAATTGCTGTTCATAAGGATCCACAATCACGCCAACCTGTGAAGATTGATCATGTAGAGAATGGACATGAGGGTCAGAGTGAGCCCTCGCAACAACTGTAGAAGGATCATCATCAATGAGAAGATGTAAGTCCTCAAGTCTGTCTCCCAAGTCAATTGAAGCTGGAGCTGGAAGACGAGATGTACCATGATGTGTTGGACCTTTCATTGGGGCAATGTAAGCATGTGGATTGGACTGATGTGACCTCTCACTGCAATTGTCGATAGAACCCCACATGTCTGAACCTTTTGAAGCACTATCGTTGGTGTCACTATTAGTTTCCACTGTGTATGATGTGTGGAGAGGAGTAGAGGACAAGCTTGGTGAACTTTCCTCAAAGTGAACATCCTTCTCCACAAAGATCTCATGAGTCTTTGGATCCATCAATTTGTAAGCCTTCACATTGTCTTCATAACCGATGAAGGTACAAGGCCTAGGTGTCGGTGCCTTGCAACTCCTGGAAGATAGGTTAGCCCATGCTGGAGAAGACTCTAAGGTGACTCACAATTGGTTTTCTGCTGTACCATGCCTCAAAAGGAGTCTTGCCATCTAAGGCTGGATGAGGAGACCTGTTAAGTATGTGAGTAGCACTGCTCATGGCTTCAACTAAAAGTGTAGGATCGAGAGACTTGGCCTTTATCATGCAACTTGCCATTGTCTTGAGAGTCCTAATCCTCATAGCTGCAACATCTGTCTTGTGCAGACTGAATGTTGGTGAGTTCTGAAGATCAATTCCCTCAATTCTGCAAAAGTTCTTAAGTCTTCTGTCTACATATCTATTCTCATTGTCCACCCTTAGTACTTTGATGGCTTTCCTTGACTTGTGTTCAACATGAGTCTTGAAGTTTTGAAGCTTATGAACCAATTCATTCTTATGATGAAGGAAGAAGACCCAAGTGAATCTCGAAAAGTCATCAACAAATGTAAGTATGTAGTGGCCTTGACTGACTGAAGTCACTGCAAAGGGTCCTGCTAATACCATGTGAACTAGCTGAAGAACAACTGGAGCTCGAGAAGACTTCCCTTTATCATACTTCTCCTTGAGATTCATATCCACTGAACAAGATGAACATTCTCCCTTAGAAAAGCTGATATTAGGTAGACCTTTGACCATATGTTTAGAGCAAAGTTGCTGAAGAGAGCGGAAGTCAAGGTGACCAAACTGCTCATGCCATAAGTTGATGTTTGAAGTAGAGTGAGTCAACAAGGCTTGAGAAGGACTCTTAGGCACAAAGTGGGAGAAGGAGTATAACCTCTTGTCATCATTGACTTTCCCCACTGCAACCAATGAATCATCTCTAAGACTTCGCACCATCATTGAATCTGGAAGGAACTCAACCTTATGACCATCTCCAAGGTGAGTGATTTGGTAAACTGATAGGAGATTGGAACTTAGATTTGGAATGTAGAGAACATCTTTGAATTCCCCATTTTCCATTTCTACATGTCATTTCCCTTCAACTTCCATTTTAGTATCATCTCCCATGAAGATGTGTGGTACCTTTGACTACTTTAATGAAGAAAAGTCATCCTTTGAAGAACCCATATGATAGGAGGCACCTGAGTCAAGTATCCATTCCGAAGAACTTGTGTTTGCCATAAGTGCTTGACCTTTACCTTTTGAAGAGGTTGGAGTTGAATCCTTGGAAGTACCTGGCACTTGAATCTTGTTCTTCTTGAGTAGATTTTCTAACTCATTGATTCTTTTTGTCTTGCAATGATGCTCATCATGATTTGGCTTTTTGCAGTATGCACAAAAGAGTTTGTCCTTTTCATTACTTCCCTTCTTGTTTGAAGAAGAACCGCCTTGTTGAGAGGAGGATTATTGTGTCTCAGATTGTGTTTTCTGCTTCCACTGCTTCTTGTTGTTGTTGCTTTTCCCTCCTTGACTTGATTTGTGATCATCACTAGCCACCAAGGCTTTGGTCTTAGATGACTTGAGAAGTCCAAAATCCACCAAGTGAGATTGTTCAACAATCAACATGTCTACAAATCCATCAAAGGAAGGCTTCTGGTAAGCAGATCCCATGGTCAACCTGTGAGTATTAAAACTCGAAACAAAGTTGGCATACTTAGAAGGTAGCCTCTTCAAGATGTGATGAATCAACTTGTCATCCTTCATGGGATTTCCACAATTTTTGAGAAGTGCCCTATACTCATTGACTTTAATGATGTAATCTTGAATTGTGTCATAATTCTTAGGATCCAAAAGAAGTAGATCATCCTCAATCTGAAATCCCTTTTCTTCATCCACTTTACCTTACAACTATTCAAGTTTATCCCAAGCTTCTTTAGAGTTTGAACATTTTTTAATGTGAAAGAGAAGATCCCCATGTACACAACTCCTGATTACTCCTAAAGCCTGTTGGTCTTGAATTTGCCAATCAATGAGTTCTTTAGCATCAGTAGGTTTGGTAATTGTACCATCAACATAAAAGCTATATCCTTTTTCCATTAATCTACTCCATGCAATATCTTTCCATGTAGAATAGTTGCGTGAAGTTAGAGGAGGACATTTAAAAACCATGATGCAGAAATGAATAAGAGCACAATAGAGAGACACAAAAAACACAGTACACCCCCCTCCACCCCCCTTTCACTCAATCAAAAGACCCCCCCAAAAAAGATGCTGTTGGCACTCTATAAGTAGTGCGTTTACTATGGGCCACTTGCCAAAATGAACAAAGTGGGCTTTCTAATTTTGCTTTTACAACTGCCTTATGAGGCTTAAATCTGTCACTTGAGCACTGTAACTTAGATTTACAACAATTCTGAAAAAGAATCAAAGCTTTACAATGCCAAAGAATGCCTAATTCTGAAAGTGAGAAATTGGTCCATACAACCCTAGAATTTGACTTCAGATCTGGAAAGTAGAAAAAATACGCACTTTCAAAAAAAACGAAACC
Organism: Cupressus sempervirens; assembly: GCA_028749045.1. Lineage (NCBI taxonomy): Eukaryota > Viridiplantae > Streptophyta > Pinopsida > Cupressales > Cupressaceae > Cupressus > Cupressus sempervirens. The sequence goes on along the minus strand of CM053790.1, from coordinate 810,761,209 downwards.
TGAAAAAGTGATTAGATGTGCTTATACAGAGCTTTTGAAGTTGCAAAACGTAGGATTATGCAGGTATAGTCGCCAAAAAATGCAATTTCTGCAAAATCTATGCACCAAAACCAGAAAACAACAACACCACTAGAAAATTTAGGAGATTCTACCCAATTTCAAAAAAAATTGCACCTGAATCGGAGTCTGGATGTCCAAGTTATGGGCTCGCAAAGACAGACTGCCAAACTGAAAAGCAATCTGGAGAGGGGTTTGGAAGGAAAACAGCGAGTCTAAATTTGATGGTCAAACGACTGTCAATTCAGTTGTAGAACACCTGGAAATGACGGTCAAACGGTCGTCAATTTTAACATAATGTTCCGCTGACATCAACAAAAAAATCCACACCCTTCGGTGACGTGGCAGATGACTTTTCTGTCTGTACTGTACAACAGGGACACGTGTCGATATTCTGTACGCTGAGGTGGCAAGAATCAGCGGGTTCCACGGGTGACATGGCAGTTCCGAGTGTTGTGGTTGATGTGGCAGTGGTTAAATGTTTGAGTGCCGCATGTCACTGGTAGGGCAGGAGGGTTTGAATGCAGCCGGAGTATTTAAAAAATGCGACCACCAAAGCCAGTCGCCGGAAATAGTGCTGCAGCTAGAATCTTGAATACGACGCCGGATGTCAACTTGGAGAACTGGAGCTTGATGCCGGAATCCGCAAAGATGCGTCGGAAATTGACAATGCAGGTTGCTGGAGTGTGATTCGTGTCGGACTGTTGTGAACTCTGCAGCATGGGACGTCGGGAAATTGAATAGGAGCCCGGAAGCTCAAAAAAAGGACGCCGACAGTTTGGGATTTAATCCCACATCTAATAGGGATATGCACTGTGAGCGCTTTAAAAACAATAAGCCTCAATCAATTAGCAAAGATGAGGCTGCCGGCTTGTGAAGGGCTCGGTTGGTCCGTTGTTTAAAGTGTTTTTTGGGTATGTTGAGCCCGCTAGAATGTTTAGTCTAGCCGCCGGTTGAGGAGGGTTATCGCTGGTATTGAATTGAGCCGACCCTATGTGCGGCCGGGAAAATGTAGTGCCGCTGCAGATAAAAATTAACCTCTCCTGTGACCAAATAATTAAACCCTCCAAAAAATACTAAAGCCGAGCTGGGGTGTCACTACCCGGTTCGGCAAATTTTTTTTCCTTTGCAGGGGCTGTTATTCTGAAAATTGAAAAATCCAAAAAATACCCAAAAAAATGCAGAGATAAATAATGTTCAGATCTGAAAAACAATTCAATTAGATCCAAAATAGATCATACCCAATTTGCAAATCGGGGCCTTCGGGTTCCGATTTGCAAAAAAATTTTGCCTCACGGTCGACTTTGGGCTCAGGTAGCTGAGTTTATAGTCAATTTTCATCGGTTCAGCGTTCCGGATGCAATGGCAAGGTCAGATTTGGTGCTAGACACTCCCAATTTCTGCAGTACTTCAGATTTAGGCTGAGGTGATGAAGCAAGCGTGGTCTCGAACGGCTATGTGATGAGAAAGTCTCCAAGTTGCTATGATACCATGTAAGAATTTGCCTAAGGGCAAAATTCACCCAGGAACTAAGAACTCAAACACAAGCACACAGTAGACCAAAGAGAGAGAGAGAGAGTATGATCAGAATGACAATGTATTCAATATGCCATAATTAAGAGTACACTAGGAGTGCCTGTATATAAAGGCCTCTCAGAAAGCACCTAGAATGTCTCTAGAAACAACCAGAAGATAAGACAACTAAGCACCTTATCAAACATTCTAGATGAATGGATAAGAATGACAAAGTGTCACATGTGTGTAGAAGATTCCTGTGTTGTAGACACCATGTGCTTAAAAGAGGTGCAGACCCCCTGTGATGTTATCATGACAACACACAAGAGTGCACAAACTCCTAAGTGTCTCACTAATAAAATAATGCAAAATAATTAAATAATGCATAAACCTAAGTAAACTTAAGTAAGTGTAATAAGTAAATACTTATTTACACCAATAGTATTAAATGGGCGCTTGAATGAGTTGGACAATGATAATGTAATCTTGGTTTGATTATTTTATAATCATGTAATATTAAAATGTATTGAGTTATACAAGCTTAACCGAGTGGCAAGGTTAAAGAAGGAAGATAGTATTCACCGGGTGCCTACAGTGGTAGTCGAGCAGTTGGTAAAGTTAAGTTGGAAGCTCAGTATTGCCCGAGCAAGTCTAGTATTGACCGAGTACTATATTACACGAGTGATATATTATATTCATCGAGTAACAACAAGAAGAACAAAAGTGTAAAGATGGAGTCTGAGGCCAATTTTTGATGGAAATATGGAATGTTCGAGATGGTCAAAGGCACAAGTCAAAATTTGTTACAAGATCAATGCCAGAAAATTCAATGAAGATCTGATGACGGAAATTGAAGAAGGATAAGGATGAGCACAAAGTTCTATTTTTATGTGGTTAAATTAAATGTATCTAAGATCGACGAATGTGATTAAGTGACAATAAATGGAAGAATTTGGAAGTACTAAGACAACTATTTAAGCAGATGTTCAAGACAATTTTTGAATGCTAGTTGAATGCTAATTGAAGGTTGCGAGTTGATTGTGAAAAGGTGATCAAAAGGAGAAGATAATAGTGCGAAGTTATTGAAGCTGAAAGGAGATTGAAGTGCTAGGTGAACCGAACAGAGAAGAGAGAAGATTGAATTGAAGGATTGAATCAGCTAGTGAAAGATCAGAAAGGAGATCTGAACAACTAAGGTAGTGCTATACCTAAACAAATCATTTTATACTGTTACTTTCTAATCATTGTAGCAATAAATCTTGTAGACCAAGTGGACTTAGCAAATCTATAAAACCCTATATGGTAACATTGATTTGTGATGTTTGCAAGTCCTTTAGAGTAGGCCACTCTTTAGACAGGATCAAGGAGTGATAAAGTCTAGATGATCTTTTGGTTAAAATCCTCTAACAAGGTCACATTAACAATGTTTTCGTAACCTGTAACAAGGTTGGCTCTTGGCCGAGCTCACTTTAGAAGAGTGAAAATTTTGGGTTGCTAGTCCTAGGTGGTTTTTCCCTTTGTAGGGTTTCCACGTTAAAAATCTTGGTATTAAATTGTGTGAATGTTGCTATGTTGCAAGTTAATTTTCATGTTATTTTCATTTTATGGCAACTTGGTAACAACTAAGTTAATGGTCAGTAATAACAAAGTTTTATTATTGTCGGTCGGTTATAACAAAACAATGAATGAACAGTTTGGAGTAAAGTGATTGAAAGAGTTAAGTAAGAAGTTGACTGAGTACACTGAATGATTGTTTATGAAGTTTATGAATGTTGTTTGGTACTTAAATTTTTTGAAGGGACTGTAGGATAACTAACATAACTGATTCACCTCCCCTGTTATCTAACAATATTGAGCATTGATAATGCCTTTTTAGTGAATGATAAAAGACAACATAAATACATAGAATTAGCCCTTGATAGTTTGATATCACCTCTCAAACTAATGTTTACAAAGTGATCACCTTTACCAGCTCCTAGTTTCAAAACAGAATTAACCCCAAAAGAACATCAGATCAAAGGATATGATTTTTTGTACTTTCCAGAAGACTATAAACCTCCTTAAGATCCTCCCCAAAGATAAACTCTTGATTGCTCCATATTGGATCAGAGCTTTGTACATTGTTACCTTACCATACCAAACTTCAATTTTGATCCAATCACGTGGATCATCCCATCGCTCAAGCACCATAGATTTATGCAAAGCCAGCTTTTAATTTAAAGCTAAGTAGTACTTATTGAGTCATTTCATCAAATTTATAAAATTCTCTAGCTGACAGTAGGGAACAAGGCAATATTATCAGCAAGCAGGTTCAATACTTTTTTTGATCCAGAAGTTGTAAACCTTTAAAAAGCGGACTTAAAGTGTAGTCTTTGAGAAGATCATGCTGGGTATCAACAACATTAACAAGCAAGGCAAGGGCAAGAGGACGTCTCTCCCTGATAAACCATTCTAATTCAAAAACCTAAATAAGGGTGCCATTGTCACAAACTCTAGCACAACCATCATTGAAAAAAATTCTACAATCTTTCAAAACTTCTGACCAAACATCATCATAGCCTTCAAAACTTGCATAATAAATGACCATGCAATTGCCACGGGTTTAAATCCAGTAAAATTATACAAGCATTCTAATCAGTGTTTTTTGCTCAATATGGTTGCCTAGAATACAACTTTCGTCTAGAAATCCAGTTTGAGTAAGAGCAATAACTTGAGGAAGAAATATTTAGGTTTGACAAAAAGAATCTAATAAAACTGATTGAGCAAACTTATGGTCCTCCAATTTTTGATTTAGGTGGGATCTCCTTCTAGCATGAACTTTATCATACCTATATTGAATCTCTTGTTTAATTAATGTGCCAAATGGAATACCTTCATTATTAACTTCAAGGAATATGAGAAAGATCCAATCTTTATTAACTTGATATGCCTTAGCAGGGAAATAAACTATAGATGGAGTGTACCTGTTGACATTTATTATTGAACCAAACATAAGAGATTTTGGAGTCTATTTTCGTGAAAACAATTTAAGCCACTATTTTCTTGGCCTCAAGGGCTTGATAACTCAGACTATCAGAAGAAACAAGGTCTTTTTAAATGATTGGAAAGCATTCTTGAGCTTATCACTATTATGATAATAGATAAGTCGTCTATTATTAGTTAATGGCTATCTATTATAAATATCTAGTTAACTTTAGTTAGCTTTCTCTTTTTTAGCTTTATTTGTTAGAATAGAATATTTTTATTCTTTTTTATAGTTTCCTAAGGAAACATCGCTTTATTCTTTTGTATAAATTGACCTTTTGGTCTCTGTTAATAACAAGTATTTACCAATTACTTCGGTAATATGACATCAGAACCTAGACTTCAATTTTTTTTGAATTTTTTATAATTTCATCTGCGCCAATTTTTTTTTTTTGAAATTCTCTTTGAAGTCTTTAACGTGCTTCGTAATACCTAGTCACGGCTAGGGTTTCAGAGACAAAAATGTGCGAATTCGAATGAAAAAAAAAGGCGCATTTTCTTGGGCATTTTTTTTGAAAATCGCAATTTGCAAATCAGTGATTGCTTGGGCATTATTTTTTTATAGGCATTTTGGTCTGTGTTGTCCCTGCAAAAACACCTTTGTTTTGGAACAAATCGGGCATCTTTTTGCCCGAGAACGTCCTTTTTTCTGCCATTTTTTACCTCCATGGCAGTTGACTTTATTTTATCAAAACCTTTATTTTTGAGCTCGAAAAAATATTTTGATTTCAAATTCATGGTGAGTTTTTCGAGAGTTCGATTGGGTTGTCTCAGCAGAAGTCTTCTACTCTAGCATCAGATGGTTCTCGAAAGAAGAATATTCAATGCAACTACTGCCACAAGTTTGGACACATGAAGGTTGAATGTCGGAAATGCTTAGCTCCACAGTCTAAGCAATTAGGTTAGCAGCCCAAAGCAAATAGTGCAGAGCACACTGAGCAAGCGAAATCTGCCTTTTACGCCTTCATGGCTAAAAGACCTGCAGATCATGTGAAGTCATTTTCCTAGTACATTGATTCAGGTGCCTCTCTTTATTTCACTCACAACAGAGACTGGTTTATTGACTACCAGCCTTATTTAGACTCTGTGATTTTCGATGGTGGAGAAGAGTACATAGTAGTCAGTAAAGGCAACATATTCCTTGATGTGTACTACATTCTAGGGATGGCACTAAATCTACTCTCGGTCAGTCAGTTGTTGTGACATTCTCCACGCTTGGTAGTCACCTTCAGTACACATCAGTGCACCATCTCTGATCAGGCGACTAAGTCTACTGTTGCAGTGGTCCTTGAGGATCATGGTCTTTTCAGACTTACTGATTCTAGTCATTCTCAAGACTTAGCTATGGCTGCTCGACGGTCTTCTGTTAGCACACTTTGGTGTCAACGATATGGACACTTAAATGTGCATTATCTCTCACAGCTTGCTTGAGATGAGCTTGTTTTTGGATTGCTTGAGATTGACTCAACAGCTTGGAGTTTGTGATGCATACCAGGTTGGGAAGCAACATCACACACCTTTTACCAATGGTGACTCATGGCGAGCTTCTTAGGTACTTCAGCTTGTACATGCCAATATCGATGACCCTATGGCCACTCCTTCTGTTCTTGGGTCCAAGTATTTTCTGTTGTTTGTTGATGATTTCAGTAGAAAAATGTGGGTGTATTTCCTTAAAACGAAATCAAATGCATTTCCTATATTTCAGAAGTTTAAACCTTTAGTTGAAAAAGAGTTTGGGAAATCTATTATTACTCTTAGATCAGACAATGGGGGGGGAATTTGTTCTAATGTTTTCTCCAGCTTCTTGGATACACATGGCATCAAACGCTAGCTAACCACACCCTACACGCCACAACAGAATAATGTAGTTAAATGTTGGAATAGGACAATCATTGAGATGGCTCGATCCATGCTCAAACACAGACATGTTCCGAAGCAGTTTTGGCCAGAAGCAATTAACACTGTAGTTTATCTATTGAACCGGTCACCCACAGTGGCGGTCAAAGGTAAAACTCCGAAAGAGGCCTGGTCAAGTTGCAAGCCTAGAATTAGTCACCTGAAGGTTTTTGGCTCCCTTGTTTTTGTTTGGATCCCTGATGCTTCATGCACCAAGATGGATGCCAAGAGTCAGAAACTCATGCTTGCTGGATATAGTAGTCTTCGCAAAGCCTATCGCTTGATCGATGTTGAGATAGTAGTCTTTGATGAGCAGCGAGGACCTTTTATGCCTGTTTCTCTTGTTCCTGATTTAGTAGACCAACCTATGCAGCTCATGATTTGGGAGTTCGGCTTCTATTAGGTCTACTTGACGGGAGGGCTCCAGTAGCTCCTGCAACTCCAGTTATAGCAATGATACTTGTACAGACACCTTCGGCTTCTCCTGCAGGATCACCTCGCTTTGTAGATGCTTCACCTGAGTTTGATCCAGATTCTTCTGATAAGGATCCTGCTGATCAAGCATCTCCTAGTACTAATGTTGGTCATTCTCCTATCCGGCCTAAGTGGTGAGCTAAGACACATGCTGATCTTTGTGATGATGAGCTCATTGATGGGAGAATTGCTTGGAAAAAGAGAAAAACTATAGATTATGTTAACTTTGCTCTCATGGCCAACATTCATAGTGTGTTTGAACATCAAACATATTCAGAGGCTAAAGGAATTCTAGAGTGGGAACAGGCCATGACATTTGAACACTAGAGCCTGCTGAAGAACAACACTTGGGTCCTTTCTGATCTTCCACCAGGGAAGAAACCCATTGGTCGCAAATGGATCTACAAAATCAAATACAAATCGGATGGTACTTTGGATAAATACAAAGCTCATTTAGTGGTGAAGGGGTCTACAGCTCGTTTAGTGGTTGCAAATGGGTCTACAAAATCAAATACAAATCAGATGGTACTTTGGATAAATACAAAGCTCTCTATGGCTTGAAGGAGGCCCCTTAGGTATGGTACATAAAAATTGATAAGTACCTCAGTGACCAAGGCTTCAAGAGGAGTTCTTTAGACTCAAATCTGTACATCAAGACTATCAACAATGACATCATCCTTCTGGTTATTTATGTGGATGATCTGATCATCACTGGCAGTTCGACATCTTTGATTCAGGGAATCAAATAGAATTTATGCTAGTCTTTTGATATGACTGACCTTGGGCTCATGCATTATTGCCTAGGTGTTGAAGTTTGGCAACAGTCTTCTAGTATAATCATCTCTCAATTCAAATATGCCAGGGCCCTATTAGACAAATTCTGTATGCAGGATTGCAAATCTACATCTACACCTATGGAGAAAGGTCTCAAGTTATCAACAAAGTTTGATTCTCTTTCCATTGATGATACTACATAGAGGCAGCTAGTAGGTAGCCTCATCTACCTCTCTGCTATTAGGCCTAATATTAGCTTCACAGTCAGCTATATTTCACATTTTATGACAGCTCCTAAGGCTAATCATTGGATGGCAGCAAAGCGTGTGCTTCGTTATGTGAAGGGCACTTCAGATTATGGACTTCTATACTCTTGAAGTTCTAATCTTAAACTCAGTGGGTTCACAGATTCAGATTGGGCAGGGTCTGTTGATGATAAAAAGTCAACCTCTGGATATGTGTTCAGTTTGGGATCCGGTGCAGTCACATGGACTAGTAAGAAGCAGCAGGTAGTTTCTCTCTCCTCTATAGAGGCCGAATACAGAGGGATTGTTAAGGCAAGATGTGACGCTATTTGGCTTCGTTGGATGCTTGGGGAATATGCAAATGTAACTAGCAAGATCGACTACTCTGTTTGTTGAGAATGAAGGCATTATCAAGTTAGCACAAAATCTAGTTTTCCATGAACAAACCAAGCATGTGGATGTTCACTGTCATTACATACGACAGCTGGTTGAAGACGAGACTATAGATTTGCAGTATTTTCCTACTATAGATCAGACTACAGACATTCTCACTAAGCCTCTTGGTCCTGATAGGTTTGTCAAATTTAGAGGACAACTTGGTGTTCTAGATAGATTAACCATTAAGGGAGGGTATTACAATAATAAATAAGTCGTCTATTATTAGTTAATGGTTATCTGTTGTAAATATTTAGTTAGCTTTCACTTTTTTAGCTTTATTTGTTAGAATAGAATATTTCTATTCTTTTTTATAGTTTCCTAAGGAAACATCGCTTTATTCTTTTATATAAATTGACCTTTCGGTCTTTGTTAATAACAAGTATTTACCAGTTACTTCTGTAATAATCACATTCATAAACTAACACCCCACAACACTTCAAAGCTCCAACTTTTTCTTTACAAGATCACCTTACAAGAAATTGAAGAAAAAATAGGAATCTTTGTCACCAAGCTTAAGCCAAATTATCCTTGACCTAAGATTGGACCCCTGCCTAAATAATTTTGAAGACCTCTCACTTGATGTTTTAAGGGCATAACTTCTTGCAGGGCAAGATCGTCGTGGATTTTTGCATGTTTAGTTCCACATTCTCTTTATCTCTTCCATAGGAATCTATTCTGATTTTTTCTTGGTTCCTACCTTACAACATCATTTTATTGTGTAGCTTCAATTGCAATGTTTTACTTCACAATCATATAATTAGATCTATTACTAAGCCGGACCATCAAAACATGTTTGATCCTTGAGGTGGGAGACATCAATTGTCATGCCCATAATTCTACGAGGTAAAAACACAACTAATTTTTTGTTTTTTACACAAATTGAAGGTAAAACTTAATCAATCCCTAAACCCGGAGAGGATAAAGGATATAAAGGTATGAAGTTTTGTTTACTCGGGACTGGATTTTGAGTTTCCCCGATGGAGGATACTTGATTTGCTAGATACTGAAAGCAAAACTACGTTTGGGGTGTAAAGGTTGTGAGCTCAAATCTACTACACCCAAAATGGAACATTCTGATGTACAAGTACAAACTCATTTTGTGTCGCGGTTGAGTAGAAAGATTCTAGGATGCAAAGGAAATTGGTTTATCAATTAATCATTTATTTTCATTAATATTGAATTATCATTACATCAATATTAGTATTATTATTATTATTATTTTAAATTTTTTTTATTCATATTAATATTATTATTATTATCATGATTATTTAATTATTATTATAATTATATATATTCTTTTTAAAACACCTCAATTTCCATACCTAATATACAACTTTTAACTTGAATGCTACATCATTATTATTATTATGTTAAGACTACTATAATACAATAGTGCTCAATTAATACCACAAAACTTAAGTCTATCCTAAATAACCATCTTCCTAAGCAACCCTTAACAATTAGTCTATAACAATATTTACAATTTATTCAAATATACCACAATCATAATAATAATACTAACTATTACCCACAATATTATTAATAAATTATAGACAAATATACTCAACATAACTAAAATTTAATATATACATTCACTGCTCATGTTCAATCTATCATAACTATAACATCTACACACTTCCCTAACCATGTTATCCTACCCTCATAAAAACTCAGATAGCCTAAGTCCACGTGCACTTGACATTCTCAAAACCATTCCAAATAAAATATTCCTAGTCTACCCTTATTTACAAAAAGGTCACCATGCTCTACCAAGCAAATTTCTCATGATTTTCCTTCCCACCAACCACATTTAAGTGGACTAACATCAGTCCCATCATGGGTACAAAATGCAACATTATAAAAATAACTCTCCAACTTGCTTGCCACGTTACCCAAAGCTTCCTCTAATCTTTCTAGGCGATAGGAATGATTATGGCTTCTTTTTTTATATATTGGTTTCACTCTCGTCAAGGTTAGGCGCCTAGGGAGATAATGGCCATGTCAACCTGCATTTAATGCCCCTCTTTTTAACAAGTCAGCTTCCCAAATTGCATGACGCCTAGAGTGGTGGGGGTCACGAGGAAAGGGTGGGCAATGGGCTATCGTCTCTTTTTTTATGGCCAGGTCAGAATATTTAATGCCTTTTTGACTTGTGATGATTTACTTGTTGCTTCTTGACAATCTTGTCCCATTAATGATGATGGCCACCCACTAAACTTTGGAAATGATTTTTTTTTAATTTAATTTATTTGTTTGGGCATTGGGATATTGGGTAGGTTCATGGGTAGACTGTCAGGGTACTAGGTTTTGTTGGCTAACTTGCATAGAGCAAAATAAATGTGATATGAATTTGGTTTCTTTTGATATGTCATTGGTAGGAAAATATATTATTATATTCTCGTAATATTATTTTATTGTCTGCATCATTGGGAGAGTTTTTTTTTTTTGAATCCCATACATTTTCTAGAACATGGAAATGTGCATCTACAGGTCTTGTTCGAGTTTTACTCACTGTCTAGTTATTTTCATATGATCTCCAAAGCTGTATAGTTTTGAGTTTGATGGTCGTTAACATTGTATCATACATCAATTATTATCTTGCTTAACAAATCTAATTTTAGATAACGATTATCATATTACTATCAAAGGCTAATTGCAAGATACACCAGCATGAACTTAAACAAATTTCTTGAAACTAATATCACAACATCAATATTTCATGTGCATTATTGGTATAAAATTTCATAATTAAACTATCTACAAATCTTTCAGCTATCGATTACCACTATACAACTAAATGAGAGCCATTACTGAACATCAATGCAATGAAATTATTCTTATGAAATTTTGAGGAGGTAAGAATATCAAATGATAATAATGTTCTATTCATTCTTCTAAGGTATAACATAATACAAACGCTTTTCTTCATCACATTCTAAAATTATGTTTGATAAGGCAACATCAACACAATGAAATCTCTCCCTCAAGTTCCTTCCAAAATTTGCATTCAACACAATATCAAGCAAACAATAGGGTGATGGAATGACCATATCGAGCTATACACAATGGAAAGGACCATTTGAATACATACATTATTCAAAACTCTATTCTATGGACCAATGAATTGAAAAACACTAACTACACTCTTACAATACAATTTCTTCACATAACAAGTGGAGTTTTATCTCTCCATTTCCTACACAATAGTATTGAGTCTTCTCCTATGCAAAGAATAAACTTCATGAACATCAAACTTCCAAGCTCATCAAGTGAATACTTGCAAAAGAGAGACAAAATGGGAACCATGGAGGCTCACCTCCCAACCTAGGCCTCAAGGAGGCCACCCACCGAGCTTGGGGAAACAAGACATAAACAGTTGCATACTACACATTCACATGCCATGCATACTCACAACAATATGACAAGTTTTAACACAATACATTACAACACATCCCATCCCAAGGCTTTGCACAAAGATTCAACAATTGAATCAAATATAGGGTGAAAGTGGGCTCTCACCATGAGGAGGATTTTCAAGCTGTGATTCATAATATACACCTCTTCTCATTATTAACATGCCCTTTCGGGGCTTACAATAGCTTCCCCTCCACACACACCTCCTTATACCTCCCAAAATGCAAGTAAGCAAGATGAACACATTCCATTGAATAGATACAGTCATCTCCACACATGGGAGAGTTCCTCAAACCCACATCTCCTTATACCTCCCAAAATGCAAGTAAGCAAGATGAACACGTTCCATTGAACATATACAATCATCTCCACACATGGGAGAGTCCCTCAACTACATGTGTGAGCCCAACTAACCCCTTCACCTAAGCATCTCTTCCCTCCTAAGGGTGAGTGATGCTTCACACCCATTACACAAAACACATAACATGAAGACAAGCAAGATTCAAGGAAGGATTCACACAAAACTTCTCACATGCAACACTACAGCAAGATCTTTTTCCACAAACACAACTACAATACATCAAAAATTCACTATGAAATGAAGAACACCACATCTAATCTACATACAAAATGATGAACACCATGGATCAAAGGTACCAACCTCACTCCAAGAAAATGGCAATGGATAGTTGTAGTAGAGCTCCTTTTTTCTCCAAACCCTAGTTGTCTTTAAAGATATAGAGTGGTCAAGTGAGTTTCCAATTTAGCCATACCCCTATATATCCTTCTCATTTTCGGATTCAATAAAGAATGCAATTTTTTTGGGGTCTCCTAGGTCAACTAGGCACCCTAGAGGTCAGTATTAGCCCCCTAACTTAAGGTACTAACATGGGTAGGGTTTATTTTTGTCACAAATTCACCTTAGAGTTACTTTATGGCCCTCCCAATGCTAGGTAATTTAATTTCAAATTTTCCCATGGTGATAACCTTGCTCTCATTACTAATTTTGGCAGTAATCAAATTTCTCAATTAAGGCATTTTAGTCGGAATAAGGTGGCCACATGATCCATCATCAGAGAACATGTCATTTCACATAACAAATACAAGTGTCAAGTGACACACACACAAAATGCACTATACATCACACGACACGTTCAAAACCTACTCATGAAATGCATACTATACACACATCACATGTTTACAAAATAAACACATCACAACGAGGTTTACGAATCTTACAAAGATTCACCTTGGCAGAGTCATTTAAACATGTCTCTATACCTTGTTTCCTTGTTAGATATCCATGTTCCTCTCCCTGCACAGCAAACTCGAGCATCAATAGTCCAAGGGGTCAATAAAACATATATTACATAAGTGCACATAACAATAATATCCACATTAACATAATTCAAATTAGATTTCTTTTCCTAGTCTTTCAATTATTCCATTTGAAATGTTAAGATATCAAAATATGCATGTCATAAGTCATCATTATCAAATTAACATCTATTTGCATATCCTAACTATTCATTTGCATGTCATAAAACATCAATTTAACATCTATCTATAAATCAGAAATCATCAAGATCAAGTTAACATTTGCATTGCATCAAAATCTGATAATATCATGTCATAAAGCTGCATCCATATATGTTCGAACATTTCTTACCCAATAACAGTTTCTTAGTGCATATAACAATGTAAAACACTACTAAAGTATCAAAATCCATAGATAAGGCAAATCCACTGTCCATCTAAGCCTATCAAAATATCAAGGTCTCGAATATCAAAATGTAAGTAAAATATCCATGCTATGACGGGTCGGGGTTAGGCCTCACATCAATCTTATACAATCCTTTAAATTCAGGCTTCTTGACTGGGTTAGAATTTATATGGAACTCCATCTCAATAGGGTAACGATTAGAAAGTGTTGTTAATATTGTAGCTTCAGTCAAATAAGTTTGACCAATGAGATAAATCATAAATTGATTATTGAAATCATTGTGTTTATTCAATAAATATTGTTATTACTGATTAATGTTTTTTAGATTATATATATAACATATGGATGAATATCATCTAATAAACATTAACCATAATAACAATTGATGATCATCAATCATATTGTCTCTATTATTGATCTAAATGTATTGATATACATTAACAGCAGTGTAATATGTATATCAGAAATCAGTAATATCTATCTCCATATACGGAGACTTTATATTTAATCGCCAACCTTCATACAAGGTTTGTAATGCCTTTGATGAATTGGCACAATAAACATTGATAATACTTAATTGGCACAATAAACAATGTCATGAAACAGCATCTTAAACAAGCAATGTTTTTGTTATTAAGAGCTATGTTGGCAGGACATGTCTGACATAGAGACATGTGCCTACATGAGACATGTGCCTACATAGAGACATGTAGAGACATGTCTCTACATAAGGCATGCCTCACCACTTCATATAAATATTGAGATCTGCCCAAACACTTGAAGCGCACAGAAATTATTAGTGTTATTACAAGTTGCAGCAGTCACTAACACACATACATGTGCATTTCCATTCAATGCAAGCATTCATACTTATAGTTCATTAGCCCACATCTCTTACATAAATCTGCAAGGAGAATTCTCATCAGCATAAAGGAGATTCAAGAGATATTACAGTTACCATTTACCAAGGTAATATAAAAAATAAAAAATAGAAAAATTCTCTATCAATAATCTGATACTCTTTCTTTAACAAGTGTGGCAGCAGGAACTTAGACCACACTAGAATCAATGTTAGGACTTAGGACATAAACCACAGAAAGTTATATCAACATAGAATCCATCAAGTCTTGAGTGAACTCTTTTTGTTACCACATTGAAAGTTGGTCCAAGTGAACCATACGCTGTAAGAAACCAAACTCGGACAACAATAGCCTGAACTAATCAAACTTAATGTATATAGCGAGAGTGGTGACTGCAGTTCTATCCCAGCTTTTTAACTCTTTTGCAATATGGCAGAGATCACCATATAACAAATGCAAATACTCAAAAGGAACTCAGATATTACGATATACTCCAAAAATGCATTCAACCAAATATTCGATTCCTTCGAGTTTTCATCCCATAAATGTTTTATGATAACAAATAATTCAGAAATGTCACACACATAGATTCATGATCTGAACAACAATCTTAAAGTTTTATAAACCAAAATGCAGAACAAAATAACAATGGCACCTAATGCTGTCGTAAATGGGATGACTGTTCACTCGGCCATAGCATGGAAGAGTGTTCCTGTTTGCTGCCAATGTTCAGACCAGACTCCTGATGCCCTGATGCTGCCGTGGATGGGGTGTTTGTTCACATGGCCATAGCGCAATAGCGTTCCTGTCTGCTGCCAATTTTACCAGGTTGCTACTGTTGCCAATCACACCCGCAACACCAAGAATGCACCCTCTGTATATCAGAGTTCCCCCACGTGGCAGACTTAACAACTTTACCTCTCCTTGCGGTGAGGATATTGTAATGTCCCCACTTTAGCAGTTGTCCAGTTATGTGACCATTAGCCTATTTTTGTGTGGTCCCGGAGGCTAACGAAGAGGTTAGTGGTATCTTGAGATGTTTTGGCCTAGTCATTTCCAATTCGGGCCAGAACGGAGTTGATTTACATGGTGATTGGTCAAACTTCCTATTTTTAGTAAGTCAGCAGGGCATGGGCAATGTCGGAATTAGTGATTGGGTTTGATGCTCCTTGATGAGAGCTTTCCGATGTGCTATCACTCATATTATTTTGAGCTCAATTACTATTTTATTTTAATGCGTGAAGTTTATTAAAGTAACAATTAAATTAAATGTGAAAATAATAAAGTTTTACTTTAATATTATTCATGTTGGGTTGTGTGTTGGAAAAGGGAGACATATCCCACATTGCTTGTGAAAGGTGGGTCGACCCTATGAAGTAGAAATAAAAAGGAGAGCTTGTGGCCCTTGTTCGGCATGTTGAATATGAGAAGAAATTGGTGTGTGAGTTGCAGATCTGTTCTTGGCATTCGAGGATGTCTATTCTCTCTTGTGACATTTTAGACGTCATTCCCTTGGGGTTTGGCCTTTGGAATCCATTGCTATCAGCTTCGCTATCAGGTAGTTTGGTTGCATTTCTAGCTACAGGCAGATTTGATATTTTGCTCATCTTCTTCACTACTTGTCCGACACTTATGCTGCTTTGAGGGAATTATTTTATGAAGATAGTGGACTGTTTGAAAGACAAAGTACTGTAGCAACACTGTTCATGCGACACTATTCACGAAACACATTCATGCGACACTATTCACACGGTAGTCACTGTAGCAACAAGTTCGAAAGCATGGGCTAGAGTATTATGCCAATGATATTGGAGTAATTAGTGAGTTGATAATCTGCCATCTATTTGATTTAATTAAATTCTGAAAATAACATTTTATCGGTAGTAGTTCATTGTCCACTTTGCATATTATTGTAGTTTCTTTCTTGTTTATGTTGTATGATTCCTATTCCATGCACAAAATACAACAAACAATAAACGTTTGATTTCCAAAGTTATAAGGGGTTTAAACATTAAATGGAGAAATAAGAAGTTGAATGCAAACTTTTTGACATAATTCCTTTTAGTAGTTGGTTTAGTTTATTGGGGAATTCAGGGGTGCCCATTACGGTGGTATCAGAGCTATAAGTCCTGCCATCTTGTGGAGGTCTTATAGAGAATTTGGAACAGCCAGATAGAGGGAAAAGTGCTTGACAAAATGTCAAAACACTAAAGTCAGAAATTAAAAAACAAGCTAAGCATTTATGTTTGAGCATGTGATAGGGGCCTTATAATTTTCGCAATACGAAAGCAAGACAAAATAGGATTTCAGACTTGCAGAGCGAACAATCTGGTTCATCCGTGCAGGTGGACGTACAATCCAATTATATAGACACAAAGGAGATACATTTGATCAAGATAGCAATATGGGTGACCGAGATGACAAGAATATAGGATTAGGCAAAGGCGAGAATACTGGTCCAGATCAGGGGGAGGTAATGTTCAAACAGTTACTGGATACATTAGAGTAGGGGCGGCATATGCAACAAGAGCAGAATAAGCGAATGGACATGATGTTGCAGCGTATGGCTAAACTGATGGGCATCAATATTAATCCAGGTGACGCCAACAATGGAAACAATAACAATGGGGGAAACGATAACAATAGGGGCAATGAAAAGAATGGAGGTTGAGTCAACAACGGTTTTGAGAATAACATTAATGGTAATAATAGACATGGCAACAATGAGAATGAGGCTGATAACTTTAGACACGTTGCACGCCCAGCTCGAACAGTGAGCTCGAGACCTCTTCTACCCACCTTCCCTCCCAGAGATCTGGTTCAACCAGTAAATGAACCGCAGATTACCGAGTTCCAGGATTAGTTCAGGAGGAACTGGGAGGCTAGTGGACCGGAGTTTCAAGCGGACATTTCCCTTAGAAATTATATGGACTTGAGGATGAGACACATGCGTAGAGCAGGAGGGAGGAATCAAAACTTTGAGTTGAGAAAGAAAGTTGGAAAACTTTCTCTACCTTATTATGATGCCTCAGGGAAGATGACTGCATAAGCTTGGGTGCAGAAGGTAGATACATACTTGCAGTTGAATCCTATGCTTAAGGAGGAGGCTATAAAGTATGTGGCTATTCATTTGGATGGCCCAACACATGAGTGGTGGCACCATGACATGGTAACTTTGGGGCATAATTAGATCACATCTAACGAGGAGTTCACTAAGAGGCTCATAGAGAGATTGGATACCAGGGATCCCAAGTTACAGTTTAAGGAGTTGGCACAACTCAAGCAGTGGGGATTAGTTGAGATGTATATCAGTGAATTTCAAAGGTTAGTTGTGCTAGTCACAGATATATTAGAGAGGAAGTTAGTGGTGTTGTTTATAGATAGACTCTCAGATCCCTTGAGGGGTTGGGTCAAGGGGCATGACCCAGGTACATTATAGGAGGCTACTAAGAAGGCTCATGACTTAGCACCTTCTTCTTTTAGGAGTAGATTTCAGCCTAGTGATTCACATATGAAGAAGGATAAGGAGAAGAACAAAAAACATTTTCACTGGGATGCTTAGTCAAAAAGGGATAATAAGTTGGATAATGACACCTTGAATGAGTTGAGGAGGAAGAAGCTATGTTTTCACTACAGGGAGTTTTGGGACTTATAAGTGTGCTCTCAAGGCTAAGGCAAATCAAATAGAGTATTTCTCAGCAAAGGAGTCATAGTCAAAGAGGGAGGATCAACACTTTGATTTAGACAAGGGTAGCACTACAGAGGAGAGCAACATTACTGAGGATGAGAAGTCATTGGCACGATTAATGGGGGCTCAAAAGGCAATCACATTTAAGGTCAGGGGTACTATCTAGGGGCAAAAAGTGATCTCACTCATTGACATTGGGGCTACACATAATTTCGTCAATGCATAATTGGTAGCCAAGAGAGGTTTACAAACCGAAGAGCATGTTAGGTTTAGAGTCATGGTGGCGAACGGTGACAAATTATTATGCACTCGGAAGATATCTAACCTTCATATAAGGTTTGGAGATGGCTATGATTTGGACAATGAGTTCTATGTAGTAGACATGGGAGATTATGTTGTCATCCTCGACATGACATGGATGGCCTTGCTGGTTGAGTTCACACTCAACCTAGCAAAATTGGAGATGAGGTTCCAGCATGAGGGCAAAACTGTTGTACTTAGAGGACTTTTAGATGGGAGCTGCAGAGTAATCTCCTTGAGGAGAATGTAGAGACTATTTTGGCATGATGATGTAGAGTGGGCGACTGAATGTTTCATTATGCCAGCCTCACAGGAGCCACAGGTGAAGAGTCATCCACTAGATATCTAGGAGATTCTTGATAGGCATGCTAAAGTTTTTGGCGAGATTCTGCATGGGGTTCCTCCTGATAGAGGGATAGAGCATGTTATTGAGCTCGAGGAGGGAGCCAAACTAGTTATGATTACTCCCTATCGTCATCCTAAGAAACACAAGGATGAGATAGAGAAGGCGATTAAGGATTTGTTGGAGATGGGGCATATCAGGCCTAGTAAGAGCCCCTTTGTTTCAACTGTAGTATTGGTAAAGAAGAAGGATGGGACAATGCACATGTGCATCGATTACAGGGCATTAAATAAGAAGACCATTAAGAATAGATATCGCATCATGTGGATAGATGTCATGTCCCCTTTTCAAATAATTAAAAAATAATAATCTTTGCTAAGACAGGCAGGCCCAAGAAAGTGAAGTTTCGGAAAAAGGGAGTTAATCTTTGGAAACCGTTGGACTAATAAATGATAATTATTATTAAAATATGTTTCATTAACCTCTCTTGGACGTGAGTTACAGTTATGCCCTTTTTAAAGAGGTTTGGAGGCATTTTGGGGGGGATTCCAGAACTTGATTTTTGCTCATTCTTTGTTATTCTTCAGAGGCTGCCAAACCTGTGGAGAAAGAGACCCAAGAACGGGAGTTTGCAGGTTTCCAGGGAGACCCAAGAACGGGAGTTTGCAGGTTTCCAGGAAGGCTAAGGATGGGAGTTTGAAGCCATTCCATGTGCATGCTCATATAGAGTTTGCCTTTGTGCTGAACAGTGCAGATTTGTGAGTTTCCGGGTGTATTTTTGTAAGAGTTTGGTGTTTCCGGTTGAGTATTTCGTATCAGTTTTGGTTGCTGCTGTATTTTATACTTTAAGCTGTTAAAATAGATTTGAATATATATATTGGGACGTGATTAAACTTCTGAGATAGATTATTAGTGTTCTTGTGGTGTTTCCGGGCATATTTTGTGCTATTTCGGGAGCCCGATGAGCATAGTTTTGGTCCTACATTTTCGAGCTGTTGTGTAAAGGCTATACGGATCTAGAAATGTCAATTTGTAGGCTGTTATGCTGCTGAAAGTTCTGTAAAAATTTCCATTTTCAGATTCATTAATAATTTGTGAAGTTGTGAAGCTTTTAGCACTATTTTCAACATACCCGATTTGGGGTTTCTTGAGGAATTTGGTGGATCTTTGGGATATTAGCTGTTTGATTTTAAAGATCTGATTAGAGGTTGGAAATATCATGAAAAATCAGAAAAGGGACATTTCAGTGGTATCAGAGCCATGATCTTGCCAGCCTGAGGGTTTGTAGAAGTTGCAGGTCAGTTTTGACAACTACCCAGATCTTGCATGTCAGTTTTGACAACTACCCAGATTTTGCATGTCATAATTTATGGTTGCATGTTTCTTCTAATCAGATGAATGTTAAAATTTATGGTTACATTCTACTTCTAATCATTTTCATGTTAGTTCTTGGTGAATTTGGTGGTTGCATGTTGCTTCTAATCAGCTGCATGTCAAAATTTATGGTTGCATGCAACTAAGTGAAAGAGAAAAAAGATATTTGCAGCGAGAAAAGAATAAAGAAATTTTGATCAAACCTCCAGTTGAAAGTAAAAGTACAAAATCCAAGGAAGGGAAAAGTATGGCTGATCCAGATGAGATGGCAAAGAAATTCTTCCAAGACATCCAAAACACTCAGAAGCAAACAGTGGATAGTTTGGCAGAAACTAGAGAGGCTTTGCGAATATTGACAGAAAAACTACAAGGAGTTGCATCTATTAATGAGAAAGGGAGCACTTTAGAGGAGCCAAGAAATCTGAAATCCACACCATCTAAATCAACCAAAACTATTTTCTTGCCTGCAGATGAGCCACCGGTACCAAATCCAACCATTAATCCTATGGAAGAGGTTACAGGTAACTTGATTACATTAAGAGCTACTTATAATGGCTTAGATGATGACTTTCGTAGTTCAGTTCCTTTTAGAGAATATGTGGATATGATGAACACTTTGATGCCCAAGAAAGAATATAGAAGGGAGCATGACATAAGTGGAAGAGAGCTCAAAAATAAAATAAGCAAGTTTATAGCACCTACTTTTGATGGAACAAATAAAATTTCAGCTAGAGCATGGCTACAAAAATTACAGACCTTCTTCACACTTAACCCCATGAAGGAGAGTGATTTTGTTCAAATTGCAAGTCTACACTTGGAAGATGCAGCCTATGATTGGTGGTATCATGGAATGACTACTCAAGGTCATGATCAGGTAACTACATTTGATGATTTTAGTCAAAGAGTGATAGATAGATTTGACCTCAAGGATGATGATTATGAGGGTGTTGTTGTGCATGATGGTGAGATACCTGGTGTAGATGAGCAGACATTGAGCATTCATGACTTTTATGAAAGAGAGTACCAGGCACAGTTAGATGCTTCGTCACATGAGGTTGAGGCTAGTAGTACTTCACATGATTTATCCCGCCAGCTGAAGGTGTGTGAAGACAGTATTGTCACTACATTATCTCATCATGACAGGTATGTTGAGTTAGTTGGTATTGGTCATATTACTCAAGTCAGGATTTTGCTTGAGTTACCAGCTAATTCTAGTTTACAGATATGGACTCGAGATTCTTATATTGGCATTTGGGGTTCAATTGACTATAAATCATTAACACTTTTTGGTAGCAGTGATTGTTTGGGTGCTACCATGGATTTGATTAGCAGATTGCACGGTGTTGTCTTTTCTTGTGCCAGGAGCTTATCCGATGTTTGTATTAGTTTTTATACACCGGTGTTGGGCTTTGTTCATATATCTAGTCGACCATACTTGCTGGAATGTGTTGATGATATTTCATATTTGGCAGTGTGTACAGATGAGTCCCAGGATCATATTGGCATTGATGACATCCAGGAGGATGTAGTGGGCAGTTTTGAAGACTTAGTTTCCTTGGGTACAGAGGAGTTGGACAGTAGTGCTAATGTTTTTGATACTTCGTATGTTGATATGAGCTTTAGATTTAATTCACAGGGTATGGATTGTAATACTCTAGAGACTAGTGACTTTGAGGATACTCCTTTAGACAGTGCATCAGAGGAGGATTGTAGGAGACAGTCAAGCCAGTGCCATCATGTGCCTAATTAGTTAAGAGTTAGTGATCGAGACATTGTTATCGCTTGCCAGCATTTTGATGCTGCTCGTCAGTTGTTAGCAGTTTATGGATGTGGTTCTCCTACTAGTGATGAGCAGGAAGGTAGTTATCTTTCCTTGATAGAGATCCACTCTTTATGGGAGGCTATCCAGATTCTGAGACAGGATTATATGCAGTTGGTAGTTGACAGAGATTATCTTATGAAGTGGGGCAGTACAGCATATGATGCATTGTTGGCCAAGGAAGATGAGGTGAGTGAGCTTACTGAGCAGCTTGTGGTGACTTCTGAGATTCTTGAGAGTACTCAGTTGGCTTTCAAGGAGTCACAATTTCATTTGGCTAAGGTGACCATGGAGTTAGAGCGACTACAGTCTTCACCTGATTCTATACAGTCACAAGCAGTGGTGTTTGGTGATCTGAGGATGTCCATGGCCGAGATTGTCAAAGACAGTGGAGATGGGGATGCATCCATTCTTGATACTAACATTGGAATATCAGGTTCATTCCCACTAGAGTTAGGTTTAGTTGAGTTGGGTATTGTAGCAGATTGTTGTATGCCTGACATGGTGGTGGCATCTAGTACTGAAGGCACAGAGACTAGAGATGTATCAAAGATCATGTGTGATGTTGGTGAGTCGGCAGTTGGCATGGTTCCTGCTAGTAATACTACTCCCTTGGTGATATCTTTGGAGGTAGTAGTTAGTTCCAACATGGTTAATGATCAATTGCAGTTAGTTTCATCTGGATTACGGTGTAAGCCACTGACTGAGATTGGCGCATTCTATCGGCATTACACTATGAGGTATGCTCATCAATTTACCTTTGATGACCATGTTGATGAGATAATGATACAGAGATGTACTTTGGTTCCTAGTACTTATCATCAGTTATGGGACAATTTGATGCCTCAAGATGAGAGTTGTGATGGGCATGACATGGCAATAGGTTCTACAGTTGAAAGCTTGATAATACATGACTTAGAGCAGGAGTTTCAGAGTGATGCTTCAGCAGGTGTTGTTATTGATTCTACTCCTTTGGCTATGACATCTCCTGACTTAGCTAGTGATCAGTTGCAGTGGGTTGTATCACTTGTTCATGGTGAGCTGTTGACTGAGGTTGGGTTTTTTAATCAACATTATATTGCAGGGTATGTACATCAGTTAACAATTGATCCTTATGTTGAGGAGTTGATGGCAGGAAAATTTGGTTTGGGTTCCATTTCTTGTTTATCTTGTGATGGCTTTTCACCATCAGGGGTGCATGGGAGTTATGGTTATGAGACAGTGGCCAATGATCTACAGAGTTGTGTTGACTGCAGGAGTTGTACAGTGTGTGGATTCTCCATACTTGGTATAGTTTCATTTGAGAGCATTCACCATTGTTGCAGAGTTGGATTGTACATTCCATATAGGCCAGTGGAATGCATTGATGGTATTTACTATGTTGGTAGTCCACTTTACTTGGGTTTTGATATTCTAAGAGTTTGTGTCTCATGGCTTTTTGACTGTGGTAATGGTGATTTTGGAGTTTGGTTGAGCTATAATTTCTAGTTTGATTATGGATTCCTCTTGGTCATATTGCAGAGGATCTTGCAAGAGTCTGTGTTAATTGGTAGTAGTATAGTTCATGACTACATTTGGGATCCAGGAGGATTGATTGGTTTATTGTTCAGCCATTGCTTGAGGACAAGCAATGTTTGGGAGGGGAGGACTTGTCATGTCCCCTTTTCAAATAATTAAAAAATAATAATCTTTGTTAAGACAGGCAGGCCCAAGAAAGTGAAGTTTCGGAAAAAGGGAGTTAATCTTTGGAAACCGTTGGACTAATAAATGATAATTATTATTAAAATATGTTTCATTAACCTCTCTTGGACGTGAGTTACAGTTATGCCCTTTTTAAAGAGGTTTGGAGGCATTTTGGGGGGGATTCCAGAACTTGATTTTTGCTCATTCTTTGTTATTCTTCAGAGGCTGCCAAACCTGTGGAGAAGGAGACCCAAGAACGGGAGTTTGCAGGTTTCCAGGGAGACCCAAGAACGGGAGTTTGCAGGTTTCCAGGAAGGCTAAGGATGGGAGTTTGAAGCCATTCCATGTGCATGCTCATACAGAGTTTGCCTTTGTGCTGAACAGTGCAGATTTGTGAGTTTCCGGGTGTATTTTTGTAAGAGTTTGGTGTTTCCGGTTGAGTATTTCGTATCAGTTTTGGTTGCTGCTGTATTTTATACTTTAAGCTGTTAAAATAGATCTGAATATATATATTGGGACGTGATTAAACTTCTGAGATAGATTATTAGTGTTCTTGTGGTGTTTCCGAGCATATTTTGTGCTATTTCGGGAGCCCGATGAGCATAGTTTTGGTCCTACATTTTCGAGCTGTTGTGTAAAGGCTATACGGATCTGGAAATGTCAATTTGTAGGCTGTTATGCTGCTGAAAGTTCTGTAAAAATTTCCATTTTCAGATTCATTAATAATTTGTGAAGTTGTGAAGCTTTTAGCACTATTTTCAACATACCCGATTTGGGGTTTCTTGAGGAATTTGGTGGATCTTTGGGATATTAGCTGTTTGATTTTAAAGATCTGATTAGAGGTTGGAAATATCATGAAAAATCAGAAAAGGGACATTTCAATAGATGAGTTGATTGATGAGCTACATGGTGCATGCTTCTTTACGAAGATTGATTTACAATCAGGGTATCATTAGATCAGGATGAGGATGGAGGATATTGATAATACAACCTTTCGGTGTTACTATGGCCACTTCGAGTTTTGGTTATGCTATTTGGGCTAACCAATGCCCTTGCTACGTTCTAGAGTTGCATGAATCAGGTATTTAGGGGGCAACTTAGGAGATTTTTCTTGATTTTCTTTGATGACATTTTGGTCTTCAGTAAGACTTGGGAGGAGCATTTACAACATCTTGAGATGGTGTTGTCCATTTTGGAGAAAGAGTCACTATATGCCAAGGAATCTAAGTGCGAGTTTGGGTTGACTGAGTTACTATACCTTGGGCATATCACAAGCGTAGATGAGTTCGGGTAGATCTTGAAAAGATTAAAGCTATTGTTGATTGTGCTACTCCTACAAACTTCACACAACTTAAGGGGTTCTTTGGTCTTTGCAAGTTTTATAGGAGATTTGTCAAGGGATTTTCACAGACTGCTGCACTCTTGACATACCTTACCAAGAAAGGTGCCTTCGTATGGATAGGGGTAGCTCAAAGATGCTTCGATCATTTCAAGAAGGTGATGTCATCATGTCAAGTATTAGCTCTATCGGACTTCACGAAGCCATTTGAGCTTCATTTTGATGTGGGATTGGGGTAGTCTTGATGCAGGAGAAGCATCCCATTGCTTTGGAGAGTAGGAAGCTCCGTGGAGTGGAGAGGAGCTATTCCATCTCTGACTGGGAGATGTTTGCCATTTTGCATGCACTGGCCAAGTTTTGGTCTTACCTAGTTGGGGGAAAGTTTGTTATCAAGACTGATCACAATAGCATTAAATACTTCATGAGCCAGCGTGACTTGAATGATAGACAACAAAAGTGGATTACGAAGTTGTAGGCTTATGACTTTGACATTGAGTTTGTCAAAGGTAAGAAGAATGTGGTGGCAGATGCTTTATCTAGGAGACCTCATATTTGTGCTCTAGCTGAGATTACAAGAGATTGGAGAAATAAGATTGCAATAGAGTATGCGAGGGACACTTGGGTTTTTGGAGTGATTGCAGGGACCGTACAGGATGATCGTTATGTGGTGATGGATGGATTGATCAAGTTCTAGGGTAGGATATATTTGATTCCTTCATCATATTTTAGGGAAGTAATACTGAAGGCATTTCATGATGCACCTACAACTAGATATCCAGGGGTCTTCAAGACCTATAAGTAGATCCATGAGTGGTTCACATGGAAAGGGCTCAAGGATGATGTTCAGAAGCATGTCAGGGAGTGTGCAGTTTGTCAGCAGAATAAGGGAGAGCACACATATCCTACAGGGTTGTTACAACCTTTGCCCATTTCAGAAAGGAAATGAGAAAGTATTTCTATGGACTTCATCACCAGGTTACCACGAGTACAGGGAAGAGATTGCATCTATGTGGTAGTTGACTGGTTGACGAAGTTTGCTCACTTCTTTGCTATTCCATCCACCTACACAGCAACACAGGTGGCCGATCTTTTCTTCAGAGAGATATTCAAGTTACATGGGCTACCTAGTTTCATTGTCAGTGATCGGGATAGTAAATTTATGAGTGCTTTTTGGCAGGAATTGTTTGGGTTGTGTGGCACAGATCTTACACCTAGCACTAGTTATCATCAGCAAACAGATGGGTAGACAGAGATTGTGAATAAATGGGTGGAAGGATATTTGAGGAACTATGTGACTGCACAACAGAGAGCTTGGGTCAAATGGCTACATATGGGAGAGTACTGTTATAACAACTCTTATCATATGTCTATTAAGATGACTCCATCCATGACACTGTATGGTTATGAAGCACCTAGCTTCATGGATCTGATTTCGGGGGATATTAGAGTGCCCAAAGTCCAAGACTTCTTGCAGGATAGTCACGATATTTTGAGGGTGCTCAGGGAGAATATATAGCAGGCTCAGAATTAACAGAAATTGTATGCTGATCAGCATCGAATAGAGCGCAGCTTTGAGGTTGGGGATATGGTTTACTTAGGCTACAACCATACACACAATCATCACTCAAGAAGGGCAGAGCAAAGAAGTTGAAGCCTAGATTTTATGGTCCTTACAGAGTAATTCGCAAGGTGGGCGAGGTTGCCTACGAGATTGAGCTTCCAGAGGGCAGTTGGGTGCATAATGTGTTTCATGTGTCGAGGCTTAAGAAAGCCATTGGTCAGAGAGTTGTGCCTTCTACAAATTTGCCACCATTGGATGAGGAGGGGAAGCTCGTATTAATTCCTGAGGCTATTCCAGATACTAGGGAGAGGACTCTGCAAAACAGGGTGGTTAAAGAATATTTAGTCAGATGGAGAGACTTGCCAGAAGAGGATGCTACTTGGGAGAGTGAGCAGGTGTTACAGTAAACAGAATTGAGATTGCTTGAGGACAAGCAATTTCAAGGGGGGCGAACTGTAATTTCCCCACTTTAGCAGTTATCCAGTTGTGCGACCTTTAGCCTATTTTTGTGTGGTCTTGGAGGCTAACGAAGAGGTCAGTGGGATCCTGAGATGTTTTGGCCTAGTCATTTCTAGTTTGGGCCAGAACGAAGTTGATTTACATGGTTATTGGGCAAACTTACTATTTTTAGTAAGTTAGTAGGGCATGGGCGATGTCAAAATTAGTGATTGGTTTTGATGCTCCTCGATGAGAGCTTTCTGACGAGCTATCACTCATATTATTTCGAGCCCAATTACTATTTTATTTCAATGCTTGAAGTTTATTAAAGTAACATTTAAATTAAATGCGAAAATAATAAAGTGTTACTTTGATATTTTTCATGTTGGGTTGTGTGTTGGAAAAGGGAGACATAAGGTGTTATTTTATTTTAGAACACTTTATCCCACATTGCATGTGAAAAGTGGGTCGTCCCTATGAAATAGAAATAAAAAGGAGAGCTTGTGGCCCTTGTTTAGCATGTTGAATATGAGAAGAAATTGGTGTGAGTTCCAGATCCATTCTTGGCATTAGAGAACGTCTATTCTCTCTTGTGGCATTCTAGACGTCATTCCCTTGGGGTTTGGCTTTTGGAATCCATTGCTATTAGCTTCGCTATCAAGCAGTTTGGTTGCATTTCCAACTACAGGTGGATTTGATATTTTGCTCATATATTTTTCACTACTTGTCTGACACTTATGCCGCTTTGAGGGAATGATTTTATGAAGGTAGTGGACTGTTTGAAAGACAAAGTACTGTAGCAACACTGTTCATGCGGCACTATTCACGCGACACTATTCACATGGTACTATTCACGTAACTGTAGCAGCAAGTTCGAAAGCATGGGCTGGAGTATTATGCCAATGATATTGGAGTAATTAGTGAGTTGATAATCTGCCATCTATTTGATTTAATTAAATTCTGAAAATAACATTTTATCGGCAACATTTCATTGTCCACTTTGCATATTATTGTAGTTTCTTTCTTGTTTATGTTGTATGATTCCTATTCCATGCACAAAACACAACAAACAAATAAACGTTTGATTTCCAAAGTTATAAGGGGTTTAAACTTTAAAAATTAAACGGAGAAATAAGAAGTTGAATGCAATCTGTTTGACATAATTCCTTTTAGCAGTTGGTTTAGTTTTTTGGGGAATTCCGGGGTGCCCATTATACATATGGGATGCCCAGCACCTCCAACTACCACATTATTGACTCGGAAATACTGTGTCTAAGGCTCACATTGATGACATAGCCTTTCTATTTTGTCGTTCTTTGTAATGACTGCTATCCCTTATCTTGCAGCCTTTAGGTAAAATCAGAGAACTTCCCCTTGTGTATGCTCGTTAGGCTACTTCTGGGTGCAGATTCTTGGCCATGATGGATCTTCCTACAAACTGCACGCTTGGTTATGAATATAGTCTCCAATGAGTTGCCAGGGCTATGTCCAACTCCTCAAACTGCCTCAAGGGGTTTTGTCCTCAAGAGCAACCTGTCACATTTAAGCAACGAATGTCAATTTGGATAATATTATTTTTCATGGTGTCAATCCCAAGGAAGCTCATTGCTTTTATAATCTCAATATGAGGGGAAGTATAAACAATTAGGCAATGTGGGAATAAAGCCATCTTCGTCTTTTAGTCACTTAAGTTACTTTTGTTATAAAAAAGACTTTAAGTCATAAAGTAACTTTATAAATCTACTTTATAAAATAAAGTGACTTAACTATAGAAAATCTTTTCAACTTAAATATTTCCCCAAACAAAGCCAAACAAATTCCTGTGACTGGCTGGCATCCTCTGGATTAATGCCATTGGCCTATCCGGATGGAAAGATAGACCAACAAGGCGTTAGAAAGGCCTAGTGCAGAGAATGGGACATTACATATGGCTTCACTACAATTTTGCCTTTTGCCAATGGGTCAACAATATTCATTTCCTTCTAAACTAAGTTGCTGAATTGTAATCAGATATGGGTATGGTCCGCATGGGTACATGAATTCAATATGCCAGTATGGCAAGATTTTGGAGGGGCTGGGTATGTCTGTACAAAAATATATACAAATCACACACACATATATTAAAAGTTATGAAGCGTAAAAGAGAACTAAGTTCAGAACTGTACAAGGTATATCCAAGGCAAGACATAGGATTATACAAGATCATGATAGGTATCTTGATTCTGACATGAGACAACAAATATTAAATACCCAGGAGACAAGAAGTAAATGGTGAAAGATAATATCTTATGACAACTTAGATTTTTAGAAAGACTCATAGGACTCAAGTTAACATGTAAATAGGACCTATTAGGTGAACTAGTTAGGTACCTTATTTGCACCAACACACTCCCTCAAGTACAGTTTAAGGAGTTTTAAATCATCAAGTTTTTTCAGCAAGCATTCATCTACTGTATGCTTTTCCTTCCCACAATAATCTCACATAGTTTTCCATGGATTACAAGATACGATAACAACCAGCAAAAAGACAGATAGCCCCTTAAATTACTCAATCAAGAATTTTCCTAGCAATATATGATCTGACATTTAATGCTCAGTGCAATTATAGGTTTTGGATAAAATCAACAAGCTAGACTTTGAATCTAGTGCAAATTTGGTCACAAGCTCAAACTACAACTTTTCATAGAAAGATCAATCTGATCACATCACTGCAAAGTACAGAAAAAATTATGCACTTAAGAAAAAAGTTAAAAACTCTCCCAAAGGATGATATCATAGGATCAAGAACAAAGCCTTAGAAGTTTCCAAAACAAGAACAATTCAGAGACATATGTGATCATCTGCAATTTCTGAAGCCCCAAAATAAAGAATGAATTACAACACTGTGAATAACGTCTGCAAGAAAAGATGTCGGTTATCACATTGCTTGTTATAATATCCTCTTTGTTAATATTATTCATTGTGGTTCTGAATTTTGCAGGTTGCTCGAACATTGGGGAAATCTCTCCGTGCTTTTCAACCTACAATAAGAGAGCTTCAGGTTTGTAAGTACTTGCTATTGGTGAATGCATTGCAACTTTATTTGTATGCACAATTCTAATATAGCTCTGTAGTTAATTGCTTCAGCAAAATTAGAAAGAAACAAAAACTGTCAATTTTATTTGAAATTTTGAATACTCTTTAGGAAAAAGAGAAGATATTGGTCATGTTAGGAGTGCTTTTTATTTCTATTATCCCTGTTCTTTATTTTTATGTGCTGCATGTTTATGAGTACTACATTAGAGGATTTTTCTTTCAGGAAGTATCAAGGGAATTCAAGAACACACTAGAGCAAGAAATTGGACTCGATGAGCTACGCTCTCCTAGTATTGACCCCTCCATGTCTGCTTCTCAAGAGATGGAACGTGAGAAAATGGAACAGAGTAAATACAATCGGCTTGTATCTATTTGCAGTATTTTATAAGAACATTTTTACTCGACCTCTTTATCACTTTAATGAATTCTCACCTTGAAAGATTACCTTTTTCCAAAAAAGATAAACAATCTAATGGATATTTATTTCTTACTTATAACAAATAGTAAATTTAATCACTTCTTGCCTTCTCTTTCTCATGAATATGAAATCTTTTTAATGACTTTGATTTAATTACTTCTGATGATATGGTAAAGACCATGATATTCTAGTTCATAATTTGATAAAATAGATATTGGAAACATATGTATGCTATGCGCTTCATCTTTTTTTTCCCTCAATATTACACCTATAAATTCCTTCTGATTGAAATTGAAAATTTGATTACACAGGTTTGATATAAACATCCTACAATTGTAACCAAGTTCTATGAAATCAATTTCACAATGATTCAAGTAAAACTTTCTTGCATTTGGAAAAGAACACGTGTCTCTCCCAAGTACTTTTCAGTGAAACATTTAACAGTATTATTTATTGTTGACCTAGGTGTAGATTCTTGGGTTTATTTGCATATCCAACTCTTCCGTGTATACAATTTTATTGTTAAAAATGGCCTAAGTGGATTTAATGTTCTAAATCCCAAGAGATATTTGACAGAATTGATTAAATTAAAATACTCTATATCTATTATTTGTGTGAAAGCAGTAGTAATTAGAGATTAAACTGAATTGAAGAAAGATGCATAGGTGAGATTTTAGGATCGGAATGGAAAAATTCATTAATATTTGCATTCTCATCACTAGCTACACCTGAGCTATGACTATACATATTTAATTAATTTTGATGATACTGATGTATACATAATATGTAAAGACAAAGTTCATTAATATGTGTATTCTCATTTGCTAGCTACACCTGAGCTAGGATTGAAATGGCAAAGCTCATTAATATGTGCAGTCATCTGCTAGCTACACCTAAGCTATGATTATGCATATTTAATTAAATTTGATGATACAGATGTATACATATTATTATGAATCTGCGAAGGCTAAAGAACATCAAGGAAGCTGAAATGGGTCCACTTTTGTGTGACATATCATCTTTTGATGGTTGAGCTGAATGACGTCAAAATTTAATGGTTGAATCCTAGGGCTCCGCCCTTCATTGGACATAGGCTGACACTTTTGGCAATGAGCAGTACCACGTGTTGTAGGTGGACCTTTGCAGTTTGGACTATCGATGTCTTGTATCCCAACCAAGTCGCTGATGATCAATTCATAAGGTTTGGTGCAAGCTTTAGGCACCCTGTCCAATCTACACCCACTAGGGAAATTTGTGATATTTGACGGAGATACCACCCAAAGTTTGGCACACTATAAAACATGAGTTAGAATTATTGTAGGCCATAAGGATGGGTTAAATCAAAATGGCATCAATGAAGTTGTTTTTGAATTTTTGTAATCCACTTGGATTTCTAATCATATTGCTTGTACTTGAGTGGGGACGTTGAATGAGGGTGGTAGGGAGTTTTCATCCCATAGTCCAAACAAAGCGTGGTGCTTGGGTTGGCCTCATATATTGCAAAGATAATTGTATGCTCTTAGCTGATTGGAGCTCATGATGCTAGTCATCACAAGCAAAAAATAGTCAAAAGGATTTCTCTTTGTTCCCAAGTTTTTAACTTTCCCTTTTTGTCACTTTTTCAACAAAACTGCATGTTGGCGTATTTAAGCATTGTTTATACCTTATGCTAAGCTTGTAGCCAATTCATTTAATTAGGTGTGGTTATTCTTTAATTTTTTGGAGAGCAAAGTGTCAATGTATTTCTTAGGATAATCTCTCTAATGTTAGAGAGTGAGCTTTCATCTTAATCTCCTCTTATTTTGTATTAATGAAACCTCATTGTGTTTGTTGTGCACACTTCATGAATGGAATAAATGAGATTTGTTCATTGCATTCAAATTGTGTATTAAGAATTTAATTTGTAACCTTATCGACTACCGTGTGATGTCACCCCTGCAAGAAGTTCCTGTGGCTAAGGCGTCCTTCATCTCTTCTTGGAAGTCTATGAAAGATTCTGGATTGTAGTGCAGGTAGACTAATCCATTCTCTGCTGCTCCTGGCTTGTGCTTTCTCCCTAAATCGAGCTTGGATGGCTTTACTGTGGATGCCTTGTAGGAAAAATTTATGAAGGGGGAGGGCTTGGATGGAGGTCAGCACCAACTTGACAATTGCAAGTCTGGTCCTCATTGATGGACAACCACTTTGGGGTATCAACACACCCTTGGGTTGAAGGGACTAGGTTCTTGCACAACAAGTTAAGAATTGGAAATCTCTTCAAAGAAGATAGTACCTCTTGCAACTTTGATTGGGGTTTTCAAGGAAATTTTTTGACGACAACTTGCAGATCTTATGAAGAATTATGGCAAACATAGTCCAGAATCGCAGTCTCCGATTTTTGTGGCCCAACCAGCTAAGAATGTCCAAAAGATAGAGCTAGGGGAGGAATTGTGAGTGGTGAATGAAATGTGGCATTTTTTTTCTTCTGCCAAGCATGGATTGATTGGGAGATTAGAGGTTATTGACTGAGTTTGGCCAACTTACAACAATGGAATTCAACAACTTGCCATCCCACTCTGACTAGTGATATTTAGATTTTCCTATATGCATGGGGATTCTTCTTGTGTTTTTTGACAAAGTCAAGGATCTGTGCACTCTTTTGTGGGACTGCCATTGGGATTGCGATGAGCATTTGCTAAAGTTGAAACCCTAGCACCCTTCATTCGATAAAACTATTACAACTTTTTTTACAGTTTCGATCTTGGTAAGATTGTTGGATCTTCCTTTGTAGTGTTGGCTTCATTTATGATTTGAAGCCATTGATAATTCTTTGGAAAAACTTTTCGATGTGGATACGGGAGGAAATGTATATATATTTATAAAAAAAATAAATTATATATATATATATATATATATATATATATATATATATGTATATGTATATGTATATATATGCAAAGAAATGATAGAAATATACAAAAACAAATCATTTGATAATATGACTATGAATCTATGATACTTAACCCTTTATCAAAATTCATATGATATATCAATATGTGCTTGTCAAACGTTAGAGTTTTTTCTTAGACAATAAGTTCAAATAGGTTATGTTCAAGATTCGAACAAAATAAAAACATAGTTAATGGTTGAAGATTCAATCAACTTGCATCAGAGTCTGACTCTGAATCATAGGGATTCGCAAGAAAATCCACATTCTCATCATCATCTCCAACTACTGAAAGATCATTTGAACCAAACATGGTTCCACTTATGCTAGATGCACCACGTGCCACTCTATCATCATCACCGTCTTCGACTGTAATAAGATCATGAAGTGTTGCATCCAAATCTGCACACTCAGAGGCTACATCCCAAAGCTTTGTTGCCCCTTCCTTGTAATGATCATTCTTATGTGACAAAAGATGCAAGTCAGTGTGGACAAAGACCAAGTCCTCAACTTTCTTGGAGCCCAACTGGTTGCACTTCATTGAATGGATAAAGGACTATGTACTCCAATTCCTTTCAGCAGCAGAAGAACTAGCAACCTAGATAGTTGTCACAAAACATACAAATGAAAAGCAAATTAATTTTAAAGAATGTGTGAAACACTAAATTTTAGAATGCAAGTGTAAACATTAAAGTTTAAAACAAATTTACAAAAAAAAATAAAAAACTTACTTGTGATAGGACCTTGATTGCATGAGGTTGAAGATGCTTGAAAGGTTGACTATACATGTACCACCATGTGATAGCTCCCATTCTATTTTGGTCCTTTAGTACAAATGGAGAATTCCTTAACCCGAAGCAAACAACCCAAATTCTTCCCTCACTTTTTCATGCATTGCTTCCAGTGGGAAGAGTCTTGTAAGAGCTTTGTGGCACCCCTTAGTAACCTCTTCATCCACAAATGGTGCAACTCTACTTGGCATACCAACTACCTCCTCACTATAGTACGTAGGAGATAAGGCATATGCAAGGAGGTGCAATGGGGTAGTCATCTTATTCTAGCGATGGTGGATAATTGCTTGCACTTGTTTGCATAAGGCTTCGCATTGTGTGGGATCACTCTCATGTGCTGGTATAGAATGTTTTACCTTCTCAACCATGGTGTCCATGCCATCATACACATCCCCCAAGCAAGGTGTATCTATATCAGCAAAATGAAGCATATCCATGATGGGCTCAGTGAAATCTAATACATATACCACATGAGCCCACCAACTCTCATTCAAGATCAGATCCTTGATCCTTTGTGCTCTTCTGAATTTGAGATCTTCCATATGCCTCGTTCATTACCGATGACCATTTGGCTCAATGCAACTTTTAACTTGAGGAGTCGTCTCATTACAATTGTATGAGATGCAAAACGGGTCTTAGCAACCTAAGCAAGTTAACAATGTCAATTGACAATATAATAATAAATAATTTTTTTAAACTAAATTACAAATCCATAAAACTTAGTAATTTAAAAAAATCAATTTACCTTAAGCAACTCCAATTTGGAGTATGTTCTAAAAATGGATTGTGACATGTGGTGGTTGGTCACAAACATCTGTATGTCCTCCCCTCTTGGTATATTTTATTCACCCAATCTATTTGAGTGCCAATCCTCTACATGATCAAGTTAAGGGAGTGAACAGTGCATGGGGTCCAAAAAAGATGCTCATACTGACTCTCAACTAAAGCATCCACACCCCTGCAATTTTTGGCATTGTCTGTGACCACTTGTATCACATTTTCATTACCCACCATCTCAATGGCCTCGATGCGAATTCTAGAAATGAATTTAGAATCCTTCACTCACCCCTCACAATCAATAGCCTTCAAAAACATTGCCCCTTTGGGGGAAACTACAATCACATTAATTAGTGGTTGGTTTCTTGTATCCTTCCAACCATCTGACACAATAGTTAGACCTGAAGTTTTCCAAGATTTTTTGATTGGTTGGTCTTTCTCTATATGTGTCTTCTCTTATTGCAATAGAGTTGTACACACCTTTTCATACCTCGAGCTTGTGTAGTCAATTGGTGATTCTTTGATTGCTGCCACCATTTCCTTCCAATATGGCTGTCTCACCAAGTTGAAAGGAAGCCCATTCGCATAGAGGCAACATGCAATAGCTTCATTAGCGCGGTCTCTTGCCTCCGTTTAAAATGCGGTGTGCAATGGGCCTCTTTTGCGGGCTGAAATTCTCACTTCTTCCTTATCCTCTCCTGGCATAGGTACTTGCAAGAATGGGTGTTGGGAGGATGCAATTGGTTTAGTGGTTGCATGCAGATTACTCTTTTAGGATGGACCTTGATAGTAGCTTTTTTTTGATCTATTGATCAATGCATCAACAACTTCTTGTTCTCTTACAAATGAAAGTATTTCTGGACTAGTCATCCCAGTACCATTTTTGCCGTTGCACATGCCAAATCCTTTGCCAGCAGGGGCCATAAAATGAAGCTTCACTCGGGAATATGAGCCATTGAAAGGTTTTCCTTTGTTACTTTCACAATAATTGCACTTCCAATAGTATGAGCCACCCCTTGAAACCAGTGATTTCCATGTTGTATGTCTCCACAAAGGAGAACCTATATCAGTTTTGAAATTATCAGTCCCTTCTCCTCCTTGGTCCCCCACTGAACTTTGACTAGCATTACCGCCGGTATCCATTCTTGCCTAGTTTTTTGCAACCTATTCTATAGGAAAATAAATAAATTTTAATTAGGTCCTAACAATTATGAACATCATGAATACACGTGGAAAGAAGTGAGAAAAAACTACTAAAATAGATACCCAAACTTGCTTCTACATATCTTTAAAAAAATAAAAAAATTGAAAAAAACTTGAAAAAATTCATCAAAATACTCAAGAATGGGATTGATCACTTACCTTGAATGATTTAAACTCCCTCAAGAAAGCTATCTCTGCCCCTTTGATCAATCCTCGTTGAAAATGTTGAACTTGGCTTCACAATGACAATGCAAACTAGATACCAAATGAGAAGTGGCTATAGGTGTAAACAAAGTTCCAAAATGAATTGTGAATGCTTCAATATTCACCTTTAGGGTCGTTTTAGGGTTTCATAGCAAAGAAAAACCTAAAAAATGCAATTAGAACATGTGTTGAATGGGCAACTTAAGTGTTTTTTAATATTTTTTTGCCTTTTTGGCTGCTGGGCCCATGGATACTCCCAGATGCGTCCCCCTGCGGAAGCTGGCCGGAAGCCAGCCTTAGGCTCCTGGATGCATTTGGAAGCCAGTTGCAGTGTGGATGGCTTCTGTCCAGCTTCTGTAGGGCTTCTAGATGCATCCAAAATCTGTCTGCATTGGATGCAGAAGCCTAGCCCCTTCCAGATGGATCGGTATCCTAGATTTGGGTGGGTGTTGGATCTCATATTATATTTTGGGGGCCATTAGGGCTCTTTGGACAAGCATTTGTGACAAGATGTAATATTTTTAGAATCGATAGACAGGGTCCTGCCCCTTAGAAATCTATTAACTTACCAAAAGATTATTTGTAACTTGAAGTCTTTTTTCTGGACAAAGATTCAGTAGTCATCCAAAGTCTTGCATGGTATTGGTCCTTGGAGTAAGGTTGCCCATAAGCTAGTTCTCATTGCCATTATATAATTCTTTTTTTGGGTGTTAGCAAGTATTTCTTGCTCGAAACAATGTTGAAGCAAATCTAAGATTTGTCATTATGTCTAGGGTATACGGAAAGCTCTTGTTTCAAAACCCTTGCCGAGCAAGTTAACAAAATTTGATGATTGTTGGTTATCTGTGTGCAGCAAGGAAAAAGGGGTGCAATGAAATAGATATGAGTAGTCCACCTTTTCATAATGCACAATTGGACGGAAGATGACCCAATAGGCTCAATTAGGACTTATGTGCTAAGTGAGTGCAATGATCCTTGGTGATAATGATTAGGGTGAGTTGGATTTGAGGGGATATGATAGGATAGTGCAAGATAAAAGGTTAAATAGGCAGGAATGACAAGTTTGAGCTTACAGAAATAGATGGGAACCTGCAATAACTTGAAACAATAATCAAATAAGTTAATAACAGTAATGATCTGCAGTCTCATTTTGAAGCTGATTTGCAGGGTATAGATTGCCTTGGACATGCTATTCTTGGGTGCAGATTGCCTGCTCTATATCCTATACTTTTTTCTGAAACTTTCATGGATAGTCTATTGGATCATGTAATATCCAAATCTGCAACAATTAATTTGCTACCTGTTTCTGCACATAGAAAAATGGGGAAAATGTTGTGGGAAGGGGTTTGCCCTAGTCAAACCTCAGTATAGGAATCAACCTTGAAATTGAAATGAAATCACGTAAAACAAAAATATGTAAATATAAAGGTAAATGTTAGATCTATCTTGCAAATGTATATACCTTACATAAATGATATCGAGATCACATATATATATGAAGATGCTTGTATGTCGCTTGAATTATAGTTGTTGACACTTGGAATGTAGAGAAGAATTAAGGATGTTTTCACAAATGCACAGATCTGTGAGTACTTCTCATAGATCTGTCAATGTTATTATGCTTGATAGACTCTTGCTTTTAATAATGAAAGGAAGAATGTGTGTAGATGGTCAAAGAATCTTTTGCTTGATTGAGAACTCCTCTACTTGGCCATCATGGGAGAGAAGCTCACTACAACGGATACGATTGCCTTCAAAGATGCCTTGGATGCTTGGAAAATGGTAGATCTTGAATTCACTCTCAACTCGTGAGAGCACATATGAGATCTTGATCTTAGTTCTTGAATTCTTCCTTGTGGATAATGTCCAAATGAGGAGAGACAGGCCACTTTTATACCATACAACATTTTGGGATTCAAAAAGCAGAGGAGACTGACACGGGTTCTAATAATATCTTGATAAAACACTGCAATGTGCCACTCATTTGAATTTGGGCCCAAATCTCGGGGAACAGATCACTCAGGCTGTGCTGTACTTCAGGAAATATACCAAAATTTGAATGGGGAGCATTTTAAAAGAAATTGTCAAAATTGCCAAATCCTTTATTGGCATACTTGACTCATAGCGTCATACTGCTGGTCCTACTGCCCTTGAATATTTCAGAGGTGATGATAGATCATAAAGCATTTTCAAAAGGTTTTTTCTTCTTGTCAGCTTGGTTTACCTCTCCTTTCAAATAAACTTGAATGAGAATGAACTAGCCGTTGGTGGGTATTAAGAGAGATGTTTCTTCAGGCTGTGTCTGTAGGAAAGTTAGCTAGACATTTCTGTTTATAACACATTATTCAAAACTTGGAAGTTTATTTACATTGGTGCAAGGTTTGTCCAGTTTCACACTGAGACCTTAAAGAAACAATGACAAATAATGGGAACTGTTTATCATTCAGTAATCTCATTTTAGCACAAGAAATCTTTTAGGCAGTATGATAAACTTGTCTATTGGATAAGCATATGTTTTTCATATATTGCAGTCCATCAATAATGGACAAGTGTAAGGCTCGTCCAGTTTCACACTGATACCTCAAAGAACAAATAACAAATAACAGCAACTGTTTATCTATCTGTAATCTGAGTTTGGCACATCTTAAGAACTCTTTCAGGCAATATGATAAACTTGCCTATTGGATAAGTGTATGTTTTTGTATATACCAGTCCATCAATAGTTCATGTTTATATGTCAATAATTTTAGGTTACTGATGTGCATGCTGGGTGTATTGATTTACTCCTTAGCTGGGAATTTATATAACTTCCTGATTTTATTATCCAGATGGGCCTCCTGGGAGAAAGGCATACTCAACTGAAGACTATTTAAAAGTTACTGAAGATGAAATAAAAACACTAGATCCAGAGGAGAAATTGAAAGTTTCAAGTATACAGTTTCTTTGGCAGTACAGCTTCTTTTATAACCAGATTGTTATGGTGGCATGATACTTGGCATTATTAAAATTTACTTCTGCATTATAGATTTTATTAATGATTTGTACTTTTTTGGCGGACATAATCTAATGTTTCATGCTTATATGAATTTGTTCAAATTTGCAGCTGCAGAAAGTTCAGGGTTGGGTGATAGTTCTTCAGAAACTATTTCTCCAAAGCAAAATAGTGATGATGGGAAAGCGAATGATAGAAAGGTTGTATAAATGTAAGGTTTGTTAACTGCAGTCTATTGCTGCTTCTGTTACATGTAATGTTAATTATGATGTTTGGTGGAATGCTTACGATTCTTGTAGATGCCTTCCATGACTGTTCATTCAATTTTGGAGCTATTTCTTCACTATCAGCCTTTTTTAATCTTGTAAGGTTTCTGTTATATATCTGCCCAAGTTCAATATTTATTGAGTAAATTTCGTTTCTTTGGCCATTTTATGATCTAGTCTGCAATTGAGTTATATTTATAATTATGGCTAAATCTGGTTAAAAAATTGTGTTTGTTTTTCAAGAAAAAGACTCATGGATGGAGGACATACGTGAACATCATCTTTTTTTGTGTAAAATATATGATACCAGGAACTGCAATTTGATTCATCCACACAGTAATTCCATATTTTTAGGAACTTTGAAATCCTTTGGTAATAGATAACTTGCAAATGTGGTAATTAACAATACAGCTTTTCTGAAATAAGTTCTAGAATTCAAATATGTAGGATGCACAGATCTTAAGATGATTAGGAGGTAAGAATAGAAGTAGTCTAGTATTTGATAATCAAATTGTCACAATGACGCTCATTGCTGGTTGCAGCAAGTGATTACTAGAATGTGAGAAAATAATGGGTAACAATGTAACATACACAAGTCAAAAGCAGAATTGTTCTTCAACTAAGAATGAAAGTAATATCGTAAACTCAGTAATATAGTAGTCTGTTTCTTAACTCTGCTAGCTTCTATTTGGATCAATGAGAAACGAGGCTGTGCTGCACAACTTCATATTCTTTCTGGATCTAAGGCCTCCAATATTTGAAAAAAGTGTACAACTTTGCATAAAATCATCACTTTGTGAGCCACCTTAGAAGTATTATAGGTGTACATTGAATAAGAGCCAATATAATTTTTATTTCTCATCTATGCAAATACAATGGATTAGGCTGTGAAATCATTATTTGTCTAAATGGATATTTATCAGAGAATTTTAAGAATGTAAAGAAATCATGCAATTTCTCTTAAATTTGTTGCCCCAACCTAAAAATTCTGGCAAAATGTAGAGAATTAATTGTATTCTAGCCATGGATGCATTGACTTGTGGTATTGCTTTAGTGTGTTTCAAGTGAATCTTGGGTGATGATGTGTTGAATATAGAGATGAGGCACCTCATTTGTGGACTCATTGATTTGGGAAATTAAATCCAAAATTCATGTTTCAAAGCATAATTCTAGCCAACCTTGTTATGGACTAAATTTAGAATTGTCATAAAAATTCACATACAAAAAACACAAAAAGACAAGTTTGAAGTTTTATTGAAAAAGTAAATATATTTTTCCTATGGTTATGGGGGCTAAAAACCAGGGCACTAAAAACTAAGGAAAGATTAGTTTTAACAAGTTGCATCTTAAAAGGTACGATCTTTCTTATGTTTTGCATTTATATTCTCTTCATCTTTGAGGATAATTATATTATAGTATATGTTAGATTTTATGAGGTGTTTTAGCTTGTGGGTGGTATATGCCAATTTTTGCATAGAATCTAAGTTATAATTAGTTGTAAGAAGGCCTACTATTTGTGTGCATTACATGCCAAAAAAGAAAAAGAAAGAGAAAAGATATAATGTTCCTTTTAAACTTGTTACTTATTTTAAAGATGGCATCAAGTTGGGGGTGATAGAATAAGAATAAATTGAACTTTGAAGTTTTTTGAGTCTTTCGGTTGGAGCATACTTGAGTTAAAAACATCATTATGTCTAACAATATATTCTTAGAATTGAAGTAGAAAAAATAGCTTGTAAGGAAGGAAGCTATTGTACCAAAACTTACAAAGATAAATCTTGCATTTGACTGGGAAGTGTACCAAGGGAGTTAATGATAAGATTATTTTTAGTGCATGGTAGATCTTGGGGAATTGTTTTTCATCAAGAATACTGAGATGTAATGATAAGATGACAACCAATTATCTTGGCTAAAAGTGACAAAAGGGCAATAATGAAGACTGCAAAAAATTTATTAGCTCCCTAGAGATTTAGCGTTATTGAAGCCTATTATTCCAATATGATTATATGTTTTGATCAATCACGAGAAATTACTTGTTAGACAATGTAATTATAATTAACGACCTGGTCAAAACTGCATTAGAGAACACCTTAGAGCATAAATAATAGGTAAATAATATTGGGAGAGATTGGAACTAAGAATAGATTTAAATACAACACAAACATAAATGATTTCAATGGATGCTAATTGCAAAGTAATGAACTTAAAATGATTTTTCACAGAGACGAGGAAATGACACCTTAATTCCTTGGAGGTTGCTGAATATTAGTGAGTAGTGCATTAGTAGAGTTGGAATTTGAGTACTTTGAGTGTTGTTGGATTTATTTAGTGAGAAATTGTTGGTGTTTATAGATAAACACTACTTTAAGGAGTTTCTATAGTTGGTGCATGGAGTGACTATGTTGGATGGTGGGGCATCGTGATTTGCAAGTCTTTAATGTATTTTATATTTGCAGCATAAAACATTTTGTTGTAAAATGGAGATCCTTGTTATAAGCTTTTGCCTCATTTCTACCGTCTATATCCATATTGCCAGTATAAGGAATGTAAGAGGTGTTACCTTGCTAGTTCCTCCAATTGATTACCAAAATCGATTTGCCAACTTCACATGCTTAATTGCTTTAGGAATGACCAACAAATTGGAATAATGTACGGATTATTTACCTTGCTCTTTAGGTTTACCTAAACCACAATTCACGTCACAATGAGGCATTGTAAATCACACAATTCACTTCTTTAGCTCTAAGTCTTTCAATAAAAAGAAAATTGTGGCTCAAATTGTTGGATTAACTCATTTATTTGTCTTGACAATACATGACCTATCTATATTAAAAGAAAGCCTAAAAGTTAAATAGATATTTTCTCTTGATATGTGATTCTTTTCAAATTTAGAGCCAATATATTTGGCAAATGCCTATGCAGGGTTATAGAGTTAACATTTAAAAGTATACAACATACTTATGCAACATGATTGTTTATTGTATTGTTCACAATAACACCAACTTGCAATG
This sequence comes from Cupressus sempervirens, assembly GCA_028749045.1. Classification (NCBI taxonomy): domain Eukaryota; kingdom Viridiplantae; phylum Streptophyta; class Pinopsida; order Cupressales; family Cupressaceae; genus Cupressus; species Cupressus sempervirens. Next base: position 810,718,581 of record CM053790.1, on the reverse strand, counting down.
ATCCCCTCAATATGTGGTCTACCTATAATTCCTCTTTGAGATACAAAACATTCCACTCAAACCCTTATATATTTTATTTGTAGCAATTTTAATCTTTTGCTTGAAAAAATGCAAAAACTAAAACATAGATCATAGAAATACACAAAGACAAATTCAATTGAACTTATTTGTTAATTTCAAAAGCTTTGAGAAAAATGAATACAAAGATAATTGATACAAATGCTTTTCTCATCTTTAGTTCTATTTTAGATAGTAGACAATAGTTTGATTACTCACCTGTCATAACAAGTCTTTTTCTTGTTTGAACACATTTATCTTGTCTCCAATAATATGTTCTTTTGAATGATCTCTTTGAACATATATAGTCTTGGAGTTTGTTTTGACTCTTTCTCTTATTCCTTTGATTGTTTATTATCTTTTCTTTCTTTTGGAGGAGGAATTGAATTTCTAATTCAACCTTTGGTTGCAGAAGAGTCTGATCCCCTACTTCATTAACCTTGACATGTGCACTTCTTACCACTTTGTTTAATCACATATTATAGCATTATTGTATCTTGCTTGTAATAGAACATCCTAGGAAGATGCCTTTATCTTATCTTGCATCAATTGTTTCAAGATTGCTTTAATCTCTTCTGATATAGCATTTTCTTCCATTTTTTTGAAATATTTGATACTTGGTTCTTTTTCAAACCACAATTCATAGGGAGTCTCTGTATTATCCATTAAGATTTGTACCTAGTTAAGTGAGTAACCAACAATGTGCCAAACATCTCTCTAGTATACATTAGGCAAATTAACATTTTTCAACATTGTTCTAGTCATCCCATTGAAGTTTATTCTCTTTCAACTACTCTATTCTACTATGGAGTACTAAAAACATATGATTGTCTCCTGATTCCACACTTTTTTACATAAACTTTCAAAATCACGTGATGTAAACCTCCTCTATCACACCTCAAACATTTAATTCTAGCATCCATTGATCCTTAAAAATCTAAAATCCACCTAGAGCTTCAAAGTCTCTATTAAGAAAAACACCAATGTCATCGTAGAGCAATCCTCAATAAGTAACATGCAACACCTTTCACCATTGAGTGCCCTTATTCTTGTAGGTTTGCATAAATTTGTGTATTAGCTCCTAGGGGCTTATGGTCGAATTTTCTTTCTTCTTGATTATGTTCATGGCTTGCTTTCCCATTCGACATTCTTTGCATACAATGTTAATATGCCTAGTAATCTTTAGCTGATCTCTTACAACTTTAGAGGAATTGATCTTCATCATGTTGTTGAAGTTAATGTTTCCCAGCCTTTTATGCCACAAGCAATATTCCTCTTTTAGTTTGAAGGAGTAAGTGCCAACATCGTTCTTCAATTAGTAGACATTACCATTTAACGCCGTCTATAATAGGTTTTCCAAAACCTTTTTATGATCTCACATTTTCCTTTAAGAAATCTAACTTAAATCCTTTAGTGTACAATTGACTCACACTCAAGTGATTCTTTGAAATCTTCAACATAGTAAATGCCACTAGCCTTATGCTTTCCATCAATAGTAATAGATCCTTTATTGCTAATAGGAGTAGAGCATTCTCCAATAAAAATATATTGATCTTCCATTATACCTTTAAAGATTCACAAATACTCTTCTTTCACTTGTTATATGATTTGAACAATTATTATCTTCCTCTACCAATGCCATCTTCCTTGATAGCTAAGAATAGTACTTCATCAATTGAATCATTTCCTTCTTCATATTCTCATGAATGAGTCTCTATTGTGTAATTTTTTTCTTTCCCTTAGTGTTAGTATCCGCCTTAATATTCCTATTGCATCTCTTGTAACTTTATTTCCTTTCACCATCATTAGATTTTTTCCTATCTTCCCTAAAGGGATATTTAACAATATACTATCCCACTCTTCCACAAGTAAAACATTTAAAGGTTAACTTACCTTTATACTTGCTATAGGCTTTCTTTAATCTTTAGACAAAATTTGGTTCTTTCAGATTAATCTTGTCTTCAACATTATCAATTGCTTTGAAAATAGTATTTTTTTTCTCACATTGGTTTTCCTCGAATTTAGTCAACTTGAATGTAGTATCAACACCATAGAGCTGCTCCAGAACTACGATTCTCCATATCATAACTTTGTTGAATAACAATTAAAAGAGTTTTGCAAGTCTTAGTCCCTGTCCTTGTTACTTTTAGCAATAGATCATTTCTTCAAGATTTCAACTAGAGATTATGATAGAGTTGATTGCTTCATTTAGTTGATACATGTAACCCTCGATGTTTTTACATTTTTAAAGTCTTAAAGTTGTGCTGTAGATTCAAAAAATCTATTTGATCTTTTGTCCCTATAAATGCTTCCAAGATTTTCCTAAACATCAATTGTAGTTTTGTAACCTGCAACTCTCAACAATTGAAAGTTCCCCAATTTATTGATGGAAGTATTCATTGCTTTCACATTATTCTAATGTGCTTCGACTTCCTTTGGTGTAATACGAACACCAATTTAGGGTGAACATAATATTTCTTTATAGCATCAAGAACACCATATGGCATGGAGTCCAAATATGATTCCATTCTTTCCTCCCAAAAAGTATGCTTTGTTCCATAAACTTAGGTAACTTGGTAACATGTTAACTGACCATCTTGGGTTTGCATCAAATGGTTAAGTTTCTTCTAGAAGAACCTTGGTCAGATACCAAATGTTGAACACATTAGGATGCTAATGGGAGAAGGGGTGTGAATCAACATAAACAAATATATAACAATTTTGTCACAATTCCTAATTTTTTTATCAACCTAATTGATCATTATTAAAACACATAATAAAAGAATATACACATGGACACCAAATTTACATTGAAAGTCCGATGTGGAAGAACCCACAGTCAAAATTTTACTCACTATACGAAACACATATAAATACCCTTTTGCAGCCAACTATGCCTTATGCTTCTCAATACTAGCATCTAGACTTAATTTCTTCTTTAACACCCATTTACATCCAACAAGTTTATGTGCTAGAGGAAGAGTAACTATATCCCATGAAGCATTCTTCTTCAATGCTACCATCTCTTCATTTATGGCATTCATCTAGGAATCTGGATCATGTGTACTCATAGCTTTTCTAATAGTCCTAGGTTGACCAGTATTAGCAATCAAAGAAAGTATGCAAATAGATTTCAATAAAGAATATCCAAATCTTTGTGGTGAAGAACAATATCTATCAAGTTGTTGTCTAGTATAACTAGACATCCTCAATCATTGAGATTGAAGTGCTTGCTCTTCAAAAAATTGAGTTGTGTGAGTTCTCCTTGTCATCAGGTTCCATATGAGTGTGTAGTCTACTTCTCATTGGAGTAGATGGTATTTGCAAAAATTGAATCGAGACTAGCCGATACAATGATCGAGAGCATGCGTGCAAAGATGACTCTATAAAAGCTCAGCAATGAAGGCTCTGTACCTGTTGATGATACTGCGTATGTCAAGGCCAAGCATGTACAAGTTTTTGAACGCTGATCAAATTGTTGTACCATAGTGAAATTCTCTCGTGCCCTGATAAGTCGTGTGGGAATTCAGATACGCCATCGTAATGAACTTGAGATACAACTGGCGGTGGTTTCATCTGGCGATGGTTTCATCTGCAACGACTTCCCTCTCCATCTGGGTTTCATCTACAACGAGAAAGATTGTGAGCAAGTAGCAAGGACCTTAAACAAGGAGCTCTGAATGTCTTTGGAACACTGATCAAATTATTGTACCACAGTGAAATTCTCCAGTGCCCTGATAAGTCGCGTGGGAATTTAGATACGCCATCGCAATAAACTTGAGATACAACAATAATAGTCGCTCAAAAGTTATTACAAGTGGATTTTAGCACTTCTTGTGGTTGCATTCAGCTCCTTGTCTGGACCAGTGATTGGTATGAAATTTTGGAGCCGTAGGTTACTTTAGGATTCACAGGAACCATCTGTGATTGCTTTTGAGAAGTTGCAAGTCACTTCATAGCTCACGGAAGTTAGTCTTCATCAGTATTTGGGCGTCTAAACTTCACGTTAGGCAAGGAGGTTACGACAGGTAAGTCTCAATCTAGTGACAGGGTCTCACGACATGTGCAAGATTGGATACGTTTTGACATAAAGTAATCATCCCCCTGCAGTGAACGTGCAAGTTAAGTATGGAGAAGTCGTAATCAGTCCGTACCTACACCACAAGACAGATTATGACCCACAAGACAGTTTGTACATGATTTGTCTGACAGAATGTTCGGTACCGTTTCTGTTTTGTTTTATTCAATTACGACTTAGTATTGTTTATTCATATATTGTTTAATATTGTTTTGAATCATGGACCAGATAGTTGACCGCTTGGCATTATTAGAGAAGGATAATGCAGCTCTGAATGTCACAACTCTTTCTCTCTCAGCAGTTTCCCAAGGTCTCTTAGTGCAGCTCCAAAAGTTTGAATCAGTGAATCAAACTCTCCAGGATACTATTCACTCCCTATCTCAATCATTAAATGACTTGATCCAGTAGGTTGTAGCTAATTCTTCACGCATCTAGGACCTTTCTGAAACTTTTACCACACAAACGGTAGGCATTACAAAAGATATCAGCTCCATTATTGAAGACTTCGGAGACATTGGAAACCTCAAGGATAAGCAGACCGAGCTTGTTAAAAAACAATCATCTCTTTTGACTGAAACAGAGCAACAAATTAAAACTTGGGCCTCTACTTGCAAAAACTCCAACACTACGCCTCTACCAGTGGTTGAAAAAATTGTCCAAGAGAAGTTGGCAGAAGACCGAGTTAGGCGCTTCAGGGAACTCAACCTTTGGGTTAGAGGTCTTCCTTCGTCCTCCATTGATCCTCTCCCCACAAGCTACTCATTTCTCAACGAGCAACTGGGTGTTTCAGATATTACATTAGATAGAGCATGGTTTGGACATGATGGCACCCTTTTTCTTAGGTTTCTCTCATTGGCTGATCAACTACAAGCTCTCAAGGAAAAGAAGAAGCTCTTCCTTCTTCCCACAAAGATATTTCTTGACGAGGACCTCACAAAATCACAGGTAGCTGAACTAAAGCACTCTAGGAGTCTTGTGGTAGAAGCAAGGAGTAACGGGAAATGAGCAGTTATAAGGAATCTAAAGGCAATTATTCATGACTCACCTCCCAAGGGTTGGGATGAGAGACATACCCAAGCCAAATGACAGTCTGAGCACCAATAGTTTGGCAAGTCTAAACCTTCCATTGGCTCTTTGCTTGTCAACTGTTGGAATGGCAATGGTTCCCTATGGTCTTTGCCAGGCTTACTTCATGACGCAGTTGGGGATGCTGATTTGTTAGCTGTTACTGAGACTCATGAGAGTCCTGCTCGGTCCCTTCCAGGTTACACATGGTATCAGTGGCTTTCAGTTTGCAGAGAGGAGGTCCGAGCTTCGGGTGGTGTGCGTGGTTTCGATGGAGTTGCTTGTTTGATTAGAGATGATCTGTTCAATAATACCACATTGGTTCTTTCTGACACTTATGCTAGATTTATGTGGATCCGAGTTGGAGATACCAGTCACCATTAGAAAGATATCTTCATTGCTGTTTGTTACTTCCCGCCGACTACCTCACCTTACGCCATTCATAGTGTTGAGGATGGGAACCCTTTTTCAGACCTATTCGAGAGCATCTCCAAGTTTGGGGCTATGGGCAACATCATCATCTTAGGAGATTTTAATGCACGGACTAAAGATCTCCAGACCCCCCAATATGATCGTGGGTCCGATTTGATTTGTACTATTGAGAGGGATCTTACTAGTATGGGGCTTCAACGTTTATCCGAGGATCACAGTGGACCTCTAACTTGTTATGGTCGCCACCTTCTCCAGCTCTGTGAGTCCTCCAACTTGGTGATTCTGAATGGCCTCTCTTGTTTCCCGGGTTCTGAGCTTTTTACGTGTTGGCCTCATAGTGGGGGTGCGAGTGTGGTGGATTACATCCTCGTTGTTGCTTCCTTCCTCCCCTCCATCCAAAATTTTACTATCTCCCGTCTTCCCTTGGCTGATCATGCCCTTCTTAGCCTTTCGATTCGTGTTTCTTCCCACCCTTTATCACCCATCTCTACTCAACCTGCCCGGTTCCGCCCCCACACTCATTTTTGTTTCGAGGATAGTGATCAAGACTTCTTCATTTTCCATTTGAGAAGATTCCTCTACCTAGCTAGCTTCACGGATCACAGTCAGGTGCCCACCATGTTTCACTCACTAGCTACCGCGATTTGGGAGTTGGCTCTCCTCTCTATCCCTCACCGCTCCATTTCCACCACTCACTGATCGTCTTGACAAAATACTTGTCCCATGAATCAGTGGTTTGATGATGACTGTAAAAATTTCCATCGCTCCTTGCGCTTAGCTTTTGATACTCATTCCCTCGCTTTCACCAATTTACGGCTCTATTACAAACACTTTCTTCGCCATAAGAAGCGATTATTTATTGCTTCACAAGGCAGATCCCTCCGAGACATGCTTATTTAGTATCCCAAGTTGTTTTGGCGCATCATGTTCCCCAGGCGTAGCCAACCCCAGTCCACCCCCGACCTTCATCTCCTTGCTTCCCATATCTCCATGTTGTATGACATCTTAGGTCAGCTCGCCCCCCTTCCTAGCCCGCTCCCCATTGTCACTTATTCTCCACCTCCAGCATTTACGAGGCCATCAGACTTATGAGATGCAGTAGGGCGGCTGATGAGGAGGGTTTTTAGGCAGAGCTCTTCAAACTCGGTACCACGATCTTGGGCCCTTATCTCTCTACGCTCTTTAATAGAGTGGTTTGTTTTGGTTTTCCAAACTCTTGGTCGAGACACATTATTTACCCGATCCATAAGTCCGGGCTAACCTTTGATCCCGGAAACTATAGGACCATCATGATTGGGCATACATTTGCCAAACTTTATGCTACAACTTTGAATACTATTTTATCCAGTGAGCTTGATAGGAGGAATTGCAGGGCTAAGGGTCAAGCAAGATTCAGGATAGACTACCAGACCATAGATCATATCTTTACACTACGAGCTATTATCGAGGAGGCTCAACATCACTCGAAGAAAGTCTACCGTTGTTTTGTGGATTTTTCGTAAGGCTTTTGATTCCATCCCCAGAGCAGCCCTTTTTCAGAGACTGAGAGATATTGGTATTTTTGAGATCTTATTGACGACTATTATGAGGTTATATGAGACTGTGATTGGTAGACTCAAGACCACAGAGGGCCTCTCTGATCCTAGCTAGAGCACCATTGGGGTGAAGCAGGGCTGCCCTCTCTTGCCCACCTTGTTCGGGATCTACATTGATGAACTCGAAGCTTTTCTTAGTGACTCCTCGCTTCCAAGTGATGGTTGTCATCTACACCAGGTATTGATATCCATCCTTCTCTTTGCTGATGATGTGGTTCTTCTTGCTTCCTCTCCTGAGGGTCTTCAAAGGCTTTTAGATAGACTTGCATCTTTTTGTGATATGAGATAGCTGGTTGTGAACCTTGAGAAGACTTGGGTTATGGTCTTCAACAGTCTGAAAACTTCACATCTCCATTTTCACTTCCAGGGTCGGGAAGTTGAGATTACATCATCTTACACATACCTTGGGGTTAAGTTTTTTGGATCTCGTTTCAACTTGAGATTAGCTATTCAGCCTCGGATCAGTAAAGGGTTGGGTTCCCTTGCCATGCTCGAGAGATAGTGCTTCAAACACCACTTTCAGGATACATCGTCTAAGCTATCCCTCCTGGATTCCTTAGTAAGACCCACAGTGCTCTATGGTTTGGTGGTTTGGGGTCCTTCTCTTTTAGACTCGAATTGGGCCATGATCGAGCGTACCCAGATTATGCTCCTCCATCAGATTATCAGATGTCACAGTTCTACCCCCCACAGTATTATTTTGGCTGAGTTCGGTGCTCACCCATTTAGACTTGCAGCCATTTTTGACTTGATCTGGTTTCTCCATCGTCTTCATGGCTTTGCTGACTCGGAGGAAGGCCAACACAGATACCCTTATTTAGCCTACTGCTCCTTAATTGCTATTGTTGACGTCGATCCTGCCACTAGAGCTCGCAGTTGGTATGCTCAGGCTACTATCCTACTGAGTTCAGTGGGGATCGACATTGATCATCTTCCTCCCTACCAGTTCTCATTGGATGCCCCTGCTCATCTACTCCCTTCTCGGCAGGAGTTGAATGGGCATGTCAAACTTGACATTTACAGGAAGTATATCACACAGACCTGGGTGGATCCTCAAGGGGGACTTTGTCCAAGGACGGCTTTCTACGCTGAGCACTTCTCAGTTATCCGAGATGGGATTATTGTATGCTCGGAGTACTTACATAGATACTGGACTCACGCCCTGCGTATCTCCCTTGGCTCCTTTAGGGTGGGCTCACACAAACTCTGGATTCGGGTCGATCACCATAGTGCTAGAGAGGATCAGGTGTGTACACTTTGCACCTTAGCAGAGGTAGAATCTGAGATTCATTTTCTTTTCAGATGCCCCATATACTACGAGATTAGAGGGAGATTTTACTATTTGTTTAGAGATTGTAGATCCCTCTCGGATTTTTTCAAGTACACCGATCAGTGTTGCATTGCACTCTATCTTCGTGGGTCCTTACAACTTCATGACCATACTTTACAGCTTTCATTTCCCAGGAGTCAGACCCAGACACAACTTATTACGACCTTCTTCTTGCCCTTAACTCCAGCTCGGGGTGTGAAGCGACCGTACAGTTTCCCTAACACGGGCTGTTCCAGATCGATGAGACCCCGCAGGGGACCTTTTTGCCAGCAACACTCCTCTCGTGGCACTCAGCTTCATCACAGGGCTTCTGGTAGCCGCACAGATCAGTCACAGTTGGACTTTTTCCCTATGAAGACGGATAGCTAATCTTTTCCATGATGTTTCCTGCTTTCTTCTTCTTTTGTTGTGCTTGTTCTTTTTTGGACACCGTTTGGTGCTCCGTTTGTCTAGTTTTTCCTTGTTGTAAGCTTCCAATCCCATAGACCCACGTTGTGGTCTTTTGTTGGACATTAATAAATTTATCTTATCTTATCTTACCTCTAGTTGCAAATGAGTAGTGGAATGTTTCAACTCACAAAAGATCACATTTCTATTGCAAAGAACCTCCATTACAACTAGATCCCAAAGCTTGTGACCTTTCACATCAACGTCATAGCCTATGAAGATACATTTAATCACTTTTCTTTCAAATTTTGATCTTTTTCTGATTCTCAATATGTGCATATGCCTCACAACCATAGATTCTTAGGTTTCTCAAAGAGGGCTTCTTAGTAGACCACATTTCCATATTGGGCATCTTCTCAACATGTGCTAAAGTAGATCTATTGATTAAATAACATGCAATGGCTATTACTTTATCCTGTAACTCCTTTTTAAGTCTAGTACCACCTTATATATTATTAGCCCTCTCCATTAGCATTATGTTCATCCTCATTGCAACTCTATTTTGTTTTGTGGTGTATGAAGTTGTCTTGTTTCTTTCAATCCCATGGTCCTTACAAAACTTGTCAAATTTCGTTGAACAAAATTCACCACCAATTATCCAACTAATATAACAACTATCAACCCTATTAAACTCTAACCATATGAACAATATAATCACAAACCACAAGATACTCATACACAATAACACCAAATATATTAATTACGAAAACCCTTGATCAGAGGGAAAACTTCGGTGGGGATGGTACCCACAAGATAATGCACTAATATAAGTATTCCTTGTTAGAGGTTGGACCCTGTTAGGAGTCTATAAATACATTCAGTATACATGAGTTTCTGTTAGGAGACTTTGAATCCCTGTTAGGAGATTCCAAACCTGTTAGGAGTTGTGGAAGACAATTGGACCCACTGCCCAAACAACTTCAAGGGAAAGACCAATGAACCTACTATCCAAATGATCTCTATATTATTCCTTGCAGAATAATAGAAATGAAATGTACTTCCTTCCTCTTCTTCTGTCTTGTCAACCAGACCTCTACTCCTTCTAATCTTGTAACCAAATTACAAAATTCGCATCCAACAATCCCTTGGATCACTTACACACATTCACTAAACACTCCAATCCTTTTCGCACTTTGCACTTCATACAATGATCACCACACTTTACGAACAAGGAAAACATCTTTCCTTTATACCATATCTTTAAAATAATTCTTTGAGTTAGCCTTTAGGCTTTCTTAATTAATTATAATAAGAAAATTAATTAATTACAATTACAATAGCACTGTCGGGTCACAGTCTATACAAAACTTCACACGTGTGATACTAGGGCTTGTGCACTTGCTGACATCACCAACAAAGAGTCCTCTATCATTTCCTAATTGTGCATCTTCTTATTGTATCTTAGATGTAAGATAGTGAACAAACATCAGGAATTGCTTTCCCAATACTCTGTAACTGCTCTCTGTAAATCAAGTACAACTTCTGTACGTCTTCGACTTAGAGTTTGCGCACTTGACCACGTCATCAAGACACAATGTAGAACATGTCCACAATTGTGCATTAACAGATAATCAAAACATTGTCTGTACCATTGAGACCTCTTTCTACTACTCAACTAGTCTTTACAGAAACCATACAATGTTGACATCAATGAAAAACATAGTCATGAATACAACATGTCAATACTCTCCAATGCTTAGGATACTCCCCCAAAGTAGTATCATCAGCATTCATGTTAACAGAAATAATCTTCTTCTCTACTTCATGTGACGATGAGTATGAAGAGTCTAAACCTTATTTTCTAAATTCACAGTAGCCCTATTGTACATTACCATGTATGCGTCTAGCTTAGGAAAGGTGTTAGTCAAAAGACCCTTAACAAGCACCATAGAGCCTCTTGTCATCTTGCATCTATTAATTGATAAAATAATCTGTGCACCCATATTACCGAACTTGTGAATTGAAAAAAGGTTTTGTGCCAAATCAAGGATATGCAATACCCCCGTCATTCTTCCATTAAGGAATTGGATCTTGACTTTTCCATGAGTAATAACCTTTAGGTATGAATTATTACCCAAATACACCTTCCTGCCATCAGACTCTTTATACTTTGGAAAAACCCTCTTTGAGAGATTATGCAAACAGAGGCACCTAAATCCATTATCCACCCATCTTCTAATGTATGTGTTGCCAAGGCTATGACAACATCATCTACTTCATTAAAGGATTTAGTAGATCCAAAATTTGGGAAATCCTTTCTACCTTTCTTTTTCTTATTCTCATACTCATTTTGAAGATGACTAAGTTTGCCACAGTTCCGACTTTTGCAACTTTTGCGTTGGGCTTTTTACTAGTGCACCTTGGTCACCTTTGAGACTTGGATTCACAATTCTTGTCCTTCTTGCATTTTTTCATTATTCTATCATTATAAATTAGGGTCTCCTTAGCTTGAGTCAAATGGGTCTTGACGTGGGAGGTAATGTTGTTGATGGTTGTACTTGTCTATTCTGTTGGGTTGTCTCTCTGTTCATCTTCCTTAGATCTTGATGTGATCCAGTTAGTGGTTGTTGGCGCTCTCAGTTTGAGATCAACTTGTAATAGCAATGTTTCTCTTGGCATGGTGCATAGTTACAATACTTTGTGACTGCAGGTTGCAGGTAGTCCTCGCAGTTCTGGCCTAGCCCGTGCCTCTCCTTCTAATGGAGTTGTGGTGCCATTTGTGACCAAGGGTGGTTTGGCGTGTGTTGATCTACGAAAGGGTTTGAAATCTACTGAGGTGGGGGAAAATGGTGGGTTTTCTTATGTCCATACTTTATCGAATGACAATGGTTGGGGGTCCACCAAAAAATAGGCAAAGACCCTCCCCTTTCCTATTTGTCACTCCATTGCTATGGATCCAGATGAAGAAACTATATAATATTTTGAACAATATACTTAGACTCTCTCAGAGGATGTGATAATTTTCCAATTTAGGAGTTTTTGGTCCACTCTATGGGGGCTTCACGATTGGATTACTAAGCATTGGGAATCTCTTAATTTCAAATGATGTTTAGATTTTTCGTCAAGCCAAAGATTTTTTCATTCTGAGATTTGACAATTCAGAGGATAGGAGGATTGTCCTCTACAAACACTTTTTTACTTGGAAAAATCGATTGTCGTTGATGGTTAAACCTTTGCATAATGATTTTAACCCTTCTAAATATTTTTGTAAAATGCCTAATTGGGTTTTGTCTTCCCAATCTCAATCTTCATTTGTGGGTGGATTCAGTTCTTACGTCTACGAGTGATGGGTTAGGAGATTTTTTAGTGGATTCAGTCTCCTCTAATATATTTTATTTGACCTATGCTCGTAGCCTTATTGATATTGATGCTTCTAGAGGCCTTCCTATGGAGATTAAACTTTGTACCCAAAAGGGGTCTTGACTTTAGCCCTAGATTATGAAGGTCTTCCATTCAAATGTAGAAAATGTTTGAGAACTAGTCATAGTGCAAAAAAATGTAACTATGAAAGAATTATGGCTAAGAAAGTTCCCTCTTGGTGGAAGGGGGTCTCTAGGCAACATGACAATATTTTTAAAAACCTATCTCAAGAGGTGGAGATGAATGAGGGTGTCATAATTCTTGATGGATTTGTTGGGTCTAAAAGGGTTCTTGGATTGAATGTGACACAAGAAGTCATGGTGAGTGGTAAGGATGGTGCGTTAAATTTTTCTTTTGCTAGCTCTACTCATCAACCTAGTGTTGTCTTAGCCACTATTGGATTTGACTGGCGAGGCATACTTGCTGGCTCTATTCTTTTTAAGGCCACTTCCACTGCTTGTGGTGTTGATAGTGGTTGATCCTCTCCTAGTGGGGACATGATTGTTGTTTCTATTAGTCTAGCAATACGGGTGCCATCCCTTTCCTCTGTTTCTATTGCAGGATATGCTATTTGTTCATCTACTACAACTATTAAAATGATTTTTTTTGGAATCCTTGTTCTTGTTATCCATATTCAACTCCTTGCCCTTTGGATTTTGTTAATCCTACTGTTGATCAAGCTATCCATTACTTGAATTCTCTCTTGTCTCAAAGTGGGTGCTCATCCTCGTTGGATTCTTTATCTTGGCAAAAATTTGATGCTAAGATGGAAGAGGGGTGGATCATGGTTAGAAGGAAAAAATCAAAATCCCTCATGCCAATTTTGACATAACCCTTTGTTCCTATAAAGGAAAATCTACTAAAAATATGTGAGTCCTTTGTTGTTAGCTCTGCATGTTCTTCCATACATCCCTTTTAGTTGGTTGAGTTCATTTGGGACCTACCTTTTTGTTCCTTTGTTTTGTCCCACCTATATGTTCTTTGTTGAATATCTACTGTTTGGGTAGCCAATCCCTTGAATATTTTCTTTGTAAAGGGTTTTATGGTCCTACAAAACTTGCTTTCATTTAATAAAAAACTAGGGCCTTGTTGTCCATCTCTAAATATTTCCTTCACATCTCTTCTAAAATAGAATCACACCAAAAACATCCTCAAATATTGAAGTGGTTGTTGTGCTTGCAATGACCATCTCAGGGTTATGCAAGGATTCCGACAATGAAGTTAAGCATATATTTATTGTGATTAACAATCTTTTCATTGACAAAATTCTTTTGAGCAATTAACATTTTGAATGCATTCATGTGGTCTACAACATGCTCCCCTTTTTCCATCTTCAAAGAATAATTTTTCTTTCTTAGTAATAGCTTATTTACCATGGTTATCCCTTCATACATATCACCAAGATTTTCAAAGTGTACATGCCCCCCTTTCTCCATCTTTAAAGAATAATTTTTCTTTCTTAGTAATAGCTTATTTACCATGGTTATCCCTTCATACATATCACCAAGATTTTTGAAGTGTAGATGCAACATTCTCCTCATGGGCATCCAGGAGCACTGAATAAAAAAGATAGAGTCTTATCAAACCCTTGGCTTTTTGATCCATTGTGTCCCATACTTCTTGTAGTTTAATATTTTTTCAAAAACACCACAAGCGATAGATTTGTATCTACATGCATGTCCTCTATTTTGAGTTTCCTAAACTCACAATTGCTGCCATTAAATTTATCCATATCTATTATACTAGAAACGTTTGCCATATTTAACTAAATTAGCTTGATAGAGTCTTATCAAACCCTTGGCTTTTTGATCCATAATGTCCCATACATATGTGTAGTAGTTTGGTGTTTTGCCAAAAACACCACAACCCATAGATCTCTATCTACATGCATGTCCTCTATTTTGAGTTTTCGTAACTAATAATTGCTACCATTAAATTTAGCCATATCTATTCTACTAGATGTGTTTTCCATATTAATCTTGCAACAAGGTTATGATATCTTCCTTTGCAAAATTCCCATACAAAGTATAAGAAGAAAAAAACCCGTCAAACCAACAATAACAATAAAGATGACTAATCCTTGATATCAATTGAAAGGAAGCCAAAGTGTTGAATAATGCTCCCAAATGTTAAGTCTAATAGGAGAGATAATGCAAAAATTTCTTAGAAGACTTCAAAATATTGCATATTAGATAAACAAATACTAAATCTAATAAGAGAGATGATGCAAAACATTCTTACAAATCCTCAAAATATTGCAAATTAGATAAATGTATCCAAAATCATATTCAAACAAATAAAATCACAACATTAGATATACATGGGAAAACCATTTCAAGAAAAAAATCCACCACAAGAAAGTAAAAATCAATTTATTAGAAATTTTTATGTACAATATGGAGAGTCTATGGCCTTGTAGGTGTCTTCAACTCGAAAATAATTGTGATAAAATAATGAATTTTCTCAATAATGCTTCACCTAATTTCTTTTCTTCTACACTTCATATTTATATAGATCTCAATGTAAAAGGAAACTACGAAAAACATGTCCACATTCGGTGTGTCTAAAACATATAACTAGAAATAAAATGCAACATTCAAAATGAAGTGAATTCTTACTCTTTCTCACTGTGCAACAAATTTGGGTGCCTCCTTCGCTGTCTAGGTTATTTCATCTTCTACCCTAGTCAATTGTTCCACATCTAGTTCTAGGGTTTCTTGTGGGCAGATAATTGTACTAAGGGTTTCTCTCACCTTGATTTGCTTCTTTGGGTGTATTGGATACTCTACATGTCTCTATGTATGACGCATATATTCTTATTGCTATTGTTGCAAGGGCTCCTACTAGAGTCGTGCTCACTGGACATCATTTTTAGAGGTCTAATATCAGTTATGCCATGGTTGTAAATGGGGAGCCCCTCACAAATAAAAAAGGAAAATAACCTTTCTCAACTTTTGGTGGATAAAGCTTTGTTCGTATAGCCAAATTTTCTATTTCTATTCCTTCAAAGATAAATGTTGACCTCTTGCTTGTGCCAAGATATCTCTTATGATGGTGTGTGATTAGGATTTGATGGAAAATATGAGTTTATACTAATGGTGTGGGTTTGTTGTAGATTCTCTAGTTTTTGGCCTTCTATTGTGGATCTTCATCATTCAGTGCTAGATTCTTTGCAACTTGTCCTTGGTAACATTGAGCTTTTCCCCTGTGCAAAGTTTTTAATTTTTAATTTTTATTGCTTTGTTTACATCTAAAAATGAGATTTTGTGTTAGGAAAGATTGTGGTTTAGGAGATTCACCCTCTCTTAGCCAAACTCTATACAATCTCCTTCAACCCTTTTGTTGAACCACTTAGTGTGTGTCTAGTGTAAGTTTGTCTCCCAAATCTTCCTCTTCTTTTTTGAGAGAACTCTTTCTTTGAGGCCATTGACAACTCTATAAAATATTTCTTTAAGGTGGATGAGACTATGGCTATGGATCTAGCTATCTTTGCACACATTTTGGTCAACATTGATACCTCTACATGTCTCCTTAGAGATATGGTTCTCATGGTGGGGGGACAGGCTATGGACTCAAGAAATGAATTATAAGGGTGTCTCATTTTTTTCCATTAATGCTTCTCTATAGGCTACTTAACAATTGATTTTTCTCTCTTATGGAATAAAGGCACTACCACTTGGTGGAAGGACTCCAATGATGAACATTTTATTTTCCTAACTTCTAATTATACCCACAACTTGTTAAGAAGAAATTAGAGGAAGGGAGCCCTAAGTTTAGAATCGTGAATGATGCTTTTATCTTTATAGTTATCTGTAACATTATTGATGACTATGACAAAATGATATTAGTGGAAGCTATTGTGCAAGTTCCTCAGATTAGAGCATATTATATTTAGTTCCACAACTTTATGTATATTAAGGTCTTGAGATATACTATATATCCTAAGAAGTATCTAAGGTACCCTTCTGACAAGTTGGTGTTTCATGAGATTGGGCAATAGTTTGAGAGTGCATACAATAGCATAAAGGAGAAGAAGAAACATTTCTTGGAATTTCCCATCTCCATCGATGCATGCACTATTATAGATATTAAGGCTCGGAGGACTTTCAATGTTGAATATGATTAATATTTGTTGGAGGACTTTAAACTCATCTACCCCATGCATGGTCTTTTTGAATTTTTCAGAAAGATCTAAGGGAAGAGATACATGCATGAGCCTCATCTAGAGGCTATTTGAACAAATTATGTGGATGATTATGAAGTCTCCATTAGGGACTGTTGCCACATGAATTAGGAGTTGGTAGAACATTCTGTGCAGATTGACATTCTTGCATGTTCCTAGGATAGGGAATTAGATAATGTCCTTGATCCCTTGTATAAAAATTATGAGGTTTTCAAATAGGCAATGGATAATTCAAAGGTTTTTTTGTTTCAAAATTATGGAATAGATGATAGAGAAAGGCATGTCTCATATCTTACCCTCAGGCGGATCACCAAACCTTTCAAGTTCAATCCAATGCCAAAGAGGCCCTAACTAGTAGCACTATCAAAGATTGAAAAGGCTAATAGGAGAAAGATAAACATCCATAAATGGAATCCTACTACTCCTTTGAGAACAGAGATAGTTACTGGTATAGGAGGTTGGTATCTTATGAGGTTAGCACCAATGACAAGAAGGAAAATGGAAAGAAGCATAAGACTCTCGCATAAAAAGAGGTGTACCAAGAAGAAGTGGAAGCTCTTGCAGCTCCAAAGAAATCTACTATAGTAAAGTGTATATGGACTCTTACTTTTGGATTTGCATCTACCTCGGGTATTGGTACTAAAGTACACAAGCTTGAGGAGATGAAGAAATGCAAGGTGTACAAACATAAGAGATCTAGTATGACACATTTTCCACACAAGGGTACTTTACTAGAAGAAGATGAGGAAGAAGCTAAATTAGTAGTCCCATTTGGTTAGGAGGGCCCTATGAACTTCTATCACAAAGGCCATTAAAACGAAGAAGGAAAAGGCCATGACTCCCCCTTAAAGGTTAGGAGAGACCATCGAGGTGGATGAGTCAATGAAGAGATAAAATGAGGTTGGAAAGGAACTAGGTTTCAATGTATTTGACATTGCAGATTTTAATTTTCTTCTTCCATTGACTGTAATCCATAACCCATACTTTGTTTGAACCACTGAGATGACTACTTAAGATACTTGATAGTTGGTGCAAGAAAAAATGGGAGATAATCTTTCATAAGAAATGTCAACATTGCATATAACCCAAGAACAAATATCAGTAGATAATTCTCAAGGTATCAATACAAAAGGAGAAGAACTTGAGAAGGACATCACCGAAGAGAGACAAACAAAAAAAGGTAAAGCTCTTGAAGAATGAGAGATAGGTAATGAACAAGTAGTATAACAGCCTGGGGGTGACGACTTCCAACAGATACTTGAGGATCATCCTTAAGAATTTATTACTCTTACTATGGTGTCTTAGGTGTAGTCACTAATGGTTACTATGATGGTTATAGTTTTTACAAAATATGCACTAGAAGGGGTGAGACTTAAGAATAAGAATAAGAAAGATGCATTAGCTAATCAACAACAACCATAAGAGAAACATGCTCTAAAGAGATTCCAATGGACAAAGCTCTTCCATCTCTACCAAGGCAAGATGAGAATTTCCCTCAAGCAAAAGGAAGAGGAACACATGGAGATTACAGAAAAAAAAGAGCAAAGAGAAGATTCCTTTTCTAGTAAGGACTCACTAATATCCTATGAGCCTCTGACCACATTCACAAAGCTCGTTTGGGCATCTACGACACTCTAGTTGAGGAAGAGGACATATAGTCGACAAGGATGTAGACATGATTATGGTAGGAAAGTCCTTCCAATAGGGAGAGTCCAACAAAGAAACAAAGATAATATCCTATGTCACATAGGATGCTGCTAGTGAATGGACAACTCAAGTAAAAAATCCTTCAGTGCAAACAAACATTGAAGAAAGTATGTATGTCAATTATATGATTGGAGAAATAGACTTGGGGCAACCAACCCAAGAAGGCAAGAAGGCATTGACAACAATGGGTTTAAAACATCTTTTAACATGTGTAGACCAAGATGAAACCTAAATACAAGAGTTAAGAAAGTATAATGATGCCTAGAGAGATTTTGTAGCAAAGACGGTGGATCCCATTGATCCTAATAACGTAAAGGCCACATTATAGGTTGCAATAGAAAATGGAGCTAAACCAAATATCTTTTTGTTAATACTTGTGTACAAAGGAAGACCAATTTCACAGCCTTAAGGGAAGAGTGTGTTAGGACAATTTTGTAGTTTCATCATTCAATTATATAGAATAAATAAATGTTCGACACTATAGTAGGAGTGAACAATATAATCAATCAAGCATATACTTGGGAGCCGACTAGATCCAACCTAAGGAAAATAAGGTAGCAAAGCTTCTAGAGGATATTTGACTTATACAAAGCACTGAGCTCATAAGTTTGATGGGTGGCTTACGGCCATACAAATCAAAATAGTTGAGCTTTTCCAGATGTCCATCAACATTGAAAAGGTGAGAAAAGAGATAGTGAAATGGATAATTGTAGGAGGTAAATTTTTTAACGAAGTTAGTCTTGAAGTATACCAAGATGATTAGAAAACTCATTTATACTCAACAGAGACAATGATCTAGCAATTCAAGGGGACATTTAAAGTTGTGAACATTAAGGAGAATCTCCAATGACTTTTTAAGAACAAGGAGGTTATGGAGGATATTGACGAGCTCAAAGAGTTTGAATTGCATATAAAGAAGTTTCATAAGAAACAACAAAGGAGGCTCAAGTATCTATCAATGTCAAATGCCCTAGAAGTTGTTGAGATTATTGATAGATTCTATGCTAACCACCAAAGCATCCTCTTGAAGAGATTAGAAATATAGAAGTCAAAAATCCAATTTTTCTAACATAGCAAATTTTGTAGTTCAAAATTTCACAAGTTTCAAGCATTCAACAACTATGAAAACTAAACAAATCCAAAAAATGTTAAACATTTAATGAATTTTGCACCCAGAATCTTAGAGTTGGAGTTAGGATCCAATGATTTCAGTTGACAATGTATTTTTGCATTTTCTTTATGTCAATTATAAATTTGGAGGGCTCCTATACAAATTTTTGGATAAGATTGCATGTCTTGGGAGCATCTATCAATTGCATATCATGAGAGACTTCCATGGACACAAATTCAACCATAAAGATGAAGTGAAGATCAAAGCTAAGTTGAAGACCAATGTTTCCTGCACTTCATTCTCTCCAATTTTTTGAGACTTCTTGAGATGAAATGTCTACATGCACAATAAAGATGGATAAAAATCCATGCATAGTAGTTATTAACTAGTTTATCATTTGTTGAACATACAATTAATTGTATTTTCAATTTTTTGCATAGCATAAACCCTAGATACAAGTTTCTTAGTTTAGAAGTTGAAGCGTTATTAAAGAATGATTGTATAATGTAATTAAGGTTGACAATTTTTATAATAAAGATTATACAATTAACACTTCACTCATGGTGTGACACTTTTGTTGGCAAGTTGGCTAAGGTAAATAGTTGGATGTTATCATTAATTCCAACAATATCATTAGTCAAGGTTGCTCATGGTAAAGATATAGATTGAGTATTTATGATATGAATAAATTGACTAAGTATATTTTGGATACTAGTTACGAGTCATATAGTTTGCATCAGCAAGCTTCACTGAAAGAAAATGGAAGGCAACAATTTTGGAATATGTAAGAATAGTGAATGTATGTGGTACATTTATGTTTTCTTATGTTACTATGATAGTTGGGATGAGTTATGATTGAATAATCAAGAAATAATTTTTTATCACAAAGGTAGAGTGCACAGGAAAGATAAGATAATTTTTATAAGGAATTGAATTGACTTGTCAATTCGGAGACTTAGGAATATAGGGACAAAATCCTAGATGTTAACCCTTACTTAGCATATTGTGATAACAAAATTTAGTAACGTGTGACCTTGGTATTCAAGCTAACTAGACAAAGAATTAAGGAAAAATGTATAAAGGAAGAACCTTTTTAGTATGTAAAGATATACATGATTGTACTATGCTTTGAATATGTTATGAAAACTTTATTTATGGTATAATAGTTATGTTTTGATGATCAGAGCATAACAAAGGTTTTATAAGGGCATGGTTAGATGCAAGGAATGCAAGACTAATGAGATATTGAAGATAATTAGTTTTGGTACTTTCTCTATACTACTTGTGATAGGTAGATGTTGTTGTAAGATTTGTAAGCTCATTATATATTACATCTCATAACAGGGTTGAGACCTCTTACAAGGTCATGTCCTCTAACAAGGACATATACATTATATGCATGTAATAGACCCCTAATAGGACTGAAACCTTTTGCAAGGTACTTTTGATTTGTGGATCATTTTGTGGGTACCATTCCTGCAAGGGTTTTCTTTGGCTAGGGTTTCCCTAGTTAACAAAATATGGTGTTATGAGTTTCTTTGTGGGATGTTCTTTATTTCTATTCAATTTTGTTATTTATGCACGTTTATAGTTTATTGTTGAAATCCTTAATTGGGAAAAAAGTATTGGAACAATTATTCACCCCTGACTCGATCTCAGTATTCCCTATTTTTAGCAATTTCTGCTATCTTTGAGAATATATAAATTATTTGTTATTGGTATATGGATTTAGAGAGCCAATTTTTTTTCTATGATTAATGTTTACAAATATTATATTTTCTAGACTTTTCTAAAGCTGTAATTTTCTTGTTGCAATGAACAATTGAGAATATTTTTAGCTGGTACTATAAAGATAAATTTGTCTTATGTGTGGGTATGTATGTGGTAGTCTTGTGATTTGATGAATTTTGATGAATCATATATCTATACATTTTTTTCTCAATAATTGCATCTGCAAAGTTTTGGTTGCATTGTGCCTTGCTACATGGGTTTTCTCTCATGTTCCTAGCAGTTCAATTTGCAAGACAATTTAAGAAGATTTAATTTTTTGCAATTTACTCATGCTCTCATTAACCTAATCACTATGTGACTTGGTTGATATTGGTTAAATTAGGAATTCATTCTAAGAGATGGATTAAATTGTACTAATAAATTTACATATCATCATAAATGATTAAAATACAAAAATGATTGTTATCACTATTATTTCTTACAACCATACAAACCTTATGAACCAACAAAGGCCTTCTTGTGAACAAACACATCAATCTTCAATTGAGTTATTCAGATGGTTGAGAAATAATGTATAGGAACCTTGGGGTTAATTTCATTATTCTTTTAAGAGGGGAATTTGCATAAAATTTTTGCCATTGCCTTGTTGTAAAAATGGAGCTCAAAAGTGAGTCTCCTTAGAGACTTAATAAGGGATTTTTTACATCATTAAATAAATAATAGTCCTAATCTTGCAAATTGATCATAATATGTCTACTGATAAAATGGACATAAAGCATTGAAATCTATTTTGAGACCCAAGATATTGCCAAGTACTATCTCAATTTTTTCCTATTTTGATAAACAAATATTGTATTATATATGACAATATTGTTCATCATTATTCTTTAAGATAAATATAGTATCTTTTTGCACTTAATTTTTGTAAACATATATTTTGATTCCTCATTTTTACTTGTAATTAGTTATAAAAATACTTTTCTTACATTAATTAAGCTACATGAACTTTTATTCTCCCATATAATATCATATAGTTATATAAAGTGAGGTGGTGCTTTCAAATTTTGTTCATCACATTCAACTTTTCATTTCTCATAGTTTTATCTTGTATAGAACTCATGACTTGAGAAATAACAAGTTCCATGTATGCAAGAACTTGTCATTACAATATAGTCAATATAATATAATAATAGAAAATAGTGATTTTGACATTAGTTAGTGTTAGTGTTAGTTTGGCATGAATGATATTGGAGTGTTCAGAGTTAAAAAAAAACCCTAATTATAATTATAGCAATAATTTTAATTGTAGCCCTAATTCTCTTACAAACATTACCACAACCTTAATTCCCAATCTGAACAATTCTCTTGATTTAATAATGACTATATAATGTATTTGTGCTATGTATATGTTGGCAAGAGTGATCAATAAGGCATGAGATGTTGTCATTGGTGGAAACTACTATTCTTTTATCTTGACCAATTTAGAGATAAGATGCTCTATCTCAAGTTTTTGGTCCTTAGATAACTTTCAATTTACCAGAAGCAGTGTTTAGTTAGTCACATAGACTAGTTTAGTAGAAACATAATATGAGGAGTTAGATCATACAATTGAACTATATAAAATTAGACATATGATTCTATTTAATCTGATTTTTGCAAGGCTTGAAGTGATTGCATAATGAAGATATTCATTTGTTAGTACCAATTTGATAGTTTTGTGAAGAATAGCAATATTCAGTAACGAGTTACTAGTATGATTATTGGATTATAAATCAGTCTCAGTAAATGATATATTTTGGTAGAGCTAATATCAAAATTACTTACTCTTGATTAGCTAGCATCTCTTTATTAATTTGGTCAAGGATTCTACACATTTCATTTTGGAAGCTGACAAGACTTATGTTTTAGGCTAGAGATCATATATGGGATTGTAATGTCCCCTTTCTAGCATTCATAGCATGATGTTGTCGTTAGCCTATTTCCCCACAGTCCCGTAGGCTAACTAGGACATTAAAGGGGCTTAGAGGCCATTTGGCCTAGACAGTTTCAGTTGCAGGTCTTTCTGAGGAGTTCTAAGGCAACTTTGGGCATACTTACTATTTATAGTAAGTCATCTTGGACATGGTTGGACATTCAGTCACAGTGGTATGTCGATGGTAATTGTTTAAAATCGACAAGAAGACTTATTTATCATTGATAAGATTTGTTATGCATTGATAAAGCCATTTTATAAAGTTAAATTTAAATACTTAACTTTATTAATGCATAGACTATATTTTGTGGGAAATATTTAAATTAAAAGAGTTCCCTTTATTTTTATAACACATTGGAGACATAAGGTACATAAAGGGAGTTCTATTTTATCCCACATTGAGAAAACGAAGAATTGAGCTCTTGTGAGAACACTATAAAAGAAATGGAAGAGCTTTTTTTTGTATGCTTGGATGAAGATTAATGTTATGTTGCTGGATATCTGATTATCGAGCTTGGAGGACAGAATCCCTCTTTGCTAGCATTCTCTTCATTGTTGGAAGACACAGTCAGGAGGATCAAGGGTGTTTTCACTTCAGGAATCACTCTGGGTTTCATTTGGGGCGTTTGCATAAAGAAATTTACAAGGGTTTGAGGTGCAGATCTGAAGTTAGTTATTGCTATAGTGCCGCATGAACAGTATTTGTTACAGTCGGCATGAACAGTATTTTGCTACAGTACGGCATGAACAGTGTTGGTATCAAGTTTACTTGTTTTTTATGATTAGAAGTTTGGAGGGCTGGCCGACTACATCTGCAAAATACTACGGCCACTAATTCCAGGTTTCTTCTGTCAAATTTTGATATTTTGCATAATAATTGTTGAATACAAGTCTGAATAGTTGTTGCAGCCTTTAAGGCAGCTGTAAGTGCACATCTACATTTAAAAATCACCCTTTATTAGTAGATTGAAAGAGTTTCCAGATTTTTCATATACTATTGAATGTGTGCCAAGTGTTTGTGAAAATGTTATGATGTGTATTATGCATTTTAATGTCACTTCATAGTTGTTCGTAAATCTACTCATTGGAAAGCAATTTATTGAGGAAATCAGCTTTATGAGTTTGCATACAAAGTGTTTGACAATATTCCTTAAGTTAAATTTCTGCAAGTCAAAGTTCAAATCAGGGGAGGATATTACAGGGATCAAGTTTTTATTGCAAAGGTAACATAGAATAAATGATTAATTGATATGATGCATGCATGTGAATTGTGTGGTTTACAATTATATTTGGCTCAAAGGTTTTTTTTTTTTTTTTTTTCCAGATCTTCATTAGAACTATTTAAGAATAATGGATTCTACCAGTCAGTTTAGTAAAAGATAATAAGTCTAATTTTGTTTTATAATTCAATTATTGGTGTTAGATCTATTTTGTATATGAACAATGAACTTCAAGTGAGTTTTAGAATGCGTGTGCATTTTTAAATTTTGACTTCGTAGTTATGGATTTATTAGGGCACTTATTAGTATGATAATGAGATCTTAGTGGGTACCATCCTTGCCTAGGTTTTCCCCTTAACCATGTTTTCTTTAAAAAAATAGTATTATGAGTTTTTTTTATTACTTTTGTGTTATGTATTAGTTTACATTTGACATGCTTAATATGGTATTTGCACAATTAGTTTGAAGTTATCAAAAGAGATATAATACAAACTCACCTGTGCCTCCCTTCTCAATATTCTTCAATTGTAACAATTAGTATCAGAGCTTTGTGCCTCAAAAGAATTATAACAACTTGAGGAGAATCCTAATGGGATCTAGGAGCATTCAAAAGGAACTCTTGATCTCACTTGAAAATGTTGACAAGCAAAAAATAGAAAACATTGAGTTGAAGGAAAATATTAAGGAAGTTGATGGTTTTATCAAGACACTCAAAGATTAGTGAACAAATCAAGAATTTGAGACAAAGGAACTTATTAATTAGATGAAATGTGATGGTAGCATTGTTATACAAGTTGAAAAATCTTAATTAGAGAAACTTGAGAAAGTAATCAAAAAAGAAGAAGAATTACAGAACAAGATGGAGATCATAGCTCTTAGGTTAACTAAAAAATTGAATGAAATGCAATTTTTTTTTGAAAAGGCTCTAAAGATAAAAATAGACAAATGTCACAAATTAAACACTTAGATTGGATAAACGAAACTTGATCTAGATGAAAGAAAGAATAATGAGCAAGACCTTGAGAAAGTGAATAAAGTTTTAAGGAATGACTTAGTTGAAGTAAATAAATTGAAAACTAGATAAGATAAGATAAAAATATTAATGTCCAACAAAAGACCAGAAAGAGGTCTATGGGACTGAAAGATTACAACAAAGTAGGACAGAAACCAGCAGGAGCACGCAAAGGTGTCCGAAGAGAAGCAACAAAAAGCAGTATGATGCTTTCATGGGTAAAAAGAAATCAGTCACAACATGAAACATGTGCCAATGCATAGAAATATTATACTGTCTTGGACCATTCCTAGAAAAATGTCGCTGGTGCATATAAGCAAAACGAGATCTGACATGTCTAGAAGGCTCATCAAGCCAAATAGAGCTAGAGGGCCTTTTCACACCACGCAAGGGGGATAAAGGTGTAAAAAAGGTAGTAATGAGCTGAGTAGATGGGGGTGGGTGTAGAAGTAGAGTCCGAATCATACTATCCCAGAGCATAGTAGCCTCACAAAGATATAGTGCAAGGCATCTCTGATCATAGTAGCTGAAGAAATCATAGAGAGAGAAACACTCCCTGAACAAACAAAAGAATCTCCCTCTGTAGATTCAAATTGAATACTAAAAAGCTTGATGAATAGCTAGAAAGACAAAGTGATGTAGGAGCATCTTGGTTGTAAGGAAAATCATGGATCACCCAAAAATATTTTTGTTTTGTCTTTTTCAATAACAACTATCTCTATGTAGAGTTGTTATTTCGGGAAGTACATTCGAGCTCATATTGTTTTGATTTCTTCCCTAGGGCTTTCATTTTAGACATCAACATGCCAGTAAAGTTTCATTGCAAGATCAAGTATACTTGTGAAGATGTTGTTTTTTTAAAGTATTGGGAGCATGGTACAAAAAAATTGAACTCAATTATGAAGGCTTTGGAGACTTTGAAAAGGGGTCAAGCCTTGGTTGATTAGAGATTACACAAGTTAGGTGTTGTAGGCCAACTCATGACATTTTTGGAATAGGGTCATAATAGTCAATCAAATCAACTAGTGACGAGTTATGGTCTCTAGAAGTTACACCACCTAAAATAGAAAAAAATAAAATGAATTTTCATCAAAATTTCTTTTGAGTTTTGAAAGTTGTTGGAGCCTATTCTTGCAATTTTCTTTTATTTCTCTATTATGTTGTGTGTGTTGGTGTTAATAAGATGATTTATCCTTTATCAAATGGTATTGGAGTAGAATTTCCTTAGTGTGTAGAGAAATTGTCAAAGGTGCGGGAGTTTGCACCAGAAACGTGGTTGTGAGTTCGAGTAAAAGTGTGAAAATACCTCCATGAAGAAACCATGGTGGAAGAGTTAGAGTTGAGATAAAAGAGGGTTTTAGAGCCCTCCAAAAAAAAGTGTAAACATTGCAAGAGGAGATCTGTAAAGGAATGAATATTTTAGAAAGAGAGAAAAGTGATGACAAATTGAAGAACAAGACCATGTTAAACATTAAGGAGCATAAGCATATAGAGCTTCTAAGAAGGATAAAATTTTCAGGGCCATTTTTAGGATTGGAAAAAGACCTAAGATTAAATTCTTCACATTTTGGGGAAATCTTAATATCGAGGAACTGGTTGAATTGATCAATGTATTAGAAGAATATTTTGGGTATGAAGATATCAAAGATCCCAAGAGGAAGAAAATTGTGAATGCAAAACTAAGGGATCATGTAAAAATCTTGGTAGTAGGAGATTCAATTGGAGTGAAATAGAAGAGGAAAATATAAAATCACCAGATTAGATTGGATGGTGGAGAAACTGAAAAGATAATTTATTCTAGTCAATTATGAACTTGATTTTTTGAAGAAAATGTAAGGGTTAAAGCAACAGAGAGATCTATTCAAGAGCATACAAAGGAGTTCTATTAGGCCCTCATTAGAACAAGTCATGCAAAAGTTGACAAGGAGAAAGTTGCATGTTACCTTAATGGGTTAAGGTCAAGTATTTAGGAGGAGTTTAGACTGGTTAGAGTGACAAGTATTTAAGAGGCATAACCATGTTCCTTAAGGGTGGAATATCGATTGAACACAAAATTTGAAAGAAAACAAGATGGAAGAGGTCCTGGTGGAAACTCTAGTAGATGGTCTTATGTAGGCCAAAATGAAGAGAAGAAAACAAATGATCAGTGCATTAGAAGTCAAAACTAGAGGGGAAATAATTTCAATCATTCCTATGGTCAAAATAATAGGGATCAGCGAGGAAGAGGAAGAGGGAAAGGACCAAGAAGATGAGGTTTTTGCGAACGTGTTTTCATTGGGGGTGAGAACATCATAGAGCTTATAAGTGTCCTCAATATGAAAGGAGAAATAATGAAATACCAGAAGGAAATGCACATGTTGCACACGTAGACAAAGATTCCAAGCCATCACATTGTAAAGATGCTAAAAGAGGAGAAATCTTGATTACCAGAATAGTCTTACTAAGTGATGAGAATGAACTTGAACAAAGGAAGAATTTGTTCTAAACTAGGTGCAAATGTAATGGTAAATTATGCAATTCCATTATTGATAGTGGTATCATATATTATCTTGTTTCTGAAGAAATGGTTATAAGTTGGAGTTAGAGAGAAGGAAGCATCTGAATTTTCTACCAAATTGTGTGGTAACAAAAGGATCATAATTCCTTGGTTAATAAACAATGTCTAGTAAAGTTTAAGATTGAGAACTATCATGATAAAATTTCGCGTGATATTATGCCTATGAATGCTTGGCATTTGTTGTTTGGTAATCCTTGGCAATTTGATTACTGTGTACTAGACACGATGGGTATGCAAATTCCTAATCTTTGACAATGGATGGAATTTGGCACAAGCTGAATCCATTAAAGGAAGTAGAAGAAAATTATGTAGTAATGCAAGAATATATTTAATGGATGGAAGGAATTTTCTAAAAGGTATGCAACATAAGCATACATATTTTTCTTTAATTGGTAAAGAGGAAGTAGAATATGTACTTGCATAAGTTGCAAATTTGTCAGATGAGTTTAAGAATATTGTATCTAATAATGTTCTTGATGGATCGCCACCTGTGAGAAGGATCAATTATCATATGGACTTGATTCTAGGAGCCAATTGTTTGAATGAAGGAGCACATAGAGTGCCACCAACAGAATGTGAAGACTTGAATAGACATATGTAGGAATTAATGCAGAAGGGGTTGATTCCAAAGAGTCTAAGTCCATGTGTTGTGTTAGTAAACAGATTTGTTCTTCGCAAAGAAATGTAAATAATGACTCAATATGCCTGAAAAGAAGAACAAAATGTACTAACATCTAAATGAGTTATCATTGATTGATAACTCTCATCTGAATTGAGAGGTACAACTCCCTCTTAGAAAGGTTTACAATGAATTAGATGGCTAGTTATGTCTTTTACTGAAGACACGAAGGTTTACTAACATTCACCCATCAGCATGGAATGAATGCGATTATCAAATTTAAGAATAGAATAAAGAGAGAAAGAATAGAAAATAGCCACACGACTACAATAAATCCCCTTTACATCGTAGAGAAATGAAGAAAACATACTATTATTCTACAACTATGAATAACCAAAGGACTGAATTCAAAATATGAAAGTAGTGCCCATATGATCAACAACAATCCCAGAGTTACATCTTTAGACGACAAGATCTAACAAATATAATCCATTTTTATTTTGAACTCATAACAGGAAATCATATAATTCACCTATCCCTGCAATTACAAAGAAATATAGAATAAGAAACTAATTCCTCTATCCCCATTTACAATCAGAAAATAATTCTTCCCCTGGCAGCCTTACGACTTCTGAAAAAGAAGAACCCCGACTTTTCTTCCACTTGTATATTTATCCTCTTTTTCTGAAAACTGATTCTTGGGAATAGTAAGCATTTAGTTATGAGGATGCTACATTACTTCTTTTTAAAACTTTCCAAAAGGTTCCCTATAGTTTTGATATAGGTGTGAATGGTTCACCTCGCTATTACCTCAAATACTTTCAAAACTGAGCCGTCTGTATACAATGATCGCCGCTTGGAATCGATATGTTATATCAAACATCTGGAAAACACATTCCTGGCTATCAGGGTTCACTTCTATAATTTGATACAGAGTCACTCTCCATCCTTGCAATTGTGCTTTCATTATAGTTGAAACTAAGCGATTG
Organism: Cupressus sempervirens; assembly: GCA_028749045.1. NCBI lineage: Eukaryota > Viridiplantae > Streptophyta > Pinopsida > Cupressales > Cupressaceae > Cupressus > Cupressus sempervirens. The sequence goes on along the minus strand of CM053790.1, from coordinate 810,689,116 downwards.
TGGAGCATCCTTCTTACTTTTTTTTAAAGGCTTCAATGCCAATTTGCGGGCTCTCGGGCTTCCATCTTATGGCCAATATGGATACATGTCGCTCTGTTTTGATCAGATGAATGTGCTTGCGGGGGTTTGGTAAAGCTTTTTCAAAACATGTATCGTGGCAAGTAATCTTGCAATTCCTTAGCGTGTAATGGATCCATGTGCTTTTACGACCATGTGCCTCCATTTTGAGGATCTAATTTTGGATTTCGTAGAGACATGTTCGGTTTCCATTTCCCGGGCATTCTGTCAAATAGTTATCATGTATTGTCTATGCCTACATCGTATTCTAACGAGTTCTCTTAGAGAATAACTTGTGGCTCATAGACACCAAGTTAATTGCTCATGATCAATCCACGATGAAGTTGATTCACTACTGTAATCGGTGAAATATCATCTTCACCCATCGAAATGGTATAGGGTAATATCGTTTCTCGCATATGATTATTCTCACAGTCGGCTCCATTACACATTGATAGTTTTGAAATTTGGATTTATGTTTTTATGAGTCACGGTGATCTTTGAAACCATGTCCCGCCAAGATTATTACTTGCTCACGTCCATTGAAGATGTGGTGACTGAGTATCGTTCAAACATATGCGTGCTCTTTCCGCAGATTTGCAATGCACGTACTTCACATATAACCCCAGTCACGATTTCTCCATCGATATTTTCATATTATAAAAACTATCATCTTCATGAAATACGCCTGCTTGATGCCCGTGAATCAACAAGGATTCCCATCAACATCTATAGCCACTTGATGGGAATATTTGGAGAGGATGATCTGAAGCATGGAGAGCACTACATTATTCAACATTCTAGAAATCATGTGGCATTTGAGATAAAAAGATAACCCCACTACAATTATATCCGGTGCCTTGCTGGTCGACATTTGGTCGAACACTTGGCTATCGACCTTTACGTTTTAGTTGTTTGCCTGTCAAAACCGTTTACCACCACTGGTTGAATTCGCATTTGCACATGGTTCATATGACTCCACATCTAGCACGCATGATTTCTCCTTCCAACAATTAATGTTCATGTTGACTTTTCCATGGGTATTTATATTTTTAGGGTCATGGTATGGCAGGCTCGGGAAATCTGTCAAACTGTTGGTGACCATCTTCATGTGTTGGGTTTGAAAGCTTTCGCAAGGAGAAATGATGCGTCCTTCTTTATGCTTTCTTACTAAGGGATGCTCGGTATTGAGAGCCCGAGACTCGACCCGATGCCTTTCTCAATGGAAACATGTTGAGAACTTCACCATGCTCCTCCAAGACAGAGTGGTTTGACTTCGAAACCTTTTGTAAGCTTGGCTTCTAAATGTGCACTATGAGCTTGTGTAAGCTAAGACGCATCCAACCTTTTACACATTCTTGTAATTAAATGGATGGGAGCGAGTGGGACTTCTCTCAAGTGTCAATTTTGTCAATTGGCTCTGGTACCTTGCCTATGTTCCCACATCTTTTTTTATTTATTTAGACATTTTCAGACCAAGCCTTAATTTGACTAGCAATGCTCATTGTGTTGACTGGCTTTAGACTTAGTCGTTGAACTTGCATATCTGAACTAATTATTGAACCTAAACTTGAACTGAACTAATGAACTACACTTCTGAGCTGAGAGCCTTAAACTATGCATATGAATTTCAATCTTCGAACTTTGAATCACTGAACTAATGAATTTCATATGAATGCCTTAAACTGCAGTACTTAGCCCTGTATGTAAAAACCATGAACTCTAAACCTTGAATCTTTTAATGGTGAGTCCCTAATGAACCAAGATACTAAACTTGAAAGTTTGTTTCATCTTTCTGGACTTTTGACCTTCTGATTCTGCATCCTTGAAGTGGTAGATGTTGAGTCTTAAGCTTTGAATCTTCACACCTTCAAACTTGAACTTGAACTTGAAACCTTTGGTTCAAGTTCAAGTTCAAAACGATATCAAGATGTTGCCTTTACGCAAGACAAACCTTACAAAGGCATTGTTAGCAACAAGAACCAACAAGAAACTGAGAGAATTTCCCCACAGGACAAATTTACGAAGTTTAAAAAATCGGGTGCGAAAGCATGCTTACATGTTGTACCACCAATATTAGCACTAGAGGAAAATGGAGAATGAAGCATGTCTATAGATGCTCAATCCATCAATAAGATCATGATCAAGTATATATTTCTCTTGCCAAGTATAGATGCTATTATGGAATGTTTGAGTCAATCTGTATACTTCACAAAGATAGATGTGAAAAGTGGATAGTACCAAATCCAGATCAAATAAAAAAATGAATGGAAGAAAATCTCAAGACAAAGAAGAGCTTGTATGAGCAGTTAGTCGTGCCTTTTAGGCTCACCAATGTACCAAGCACATTCACACACCTCATGAACAAGGTATTAAAATAATTTATGGGTAAGTTTTTTGTTGTTTATTTGGATGTTATTTAGATCTTTAATAAGACATTGGAAGAACACATAGTGCATATCCAAAGGTTGTTTGAGAGGTTAAGAGCAGAGAAAGTATAGATTAATCTTAAGAAGTGTAATTTTGTAAAGGAGTTAGTGTATTTGGGATTTGTGGTCTCAACAAAAGGTCTAATTCTTTTTTAGGATAGATGTACGATATCTTTGAATGAATGACCCTGAAGAGTGGTAGTGAGATAAGATCTATTTATAGTTCAACTAGCATTTTCAAAAATATTATTAGAATTTTATTAGTGTTGGTTGGCTCTTGATTGAAACAATGAGAGGGGATAGGAAAGAGTTTACGAGGACTGAAAAAGAAGACAAGAGTTTTAAGTTATTGAGATAGAAAACTATAGAACAACCTATTTAAGCACTTCCAAATTTTAATAAGGTGTTTCAAGTAGTGTGATGCTAGTGGTAGTGTCATTGGAGCTATTTTGAGCGAAGAAGGTAGACCTATTGCTTATTTCAACGAGAAGTTAAATGATGCCAAAAGAAAAAAAATATGTTTATGATAAGGAGTTTTATGCTATAGTTCAAGCATTGAAGAAGTGGAGACACTATCTTTTGCCTGAAGAGTTCTATCTATTTATTGATCATCAATCTTTGCAATATTTAAATAGTCAAAGAAAATTGAACCGGAGACATTCAAAATGGGTTGAATTTTTGCAGACTTACACATTTGTTTTAAAAACTATTGGTGTAATTAAATATTCACTAATTACACTCTACTTAAGCTTATTAGGGTAATACATTGTATAGTAGTTTGGCATTGAGACACCTAGGAGTTTGCATTTTAATTAAGCACACGGTGTAGGAGAATTCCACTCTAGATGGTGATAATTTTTATCTCAATCCACCTTTAGTGCACATATTACATTATCATCTTTATCATTTCACACACTTTATTGTATAATGGAGAATGTGTAATATCCCTTGCCCAAACTGACTGATTTTAGCTCAAAGAATATAAAAAAACATTTGTAGTGCTGCCTTTCAATGCTAAGAAATTTAGAATGTTTGCAAATGATATTACAATGCCTCTTATAATGAGTTAATATGCAAGTGCAGTTCTTTTGATATTTTCAATGCTTATACATGGAAACTAGATATGGAATGCATACCTACAACCAATTGACATTTTGACAAACAATTGACATACAACTATTATGCTGATCATATAGGCTATTAGATGGACATTTCGTCAAACAAATGGTATGCAACATGTATCTCCTTTATTGAATTCATTCTCATGTACAATGTTGCTATGAGTTTACCAAGACAAATGGCTTACAATAATGACTACAGTAATGCCAAAATTTGATTTTGAATTATCACAACAAGATCACATGCCCTAAAAAATTACAATGTTAACTACTAATAGTTGCAAGAGGAACTTGATAATAGTGATGCCCAAGGATGGAGATGAATCAAGCATATGTACAATAGTGCAACATCGTTCTTGCGTACTATAGCAACCAACAAAAAATGTATGCTCCAATTTAAGCGAAAATAGAACTCCTGCATTGAAGCTTTCTTGAATACCAAATTTAGTGGATATTTGACCACCTCAAATGGTTGCAACACTGAAGAGTTGATGTTCTCCAATCGCTGACTAAAATTGGAAATCTTAGTTTCTTCTCCCAATTTTATATCAAATGCAATTCACAATGATAAGATGATTAACAATGAAGGTCTCACCCCCTGCTTCGGTTGACCCTCCTAGGGGTCAGTTGTCGTCTATCTCTCATAGGGTGTTAGCTGAGGCCTTTGCATCCCCTGGGTTCCACGGGTCTTTGTCCTCTGAGGATTGGGTGACCGAGGCAGCGAAGTTTGAGGACGGTTGGATTGCGGTTAAAGGGAAGAAGGCTAAGCCTTCTGCTCCCCCTTTAGATATGACCCTTCGATCGCGTAAGGGTAACCTCATTTTAAAAAGATAATCTTTTGTTCCCTTATGCTGATTGGTTTTTCTGGGTTGGTGTTATGGTCTTGTCTTTGGTTTTCTGGTATCTGGTTTGGATAGCCTTCCTGGCTGCTTTGCTCCAGTCTGATTGTCCTTTCAGCTTCAGAGTTTTCGGTTATTTTTACTGGTCATATCTGCTGGTTTCAGGTCCCTGCAAAATCTGGTTTAGTTGTTTAGCTGGTTTCAGGTCCTTTTAAAACCTGGTTGTGCTTAATGGTTTATCTTTCTCTTTGATGTAATGGGTTTCGGGGCCCCTTCAAAACCTGCTTTTACCTTAATCTAAAACAATGAAGGTCTCATCTCTATTTATTCTTTTCCTTCACCCTTCTAGAAGGAAATAAAATATTAGTTAATTGCATTCTCTAGAAGTTTCTCCCTTGCAATACAATAATTAATTGTGCTTCTAGAAAATTAAATTAATTAAATATAAAATCATCTTTTAATTTTAATTTTTTTTAATGACTTTATAAGAAATTAATTTAATCAATTTCTCCTTATTTCTTCACTTAGCCTTCAGAGAATGTAAAGGCTAATAAATCCACTGAGTTGCTAAAAAGATGGGGACATTACAGTCTGCCCTCCCTGAAATTGCTTGTCCTCAAGGAACTTCAAGTCTGGATGCTACAAAATCCCCTCATTCTTCCATGTCGCATCCTCTACTAGTAGGTCCTTCCATTTCACCAAATACTCCCTTATAGTACACCGCCTCAAGTTTCTTTCCCTAAAATCAATGATAGCCTCTGGCACCAATACCAATTTTCCCTCATCATCCAAGGGTGGAAGTACTGTAGAAGGAACAATATGATGTCCTAGCACCTTCTTGAGGCATGACACATGAAAAATGTTGTGCACTTTGCTCTCTGCCGGCAAATCTAACTCTTAAGCCACCTCTCCCACTTTCTTGATAATCCTGAATGGACCATAGTATCGTGGCTTAAGTTTCTCAGCACCACTCTTCTTGAGAGTGGATTGATGGTAAGGCTGCAACATAAGATACACCATATCTCCAACCTCAAAAGTTCACTCAGTCCTCTTCTAGTCTGCATATTGCTGTTGCTAATTCTGTGCCTTGGTTATATTATTCTTGAGAGTCTTAACAATTTCTTGACTCTCCTATAAAAAATCACTTGCACTGGGCACTCTACTATCACTCAAAAGTAGATCCATAAAATTGGATGCCTCATACCCATACAGGGCCATAAAGGGTGACATTTAAATAGACATGTGATAAGTGGTATTGTAGCAATACTCACAAAGATAAATTCACTTTACCCATGCCTTTTGTTGCCTTGCTATATAATTTTTGAGATATTCCTCCACCCATTTATTCACTATCTCCATCTAACCATCTATCTGAGGGTGGTAGCTAGTACTTTGAGTGAGCTCTATCACACACAACCTGAATAGCTCATGCAAAAAGTGACTCCTAAACCTATTGTCTATGTCACTCACAATGCTCTGAGGTAAGCCATGTAATCTAAATATTTCCTTGAAGAACAACTCTGCCACCTGTGTAGTAGTGTATGTAGCAATAATCAGAAAGAAGTGTGTAAAATTCATAAGGTGATCCACAACCACATATATGCAGTCCTTGCCTCGGGCTCTAGGCATTCCTGTGATGAAGTCCATAGATAAGAACTCCCAATTCCTATCAAGAATTAGAAGTGGCTAAAGTAAACTAGCTGGATAGAAGTGTTCCTGCTTATTCTTCTGGCAGATGGGACACTCCCTAACATACTAAAGTACTTCTACTTTGAGCCCTTTCCATGTGAAGCGCTCTCTAATCTGTCGGTATGTCTTGTAGAAACCAAGATGTCCTGCCATAGGTGAATCATGAAAAGATTTCAGAATCATCCTCCTCACTGTTGAACCCAAGACCAAAAATATTCACCCTTTGTAAATGATGAGCTAATTCACAAGGGTGTATCTGTTGTCTTGAATAATTCCATCTATAAATTTGGCTGTCCATGCATCCTTTGAATACTCTGCAAGAATCAAGTGTCTCCAATCCTCTGTTATGTCCATCAATAAGCTGAAATAGGGCCTACGTGATAAAGCATCAACAACTACATTATGTGTCCCCTTAAAATATGTAATATATCAAAGTTATAGGATTGTAACTTGCTCACCCACTTTTGCTACCTATCGTTGAGATTTCGTTGCCCCAAAAAGTGTTTTAGGCTATTATGGTCAGTTTTGATACAAAATTTACTACCTACCAAATATTGCTTGAATTTAGCCAAAGCATGCATAATGGCTAACATCTCCTTATCATATATGATGAAGCTCTGCTTTGACCCTCTTAATTTCTTGCTCTCATAAGCAATAGGGTGCTTCTCCTACATAAGCATTGCTCCAATGCCCTCTCTAGAAGCATCACAATGTAGCTCAAAAGGTTTTCTTAAATCTGGTAATTCTAACACTGGACATGAAGTCATCAACTCCTTAAATTTCTCAAAACACTCTTGTGCCTTAGGAGTCCACAAGAAAGCTCTCTTTCTTGTCAAGTCTATCAAGGGTGTTGCATGCCTGGAATATCCATCCACAAACCTTCTGTAGAAACCACATAATCCCAGAAAGCCCCTTAACTATGTAAGGTTCACCGGTGAAGGCCAGTCCACAATGGCATGAATCTTTTTAGGATCCATGTGTATGCCTTCTGCACTGATGATGTGACCTAAACACAACAACTCTGTTATACCCAAATCATATTTTGACTCCTTTGCATACAAGGACTCTTTGCCCAATATATCCAACATCATGTCAAGGTGAACCAAGTGCTTCTCTCAAGATCTACTATACACCAAGATATCATCGAAGAAGACAAGTGAAAATTTGTTCAACTGAGGATGGAAAACCTTATTCATTATTGCTTGAAAAGTAGTAGGTGCATTAGTTAGCCCAAATGACATAACTACAAACTCAAAATGGCCACAATGACATCCAAAGGATGTCTTCTTGATGTCCTACTCTATAACTCTGATCTGGTGATAACTTGATCTAAAATCTATTTTTGAGAAGAAGCAAGCTCCATGAAGTTCATCTATTAACTCCTCGATCCAAGGAATGAGGTACCTGTTTTTAATTGTCTTCCTATTAAGCACCCTGTAATCAATGCACATCCTCAATGTCCCATCCTTCTTCTTCACCAACATCACTGAAGAAGCTAAAGGAGACTTGGTCTAATGTGGCCCATAGCAAGTAAATCCTTTATGGTTTTTCAATTTCATCCTTCAACCTCTTTGGATGCTTGTAAGGTGTAACCATGATGGGCTTAGCCCCCTTCCTCTAACTCAATGAGATGCTCAATACCCTTGTGTAGTGGTCTACTTGGTGGAATGCCACTGAACACCTTAGAGTGTTTAACTCTAAGCTCTTAAATATCAGGAAGATATTCAGTCTTCTGTTGTCCTTCTTGTGATGGCATTAACATGCACTTTTCTGCCCACTCTACCTAATCATGTTGAATCAATCTAGCTATCATCCAGAAAGAGACCATTCTAAAATCACTGTCCCTAATTGCCTTAAGAATCTATGTCTTCCCATTCACTTTGAACCTCATCTCCATCTCCTTGAGATTAAGAGTGAACTCACCAATATCATGCAACCAACTCATCCCAAGGACTATATCTGTATCTCCCATAGACACAACATAGAAATCTGCCTTGAAGGCATAATTATTAACTTCCAAAGGGAGTGCAGTGACCTTATGATCACAATTGAGGACATAACCATCAGCTACCCTCACTCTAATTCCCTCAAAATCCTCTATTTGTATGCCATGCTTCTCCACCAAGCTAGCATCAATGAAATTATGAGTGATACCAGTATCAACCAAAGTTATAACTTGCTGTCCAGCAAGTACTCCTCTCATTCAAAATGATTCTTCTTGCTTAATACTAGTGAGATGAGCTTCCCTAAGTTGCTCATCTCCTTCCCCATTCGTGCACTCCATTTTAGACAAGTTTTCAGCCTTGTCTTCCTTTTCTTCACCATCTATTTCTACTATATCAGACTGCTGGTCTGAATTATCTGATTTTGATTCCTCATAGTATGCCCACATAACTCTATTAGCTTTTCCCTTTGGTCTAAGAGGATAGTCATGGTTTGCATCATGGGGTCCCTTACAATAGAAACATCATTTTTTCTTCCCCAAATCATTTAATGTTTCCATGTCAAAAGGTGCTGGAGTTTTATCTTTAGAATCATTTTTAAAATTAGTCCTCTCTAGTTTATTATTAAATTGTTTGTTGTCCTTACTAGAAGATGCTCCTTTGGAGTGAAATTTGTTTGTTGAGACTACATGTTCCATACTTCTTGCCTTTTTCATAGTTTCTTGTAAAGAAATGGGATTAAATGCCTTTATCCATCCTCTCAGTGGTTTGGATAGGCCCTCAATGAAAAGAACTATCAATCTACACTCCGAAATGTTTGGCACCATGACTGCCAATTGCTGAAATTCACCAATGAAATACTCCAATTTTCTTGTTTATTTCAGGTGTGCTAATTCCCAGAAGTAAACCTCTAGATCTTTCTTGTCAAATCTTTCAACCAACCTATCCACGAAGTCCTAGTACTTTGTCACCTGATTATGGTGAAGTGTTACCATACAATGGTAGCACCAATCATGTGCTACTCCCTCCAAATGCAAAGTGGCATATTTGATAGCTTCAATCTCTATCATTGGCCTCAGTGGCAAGAATGTGTCAAGCTTGAGTTGTCATCTTACCACTCCCATCAAATGTAGGCATAGTAAGCTTGCTTGTAGCCCTCTTCAGCTCACCATTTTGACCCCTAGGCCTCCTATCCTATCTGAGTGACCTATAATGTTCTCTCCTCTGATTTTCAAAGTGTTCAAAGGTCATCCTCTCCCGAACCTACAGTGCCAATAATTCCCATTCATCATTTGCAACCATAAGGACATCTGCAAATGTCTCATCCTCAACTTCCTTTGTTGGTTCCTGTACTGGTTCCTCTCTAACAAAAGTAGGACATGTGGGCCTATCTGCTATTTTGGAAAGAGTTCTATGAGTTCTAGGTGATCTCACTGCACTTTTGTTATCCTCTTGTTCTAAATTTCATCTGTCCTATGGGTTCATGCACTCAACCATGGTGTTGAGTGCCTGCAAAGCCTAAGCCATTCGCTCTTGTCTTATGACCATTGATCTAAAAAATTTTCTTATTTTCTAATCCTCATTCCTATTGTCTCTTGGTGGGCTACGCTCTTGCATGCCACCCATGGTGTCTGGCTGCCTAATAAAATATTGTTCCCTACCAAACAAATCTCGCATGATAGTGAAAAATCTGTGAGAGCCAACCCCAGGTGGCTTGTGATTGTTAAACCCTTAGGATGGCAGGATTTAGCTTTGATACCAATGTAATATCCCTTGCCCAAACTGACTTATTTTAACTCAAGGAATATTTTCAAACACTTCTATTATTTTCTTTCAATGGTAATAAATTTAGAATGTTCACAAATGATATTACAATGCCTCTTACAATGAACTAATATGGAAATGAAGTTCTTTTGATATTTTCAATGCACATACATGAAAACTAGTTATGGAATGCATACCTACAATCAACTAACATTTTGACAAACAATTGACATACAACTATTATGTTGATCATATATGCTATTAGATGGACATTTCGTCAAACAAATGGTATACAACATGTATCTCCTTTATTGAATTCATTCTCATGTACAATGTTTCTATGGGTTTGCCAAGACAAATGGCTTACAATAATGACTATAGTAATGCCAAAATTTGATTCTAAATTATCACAGCAAAATCATATGCCCTAAAAAATTACAATGTTAACTACTAATAGCTGCAAGAGGAACTTGATAATAGTGATGCCCAAGGATGGAGATGAATCAATCATAAGTACTGTAGCATGGTATCATTTTTGCATACTATAGCAACCAACAATAAATGTATGCTCCAATTTAAGCACAAATAGAACTCTTGAATTGAAGCTCTCTTGAATGCCAAATTTAGTGGATATTTGACCACCTCAAATGGTTGCAACACTGAAGAGTTGACATTCTCCAATGTCTAACTAAAATAAAAAACCTTAGTTTCTTCTCCCAATTTTATATCAAATGTAATTCACAATAATTGGATGATTAACGATGAAACTCTCACCTATATTTATTCTTTTCCTTCACCCTTCTAGAAGGAAACAAAATATTGTTTAATTGCATTCTCTAGAAGCTTCTCCCTTGTAATACAATAATTAATTGTGCTTCTAGAAAATTAAATTAATTAAATATAAAGTCAGCTTTTAATTTTAATTTTTTTAATGACTTAATAAGTAATTAACTTAATCTCAACTTGGATGTTGATGACCAGAATGAGGTTGTTAACTCCATTCCCAAGATCATTGGTAATGTTGATAATGGGGCCTTACTGGCTATACCTAAGTATGATGAAATTAGAAAGGCAATTTTTGATCTTTTGGTTGAGAAGGCCCCTAGCCCTGATGGTTTCCCCACTTTCTTCTTTCAGTTGTATTGGGATATTATTCATGTTGATATTGTTAAAGCTATCCATGAATTCTTTGATGCTAAAGACCCACTGAAAGAGGTTAATGCTACTTTTCTAGTTCTAATTCCTAAACTTACCGAGGCGGATACCTTTGGTTCTTTCAGGCCTATCAGTCTTTGCAACTCATTTTATAAGATCTTTGTGAAAGTTCTTGCTAATAGACTTATCAATCTTCTTTTAGAGATCATCTCACCCCAACAGTCAGGCTTTGTTCCTAGCAGGAAAATTCTAGATTCCATCATGGAAGTCCATGAAGTTATCCATTCTTTGGAGGCGGGGAAGCAGGAAGGATTTCTTCTCAAGTTGGATCTTTCGAAGGCTTACGATAGGGTGGACTGAGGGTTTTTGGATAGAATTATTGAAGCTTTTGGTTTCAATGCTAAAGTGAGGAAGCTGTTATCCCAACTAGTTTCCACTCCCACCTTTGCGGTCCTTGTGAATGGGCCCCCCTCTAATTTTCTTAAACCCTCTAGGGGTCTTCGCTAGGGAGACCCTTTATCCCCTATCCTCTTCATCATTCTGGCTAAAGGCCTAGGTAGACTCATTTACTCCAGTAGGGGCAGAGGGGATTTGGTGGGTTTGAAACTGTCTTCTAGTCCTTCGGTGTTTACACACCAGTAGTTTGTTGATGATACTATTATGGGGGGTGATTCCTCAGTGAGGGAAGCTAGATTTATTAAAAAAAATTCTGAACACTTACTCCAGAGCCTCTAGGCAACTCATTAACTGGGACAAGAGCTCGATGCTTTTCTTCAATGCCCTGATTAGAAGAGAGAAGAGAATAGTTGATATTTTGGGATGCAAGGCTAGATCTCTTCCTTCCACTTACTTAGGGCTTAAACCTCCAAACACCTTTTGGGATAATCTAGTGGATAGATTCAACATGAAGCTTGCTTGTTGGAAAGGTATTACTTTGAGCTAGGTGGGTAAAGTGACTCTAATTAAATCTACTTTACAGAATTCACCTACTTATGCTCTTAGCCTTTTTTCTATTCCCTCCAAGGTGGCTAACCACCTTGAAGCTATCCAAAGGAACTTTATGTGGTTAGACACTAATGAGAGCAAGAAATACCTGTTGGTGGCATGGGATTCTATTTATAAATCTAAGAAGCAAGGGGGTTTGGAGATTTGTAAGTTGAAACAGTTCAACTTAGCTCTTCAAGCGAAATAGATTTGGAGAATTTTCAATGACAAAGGTGAATGGAGAGATATTTTGATGTCCAAATATGCTAATGATCTCAATCTTAAATAGTTCATTAATAGGGATTTTGACCCTAGTGGATCTTCCATCTGGAATGGTCTTATGAGAACTAAGGATCTTGCCTTTAAGAAAGCCAAATGGCATATGGGTAGTGGGGAAGATATTAACTTTTGGCTTGATGATTGGCTTAGTTCAGGTCCTCTCTGAGAAAATGAGGCTTTCAACACATGGGCTAATGTTTGCATTGAAAGATTTGGAAGCAAGGTGAGTGACTACAAAATTCACAATGGGTGGATTGACCTGGTAGAGGTGTCTAAGGAGCTGAAGCCATTGATGGATATAGTTAGACATATTCCTCTATCCCACAACAAAGATGTCATTATTTGGGGGGAGACTGTTCATGGTCTTTATATTGTGGCCTCTAGCTATGAGACACTACAATTATAGGGCTAGGCCCTAGTGTGGGCCAAAGCCTAGTATCTGGGCCTTATCCCAAAGATCAACATTTTCTTTTGGATCTTGCTCCAAAATTGTATTCCCACAGTGAATAACCTCACCAAAAGAGGTAACATGATTCCCAATAGATGTATCTTATGCAAAAATAATAATGAGAGTGTTGACTGATGAGGCTAAATAGTGCCTCTATTTCATGATAGTTTTTAAACACTTTGTTAATACTCTGTTTCACTTTCATCAAGACATTTGTGAACCTATGATTACCTAAACCAATGATTAACCTATGGGTAGATAGTACATCATCTTTTGCCAATATCATTTATATGATGCAATATTTCATATAATAATCAAAATGTGTGTTCTTATATTTGAATTTAATTTGAAAATGCTTATTTGCAATTATCTCTACATTATAACTAACCTATTAATAGTGAGTTGTGTTTTAACAGTTTTATGTATTGTTTCCATGTAATGAATTTCTGAAATATAATGAAATAGGTTTTGGCTTCTATCATGTGTTAGTAGTTTAGTTGAAGCTGACCAAGGGGGCCCACTTGGGAGGTGGATTAGATTAGGATAGTATAGATTTATTTCCAAGCATTTTTAGTATTACAAGTAGAAGTTGTAAGTTCCTTCCTATAGCATCATACTATGTGAATGTTCTTGCAACATTTATGAGAACAATTATAGTGGATGAACTGAGTTGGAATTTATGTTAGTCTTTCATTGTATTTCCAGTATTCATAGAGTTAAGTTTGTTAGTTTCCTATAGCAATTGTGTAAGTTCTTTTCCTTGCACTTTACTTTCATGCAGCATAAGCATAGTGACTGATTAAGAGACCTAGTGCACATACTGTGCCAACCATTTCAAGTATACATCCCTAGGTTGACAAGATTAAATGCACCTCATAGTGGGAAAAATAATCCTTAGATTGAATACATTATTCCTAAGCATGGCTTAGAGCATGATTATTATATACCTATTGTGAAGTGGATCATTGACCATATGTTTATACACTGTCCTTTTATTAATTCTATCTGGTCTCTTTTCTTATTTTTTTAAACCTGTCCTGGTGTTTTCCATCCAATATTTTGGAGCTCTTTATTCAAAGGAAATTTGGGATGGCTGATAAGGAATCCAAGACTTTATGGATATGGGCCTTACCTCATGTGTGCTGGGGGGTCTAGAAAGAGCAAAACAACTGAATCTTCAGGGATAAGGAGTTAAATGCCAAAGTGGTTTTTCACAAATGTCTCAATGCTTTGATGGAAAATTACACCTATACTAAAGGTCCCATCCCCCCTTTGAATGCAATGGTCAAAGAAAAAAGGGAGGGTTGCAGTTAGTCTTTCCCACTTGAGGGTTGCTTAAGGCCAATTTTGATGGGGCGACAAAAGGCAACTCAAGAAAGGCCAAGGTTGGTGGCATCATAAGAAATGTGCACGAGAAAGAGATTTCTTCTTTTTTTGCCCCCTTAAGATTCAAACTAATCATTATGTGGGGCCATTGCAGTCCACCAGACAATCAAGTTAGCAAAAGAAATTGAAGTAAAATTCCTTTGGATGGAAGGAGACTCTAAAAACATTATTGATTTCCTTAATGGTAGGAACAAGCCTACTTGGACTACTAAAAATATTATTGATGAATGCATCCAGAACCTTCAAACTTTTGAAAAAACCTACGTGGCACATGAGTATCGTGAAGCCAACAATGTGGTGGACAAGTTGACGAATTGGGTAGTCAAGTATAATGAGGCAGCTAAGTGGACTGATGGACATGATATCCCATTAGAGTTTAATGAGGTCATTGAAAGGGATCGTATCCTAGGTAGATTGGGTATAATTAAATGCCATAATGAAAGTTAGTAAGTTGTGGGCTGCAGTTAGTAATAACATGTGTGGATTTATTATGATAATCAATGATTTATGAGGAATATGTAGAGTTGTGAGGTGGAAGTATGATATTTCTCGTACTTCCCATATCTACAATATCCATCAACCTATGTCAAGTACCACTGGTGGGAAGAAAATTCACAAGGTGAAAAGAAGGTGTAAGAATATGAGGAGAGCCGAAGACTTGTAGGTTTTGAAGGGTTTTGATACTAACCATAGGGACTACATTGAGAAGAACACCATGGTTGGGGAAAGACACAGGAGGGAACCAAATGATGAAGCCTAGAAGCGGAGAAGAAGATCTAAGGTGTGGAACATCCAGAGGAGAGGAGAAATAAAAAAAATATTGAACGCCTCCATGGATGGAAACCCTCTGTAACCAAAAGTATGGTTAGAAACTGGAATGGGGGCATGGTTAAAATCGATGGGGTGGAGTTCTTTGTTACAGAAGAAATTATCTCCTAGATTACTAGCATCCCTATTATTGGCAAGAAATTTTACAAAGACTATAAAGTATCTGGGCAAGTAGTGGTGGAGTTTACTAAGAACCAAGAGGAGAAATATGTGCTTGTGAAGAAAGGTACCCATCATATCCTGAGCTCTATCAAGCCTCTGTGGAGATTTGTGCTCTGTGCCATCATCAAATATATTACTCTTGATACTAGGTTTGATTGCATATGCACTTACCACTTCGTGCTTCTCAACCATTTCAGGTAGGGGTAAAAATCTCTATCCCCTTCTACCTTTACTCATCCATCAATGATAATATTAATGAGTATAAAGAAAAGAAAACTAGAAATCTAGCACTCCATGAGGGGCTACTGCTATTAATCTATGAATACTTCAAAGCTAGGACTATTAGTAAAAAAATCAAAGATAGGAAAGAGGGCAAGAAAATAAAAGGGGATTCTAATGAGTCTGAGGAGACTTATTTGTCTTCATATATAGAGGAAAGTCTTGAGATGCACATGGATTCAGAGGACTCTAAGATCCCGTATCATGGCTTGGGAAAAAAAACCCTCAAAACTGACATCAAGGAGAAAAATATGCACCCCAAGCCCACACAAGACATTGACACTTCTTCGGACAAGGGTTACAATGAACAGGTTGAAGGGATGGACACGGGTGAAGATAGTGCTGAGGTAGAGGAGAAAATCAGGGAAGGGGATGTTAAGGAATGAAAGAAGAGTAAGAGGACCATCAGTATCAAAGTGTTAGCAAGCAAAAAGAAGGAGGCCACGGTGTTAGGGAATCAGAAAAGGAAAACCCCGGATGACAACAAGGACAAACAAGGGGAGGAGAGTGAGAAGGTGGAAGGGGACTTGATTGATAGGGAGGGACCCGAATAAGGCTACGAGGACTTTGGAACTAGTACCTATAGATGCTTAGTCATAGAGAAGGATAGGAAGGTGGTGTGGAGGAACTTTGACTCTGCTTCAGCCAATATGGGCATTAAATGGGAGCTAATCATAACTTAGGTCAAAGAAAATGAAGAGGGCAGAATCCAGCTAGAGGAGTTGATCGATCCTACTCTAGTCATCCTTAGTGACATTACTAAGGAGAACTCAGACATGGATGTCCTTAAAAATGTGAAGAATAGCGTGGTGGACAGCTTCCAGACCACTAAGTGGCTTTTCCACGAAATCCTTGACCTCAAACACATAATGAGCACTTTGGAAAGGGAGACCTATAGCTTAAAGAATAGGGTCAATGAGGATGAACAAATCATGGACATAAGGGTGGAGGAAGTCAACAAAATAACTCATGTGATGGATAGGACAATGCAAGGTATAGTTGAGCAGAGCTTTAGCATCCTCAAGGACAATGAGAACATGAAAAAGTTCATCCACTATGCAAACGATCAGAGCATCAACAAGGAGCAAGACCCTAACACCCACAACTTAAAGGACAAGACTTTGGATGAAGGCACAAGGAAGTGAACCAGATCCAGTACTAGGAAAAGGGATACCTTAGCCCCAGATTACGAGCTTTCTAAGATGAAGGAGACAGTAGGCAAGCTGTCGGAGTTTGAGATCAACATAGCTTAAATGCTGAGAGACATCATCTGAACGCCTTGGCCTTTTTTGGGCTGCCTTGGTTTTTTGGCATCTCTCCCTTACTTTAATTCTATTCATATCTTTATTTATGGAGATGTTCTTTCTTTTTGCTTTTAGGCTCAGTTTGTAGACTTTTATGCTCTATTGTAGACTATTTTTTTATGTTCGAGTTTTAGGGCCCTTTTAAAGCTTGTTTTCCTTAATAAAAAACTTAATCAATTTCTCCTTATTTCTTCACTTAGCCTTCAAAGAATGTAAAGGCTAGGAACTCCACTGAGTTGTTAAAAATATGGGGACATTACAGAATGATCCACCTTTGGTGGACATGTGATTCAACCTTGCGTAGGTGATAGGTTATCTTCTCCTTATCATTGTCTCTTATTGTCATTCTTGTATAAGGAGGCCTATTATATACATTTTACTCACTTTTATGTAATTCATTAGACTCAATCAATCATGTCCATGTAATCTATTGATGTTAATTTCCATAATATCATTTTTGTATCTTAATAAAATTGTCTTTCCAATCGCTTGTGGAAATTATCTTGGGCTTTCATTTGATCTTGGGGATATTGTAGAGTCACCTAAAACTCTGACATGGTATTAGTGCTCTCAAGGTGTGAAGACCTCTTCTTAGGATAACAATCTTGGCTTGATTCAATTATAGGTGCAAAACTTGACTCTTTCAACATCACCATTACATCCAAAAGTCTATTTTGGTTAAAGTTGACTATAAATATGCCTATATTCAATGAAAATCAAATATGAGACAATTTTTTCTTTGAGAAAATTGAGTTGTATGACCCAATCTACAAATCCACTACACTCATTAAATAAAAATAAAAAAATTTATGCATCTGTTTATTTTAATTTTTCATTTGCAGCTTTTTTATTTTTATTATCATGATAATATTGTTCGAGATATCCCCAAGATATCAACTATTTTTTTGATTATAATTTTTTAACAATTATTGTTAGAAGGTGGATGTGAGATCCAATCTTCAATGATTGAAGGCAAGGTTCACATCAACTTGGTGAGTGAACCAAGATCCACATTCTAACTTTGAAGCAAAAGCTTTAGAACCCACACGTGGGGCACTAAAACATTGTTAAAAGTCCACAATAGAGTGCTCCATCTACTCCCAATACATCAAATGCAACACTCCCTAGTAGGACATTTGAGCATAATTGATTCGTAGACAATAAACCACAAACAACTCATGTGACACACTTTTTCGTGGGCTTCCACAATTCACAACCCGCCATTTATAGCTTGAGTCAAAATTCCATTGTTAGAGAATTATTTTGAAGCCCATGGTCCCGATATCTAGATCTAATAGCTCTAATAAGAGCGACCTACACTCTAATCCCACAAAGAAAAACTTGCCTATGTTTTGGTAATAGATAGTTTCAGTAGACCATTAGTGCCTCTAATTGGGTTGATTACATGGATTCACCTTCTACAAAGCACAATTGACAATCCAATAAGCTTGATGTTCATAATTGGTACATTGTCCATCCAATATAGTCCGACTCTTAATCACTGCTTGCAAGCATTAAATAATATTGGCATTACACTCTTATGACTCATCTAGTTTAATTAGATCCAATCACTATAATCTCAAATAGTAGACCCCCACCTTTTCCTAGCACTCATGAATGATTTGATTGCCACACCTCTACACACATTAAGATCTGCCAAATCATCTCTACCACATCAATTTTATCAAGTTAGCAAATGAGTCTTTTTTGCCACAATATCCAAATTTTGCTCATTATTTAAATACCCATATACATGTCATTATTTTGTTGTGACGGTCATGCAACCATCAAATTTAATTACTAAACTTTTGATGTCATCATGGATTTAATAATGCTTTCACCATTATCATTTTGGTTTTGAATTCATTTTTAAAATGCCCATATCTTGCTCAATTTTAATCTTTTTCTCAAGTACTAATTTTTGATTTGGGATAGAATTTCCCAAAGTTTATAGTAGTGCATGGTTTTGCATTTTGGTGGCTAGATTAATCATAATTTTCAAATTTTTATGAGTGCACCTATCTCATCTTGCATTTTACAACTTCCAAAGCTTCATTTGGGTACATATAGTAATATTTTTAGGTGTGTTTTTTTGAAAGTGAATGATTTTTTCTCTACTTTCTAGATAATTAGTTTTTAGTGATTTGGAGTGGACATATCACTTTCAAAAATAGGTCATTTTGAGGCTTTAATTGCACTTAGTAAATACCTGGATTTTAGTTTTATGATTTGCACCAGTAATTTGAAGGAGGTATGTTGTATATCCTTTTGCATATGGATTTCAATTACATATTTATTTCAAATCTATTATGGGTTATGTGCAGATAGTTATATTTTTTGTTGCAAGTTTCCTTACATGGAATACCAAGCTTAACTTGAAACTGATCGAAAGTACGAACAACATGAAAGGTTGTAAAAATAACTTTCCTTAAAAGATTAACAGGTAAAATGATAGAACCTTGAGGACGATAAAGAAAACCATTACAAGTTTGAATCCATACAGGAGTTACTATCTCTATGAAAGCCTTTACTAAAAAGGTGTTCTTCAAGGATAAGATTTACAATAGAAGAAGGATCAACCAAAGTACTATGAGAAGGAATGTGAAAAACTCTAATCATGATGTAAAAAGGACCATTATGTTCTTTAAACATATCGGTCCGACTAAAGCTAATAAGAGGTGTCTGTTTATGTTCACGTGGAGAAGAAATCAGAGGTTGAGGGTCCAACTCAACATGATTAACCACATGATTCACTTGTTTCATTTTCTCATCATAATTGATAAGGTGATTAGAATAAGAAGTTTGATTAATGCCATTCCTTGAGTGGGAAGGTAAAGGATTAGTTTAAATCTAAAACTTCTTATTAGGTGACACAATTTATTTATTCATATTATTAACTTGAGTATTAATATATAGTCATAGAGTCAATAAGGTCCTAAATAACATTCTTCAAACCATAAAACCTTTGAGTATTGTGACCAGGTTGATGGTGGTATTGACAAAAAGTATTTGAATCAAAAGACTTAGGAAATGGCTTACTAGTATCAATAGGACAAATAAGAGGAAGATTAAGAATTCTAGCATGAATCAATTTAGCCATTACCTCATACAAAGGTTTAGATAATTGAGTATACTTATGATTAGGATGATATACATAGAAAAAATTAGTTGTACCTTTAGATGTAGTTTTCACTTGATTAACAATTGTAGTTGATGCCTTTATTTTGATGAAATTTTTGGATTTAGAGAACTCATTTGAATTTTCAGTAGTATCACTCTTATCACTAGAAATATGATCCATCAGAGTAGAACTCCCAAGTTGACTCACTTGTAACAGGTAATGGTGAAGCACTGCACATAAATGTGAAAATGAGGTATACTTAGTAAGGAAAATCTTATCTCTAATGTCTTTTTGTAAATTAGAAATAATGATGCATTGAATATCATGATTAGGTACATAATATGATATATGGGCATACAAATGTTTAAATCTACCAATAAAATTAATAACTTTCTTTTTAACATTTTTCTTACAATGCATTAAATTAGTTAAAGAAATATGTGGACCAATATTATTATAAAATTATTGAAAAAAAATATTAGCAAGAGTTTGAAAGGAATCAATAGAATAAGGAGGTAGAAAGCATCACTATTGCAAAGCTCTATCACTAAAAGTACATGGAAATAGCTTAGCTATAAGCCTATAGTTGTGAGAAAAAACACTACATATAGTGTGGAAAATTTCAACATGAATTATAGAATCTCCCTTACCATCACAAGTCTCAAAATGAGGTATCTCAACATGTTTTCATACAACAACATGAAGGATATCTAAGGAAAGGGGATTATAAGTGTCACATGTATGAATGCTGTACTTAGATTGAGTTAAATGAGATAGTTTTAATTGTAATGCAATCATGTTTTGAACCAAGGTAATAATGGTAGGATCAGAGGATTTTTAGTAGGCATATGTATGCTAGATAAGATAAGATAAGATAAAATTATTAATGTCCATGAACAACCAAAATAGTTTATGGGACTGAGCATACAAACATAAGAGCCAACCGAGCAAAGGCACCAAACGGTGACTGAAAAGGAACAAACCAACAAGAAGAAAGAAAGACAAGGTAAGGACTAAGGGTCCTTCATTGTCACCAAGAAATCCATAATAGAGAGGTACATCCGTGGACAATCCATAGTCTTCGGATGTCATGAAGAACCCCTATAGGACTGATGCTACCTATAGAGACTGGTACAATGTCTGACAAATCTGGAATGTGAAGTAGTGGAAGGCCTTTTCAAACCCCACGGAGGAGACAAGGGAGAGAAAAAGGTGATAATGAGCTGATCAAAAGTCCATCTCTGATTAAAAGACTACAGGGTATTCTCTTGAAGATGGGTGGCCTCCTGAAGATAAAGTGCTGAACATCGCTGATCAATATAACTGAAGAACATCAAGAGAGAAGAACAGTCTCTAAAAAGGCAATAGAATCTCCCTCTGATCTCATAGTAATGAGGACAACGAAATATGAAGTGAGTCTTGGTCTCAACCTCCATCAGAGTGCATAACTAGCATAATCAATCAACCTGATCCATATGGTGATCAGTCTGAGCCCTGAGACGATGAGAACCAACCCTAAAAGAGCCCAAAGAGAACCATAATGCATGATTCTAACACCAGTAAAGATAGGCAGGGTGAACAACAATACCATCCTGAATAACAAGAAAATGCTATGCATAGAAGGCCATCTTAGGTCGCAAACCACCCAGGGGATGACACCAAGTAGTGGTAATGTACTACCTATAGATATCTTGTCTGAAATGCTCATTCAACTCTTGACAAGAGGGAAGAAGATGAGTTGGGGCATCCAGCAAAAACTGATAGGGAGGAAGACGATCAATCTCAATCTCGATCGAACCCAACAAAGAGGTGGCCTAAGCATACCAGATGAATTAGGAAAATTATAAGAAGCAAAAGGAATATTTAAGGATGTTGACAAAGGATTAGAAGGAATAAGTAAAGGGTCTAAATAAGTGAAAGTCTTAGAAACAAGACCCTTAATATACAAAATCCATAAGGTTGGCAGATAGATTTTTTGTTTTAAAAAAAATAGTATCAAAGATATATTTATGTCTTTGTTGTTCCATCACCTAAATTGGATTTGTATATAAGACGATCCCATGATCCATCTTGCAACAAAATCAAAGTCATCGGAAAAAAGATAACAAGGTTGGTTGTGTGTGTGATATGGCTTTCAAATTCCTATCATATCAAATTCAATCCATTATTCTTCAACTATCATGGCTATTAAGATTTGGTAGATATGAACTTTTACTTCAAGAAGAGCAGTGCCTAATCTTTGCACTTTCATTTGCCAAACTAGCACACAACCATCCTTACTATTGTAGTGTAAATGTGGCATCTAAATTGTCAATTCTCTCAAACCAAATTCACATGTGCACTTATCATGTTCATGACCTTTGACCAAATTAGTGTCTCCCTTTCGAAGCTGCAATTTCCCTTGGTATTGGAGACTTGTCTCTTACACTGTTATTATGAAAGAGAACCAAAGGATCATCATGATTATTAGAAAATGAACTTGTCCAGATCTTGTTGTTGAGTTGAGAAAACACTTGAATTGTTTTTAATGAAGTTGCATAGATTAATGGACTTATATACCACCACATGGGAACAATATGATGTAATTGTTAATCACACGAGACAAGTACCCATAGAAAAGCACATAGTTTGGATAGAATTTGCCACTATGGATTTCTATATGCAAAGCCTGTGCAATAGAAATCCTCTATGTAAAATTCTCTATACAATTTGAATGACAACCTTGTAGAGTATCCTTACTAGTGTTTGTGAGATCTACTAATTTTAAATCTAGGGGACACACACTCATCTCCTATTGCATATATATACACAAAATATAAGACCTGCACAAGCCATGCACTCTCCATTGTTTCACCATATGAGTCCATGTTACTAACGTTCTCTTAGACCATGTTGAATTTTTTCAACTGTGAAAATTATTTTTATAGATTGTTTTTAAAAATAAAGACTATAAACTTTTTCTAAGTACTATGTTAAGGATATCAAGAGTTTCTGATAAAGATCTCATTGTATGCATATTTCAATTTACTGATGCAATTTCTCATTATATGTATGTTTTAGTTTATTGATGTAATTTTTAATAACATTTAAAATTTTTTTTATGTAGGTTTCAAGTTACCTTCTTTATGTATATGTATAGAATATTAAGAGACATGTCTCTTTAATTCTCATTAATTATTGATAGAATATGTATATAATATTGAGAGAAATTTTCTTTAATTCCATCAGTTATTAAAAATAATATTTTCTTAGGTTATTATCATAATTAAAATTTATAATAATAATATATGTGCATATATCTAATATAATACATGTATGTAATATACATACATGCATACATACACACCTTATTATCAATAATACGAATATTCCATGATAATAATAGGATAGGATAGAAATTGAATGTTTAATGTTCATAGGTCATTCAAACATTTGATTAAATCGGTTGGAATCATACGATTGAAGCTACAATCATTAACAAAAATAAACTAGAACATGCTCTTTTATAGATCTTAAAGTATAAACTTTAGCATGCAATACTGCTAATTATCCTATCATCATAACTATGAGTATGATTTGGTGATTTGACATTTGATGCTAGGGTTGGTGGAACTTCACTGTCTTCATGAGCTTCACCTTCAGGTATTCAAGTGGTTGGTACTTCGTCATCTCCTTGAGCTTTGTTGTATAATGTTAGGGCTTCTCCTAGCTATCATACTAGGGTTCATGAGTGTGATCTGTATTTGGTTGGGATTTTTCTTGTTATTGGGGTGTCACCATTCTTTAGGGTTCCTTTTTCTGATGAGATTTTTCTCCCTAAGGGGGTTTTGAATTTTCTTTTGGAGCTTCCTCTGGATCCAATTTGAGTTTTGGATTTAATTAATCAAAAATATCATAGAGTATGACTTTAAATGTTTCACTTTTAAATAAAATATGTAACTATAAGTTTGAAGGGTAGATATGATGTTACCATCAATTTAAATTTTGAACTATATAATGGTAGGTGTTATTTTAGTAAAATAAATAAAGTTGATTGATGTGAACTTATGCATTTGAATTAGATTACATGTAGATATATGTCAACTTGTGAGGTAGATAGATGTTTTTGAAATAAAAAGCGACCAAAAACAAGGGGATCGACCCTTACAACCAAAATGTTGGCAACCAACACATTACCAACAGAGACCCATAGAGAACATTACTAGAGTAAAAACATATAAAAGTTCTACATAACCAAAATAAAACTATGCATGTAACTTAACCAGCATACTACTATGAACCAAACCAACTAAACTATAATAGAAGTCTATTATGTCATCTATACTACTAAAGTTCATCATAAAAACTGTTGGCACAACGAGGCCAACCTAAGTCTAAGCAACAGTTGGATACCAGAGGTAGATATATGTTACTTATATATTATAATTATAATATACAATCTAACCCACAAATGGTAGATAAAAGTCCCAATTTAAAAAACATATAATATATACCAATTTTGTTAATAATATTTTTTTATGTTTTCTTGTAATTCACTTTATACGTGAATTGTAATTGTTTTTAGAAAATTGATTATTATCATTACACAAAATTTAATATCCCGTTTTATGTTAAAAAAAAAAATTTGGAGTTTAACAATTGTGATAGATTGCTATTGATTTTCTAATTAGAAAAAATACTAGACCTAACTTCTTTTATTTATTTATATTTAATATCAAGGTAATAATAATGAATTCTTAGAAATTGTGTTCATCTACATGATTAGTTATATTTAAAATAGATTCAAATAGTTATAATTTTTAGTCCCTACTGTTAAGGCAGGAGACTAAAGTTATCGAATGCATTTTCATATTAATCCTTCCTTCGGGAATTGTGACAACAATTACTTAGCCTATAGTTTGTATTAATTCTCTACTTAACTATAATTTTTGTTTTTTGTTTCTTTTTTCCCATTGGATGTGGCCTTTTTTCCTACTAGTCTTTTTCTTTTTCCAGGAGAAAATTAGGAAGAAAAAAGATTACTCAAAATATTGTCATTTGGCACATTATAAACACTCCACTTCGTAGCATGACAATTCTTTCACAATCCACGTACCTTTTCTATCCTTACACATGTTGCATAAATTTTGAATGTGGCAATATGAGAGAAAATAGAATCAACATGTGTAAAGAGATTGGTTTAGTTCAATGTTATTTATAAATACTTGTGTTGTAGTAGGGTTTTTGAATATTTTGCCACTATTAATTTAGTCAATTCTCATCTGCATCATTCATTTCTTGGGATATGATTATGGTGAACCAAAAGAATGGACTAAAACTTATGAGGTGATTGTTGATTCAAACCCCCCTTTAGTACTTTGTCCTACTTGTGGCTACCAACAATAAATTTTTGAAGGGTCCTAGGGCATCCACCTTCCTTATGCTTTTCCTCATCATCCATCTCTTTCATCCTTCACATTAAGACTATGTACAAAACTAGTGAAGGTTAACATATCCCTCTCACATCTGATATTTCTTCTTGCATATATGCAATAGTAATCTTTCGCATTGAGCCTTTTGTATCATTTTGATGTTTTGGGTTTGTATGTATATCATGACCCTTTGTTTGGCAAGAAGGTACTTCTATGTTACAATGTTCAGTTGATCTTTTATACTTTCTAGTCACTAGTTTATGTTTCTATTTTTATACAACTTCTTTCTACAAAGATGAGGAATCATAATTTAATTTTATCGCTTATCTTGATACATTATTAATGTCACTATCATCAAACTCTTCCACCCTTCACGGTTAGTCAACTATTACCATCCATTGGTTTTGCATCAGGCATCGAAGGCATATACTGCTTACATACTCATACATTAGATACTATTACTCCTTTTAAATGCCATTACAAATCCTTTCTAGATCCTCTCATTTAGTGGCCAAATCAAGTTATCTAGTAGTGTACACTATATGACCAATCGTGGAAGGCAACTGGACTAATCATGATCATCGAATGTTGCTTGTCACGCTGACTTGAAATTGTACATGTCCACCACTTCACTACCTTTCACTAATACACAAATTTGGCACACTCGTCACACATGTAAGAAATCTAATCGCTCAATCAAACGTCTTGAGTATGAGGCTTGAGTACTTGGTGTTTTTAAACTGTGTGTTTACACCTAATTGTTATTGTTTTTTCTTGTAAAGTATTAGCAAATTGTTGAAGAGATATATTTCGTGTATCTACATTCATCTTACAGACATGTGACAGAAAATGGGCTTCACTGTGCGTGATCATATTCATACATTGTTTACTTTAGATTTTGTAGTAAAATTCCCATCTATCAAATAACAATTTCTCTACATTGGGCATTCTTCTTCAACGCAACCTCTGTATCTACAACTCTGCATCATAAACCTTTTATTGGCTCAGTAGACAACTTTTCGCTCCATCCATTGTCGTGGTGAGTCTATATATTACAATACATTTTTCCTATTGAGCTTTCTTATTCCTAAAATATAAAATGAGTTGGTTGAAATATTGATAATGTAACTTTGTCAAATGAAAATATTCATTTAAATAGTTTTTTTAATTTCAAATCATCATTCAGACATGTAGCTAAATATTTAAAGCATGGTGATGATTATTCGTTGTTTGAGATTTCATATAGATACCTAATATAAATAGTTTTTCTTGGCTCCTTTAGGCAGGGACTCGAGTTGCATATCAATCATGTATATTTTATAACTTATTAATTTTTAAAAAAGTTGTATGGATTATTAATATTTTACATAACTTAGTACATACAATATAATTTGATCAAATAATAAGAAACAAACATTTTAAATATATATATCTATATGAAATTAATTCACTAATTGGAAGACAAGTGAACGCAATAGTATCATCTAGACAAATACAAGTAAGAAAATGATAATAACTCATTTCGGATAATACCAAATGTATATTTGTTTCCTTTAAACAATGTAAAAAAATACATTGAATTTGTAATAATTAACATTTTAAAAATTGTTACTTTCAACAAACTTCTTTAAGAGAAATACTTTATTATTTCAAATTAATTGAAAATAGTTATTTCACCATTTTCAAAAATGTCTTTTGATGAATATATAAACAAGATATAAGTATTTCATCAGTCTTTTATAGGCTATTCTGAAGGTAAAGGAAATCCTCTAATGAATGACCTATAAAGAGTCAATCCTTGAGATGGATTAGTATATGGCACTTCATGAGCTGCACCTCTTACAGTTGCAAATGTCAAAATTGTATGGTTTTTTCCATGCTTTCTATGCCCATATGTTTGAGTCCATCCTGCTATCTGTTTCAATCACAAAGTTATATAGATAATTAAAATATAAATTATTAAAGTTTTATTACCATGCAAGATACAATTTAAATCTAGATTTGATAAAAGTTAAGAATCCTTTAATTGTTTATCTATGACTCAACAAATTTTGGAATAGTATTACTATGCACACCATAGAGGCTGGGAGAGACTTAATAATGATAATACAAAAATCTAATATTCTATCTTCACGTGGGAGAGACCTACAGCCTTTAAAATTCTCAAGAGTCAATATATAAAATTAAGTATTGATTAACAACACTCACCTGTTTATCAGAATACCAAGTTCTATATGGGATTATTGTGTGTAGATGGAGTTCCTTAGCCAACTTTTTATCAGCAATGGTTCTTGTTTGGGAAAAGGGTACAACGGAGTCTTCATCGCCACTGTAAATTTTCAGTCACACATTCAAAGACATATGCTAGGGATAATAGGAAAACAATTTATTAAGAAGAACTTACCCATAAAGTAAAGTTGGTACACCGGCCTTAAGAATGTCAGACAGAATTGGTATGATGTTGATCAATCTATTTCTATTATCATAAGCCACAATTCTGAATGCACACAATGTCTTACAATTAATTATCAAAAAATTTCAATCATAAATCTCTCACAATAACAAAAAAATTAAAATAAAAGAATAGAAATATATGTATTATCCATATATCCAAAACATTTATGATTATAAATTCTATTCAGTGTAAGAAAATGAGATTTAATATAAAGCTACAAACTAATTGACAATTTCTAAATTCTTTTATTAGAGAAGAATCAATTAAACCAATCTTAACATCTACCCTACGGTCATTCTTATACATGATATGCTTAAGGGACAAATTAAGTTTGGAAAAATAAGTTAACTTCAATTATTTAATCAATGATGTAGAAGCCATCTGCCCTTAAACATCACATACTAAGGAAAATTATTTAACACATTTAGTATAAGAATGAAGCTTTAGCATGTGATATTTAAGCCATCTCAATCTTAACCCTCTAAACAGATAAAAGACACTAATAATTAATAATTCTGTTTTAAATATTAATTAGATATGATTAAATACGATACATACCCAAAACACGTGTCCCAAGGGCCAGATAACCTGCCACTTATATTTGCATGAAGTGCCTTCTGCACATCTTTCCTATTGAAATATGAAAATACTTCATTTTCAATGCATGGATCAACACCTTGTTTTGGAATCTGCACCATCAACACCACAAAGAGATGAGCACCACAAATTGAACACAAAAAAACACTCTACTCTTCAATAAGATTGGAATCATGACTCACTTTTTTCTGAAACCTGATAACTTCACCCTTTAATATCCTTGCCTGCAATTGATTGTTTGATAGACAATCATCTGAAATAACATCATAAGCATTTACCAATCCCATATCCATATTCACCATTCTTGCTACTTTTTCACAAGCCTCTGATAAGGTGCCACTGCCAAATCTTTGAACCCATTGTGTAGAGGTGTTGCAAACATTTTGACTCCATCTGTATGTTCTATCTGATATTTGCCCATGTGACCACAAAAATGGTCCATTGTTTATACTGAGCTCAATATCCAGAAGGGGATTCCCTAGCTAACATTATTATCATCACAACAGCAACAAAATATTACAAGGCGATGTATCAAACACAAGAAGACAATAGATTTCATTGTAAACTATAAACTATATGCTATATTAATCAATATACAATAGAAAAAACATCAAACCCTTCAATCTTTCCTACCAAAAGCATCCAAATTTGTGCATGTACCACATTACCCAACTCAAGTAATTCATTGAATGAAATGGTGGAAAATAAATTGCTCTATCAAAATCATCCAAAATTGTGCATGCGTCACATAACCCAACTCAAGTAATTTATCTAATTCATTGAATGGAAGTGTAATAATGATCTTGGAAGATAAAACATACAGAGATTCCTTTCAAAGTTATAGGCTTCTTAGTCTTCTTTTTGTTGTATTGCAGAACAAGAGCTGTTAGTTGAGGAATATAGTGCCCTGAAAAGTACCAAAAGAAAATCTCATATATATACATTTTAGTCAGCTTTAAGGATCATAATGACAATAATGAAAATGTCTAAGCAAGAAAAAGATGGCTGTACCGGCATAGCTCTCCCCTGTGATGTAAAAATCTAAATCTCTATACTCTGGAAATTTCTTATACCAATTCAAAATGAACGCCAGATTGTCTTTGGCTGTATCAATCAATGGGCTTTTATTAGATATATTCTTCTTGCATATTATTCAATTTGTAGAAATTCCATCAAATAACTTTAAAAAATCCCCATCAAAGCAAAATATTACCCATTAAACCACATGCTAACAATATCAAAATAGTTTGATACTAACATACCAGCTTGAACATTATTACAATTCAACATACCAGCATCGGTATCATTAAAATTCTCATAGTCCTTGGAGTTATTTGAATACGAGTATCCCACTCCAATTGGGCTCTCAACATACAGTACATTTGTTTCTGCCATGGACTGATCGAAGCATCAGTGATGAATATATATATTGTGGTGGGTATAAATATCATAAATTTTTAACTAATGAAACTAATGCACATATTTATCCAACAAAAAAATTCATAAATCAGTAAACCCTACCTTTATTCCAAGAGTACGGATTGTCCTCCAAAACACCACGCCTGGGTCTGAAAGGACCATTCTCCTCAAATGCTCCAAACCCAAGTGATGAACATCCGGGCCCTATAATCAGAGCAAATCTTGATACAATCAAAAAGATTATCAAAATGTTCAAAACAGCACATTTTAAGTTTGTTTTGTTTAAGTGGTTGATTTGAAATTATATTATTTTTTCTAAGTCTGTTGGCGTGATTTTAGATGAACCACTTTAATAAGTCAAAAGATAGAATTTCACCTAAAGAAATCAGAACTTTAAATTTGTCATTTAAATGAATAGAATTTTAAGAAGTCATTGAGAAAATACTTGCATCTATTTTCAAATTATTTTGAAACCCAACTGATTAACATCTCTTATTGAATCTATATTAAAAGCTTTGATTTGACAAAGTCTTCGTTTGAAATCACACTAATTTCTTCAATATGATTGATGAACAATCCAAATAAAACAAATTTTAGAATTTGTTGTGATATTGTATTTGAGTCAAATTCTTTGACCCATATTTCATGAGTAGTGACTCACACGAACCAATCATGAGAATGAATGAAACAGAGAGCATTCACTGAATCTGTTTAAGCTAAAATATTAAGAAACCCTAAAGAAATTGTATGTAAGAGCTCTGAGTATGGATGTGTTTTCAATTTTTTGACTCAATTACCTTAACTTCTATTGAAAGCAATAGATCACTATTCAAATGGAGATAAATCGAAACTTTCAAGGCAAAATCTACAATATAACATCTCTATGAAAACCACATGAAAGATAAACTAGTTTTCACAAAATTAAAGGTTGCTATCAACATGTAATGACATCTACAATATCACAAGCAACCTAACCACATGAAGTGGCTATTGAAGAAGTATTTCTCCAAATCTAAGAAATATTCCCATACCAAACATACAGTTTGCTTAAATCAAAATATCAAAAAAAATCAATGGGTCCTTGTTCTACGGGTGAAGTTGAAAGGTTCTTAAGGTCTAACATTGAAAAGCGATGAGACCAAGATTGTGCCCTATACAAACTTGATGAAATGGATACCCTTTAGTTCTTAACTTTCTACCTTACTATTTCATGAACAATCTCCAACCAAAAAGTATTTTAAAAAAAAACATATAAAATAAATTTTAATACCTTGGGATTTACACTTGCTTTCAACTTTTTCACCCAATTACACTGACCTCTAATGAAAGGAATAGATGATTGTGCTTGTTTACCTCCAGTGAGCCACAAGGCTAATGGCCTTGATGTGGGTGTAGCAACATCAGCTTCCACAAAATAATAAAAGAGGGCTCTATCTGCACTGATGGTGACATAACCAGCATACTGCTTGAACTTTACATCATTTTGCCCTGGCAACCTCTCCACAAGATCAGATGCTGGAGCTCCAAGAACACCTGAAGCAATCAGCAGAAAAATACCCAATTCAAATAATAACACACTTCTGCCATTTTTAAACCAGGAATCCATCTCAAAAAGCCTATCCAACTTATTGGAATACCAATTTTATTATTGTTAGCTACTTTTGAACTGAGTGATTGGTGTGTTCATATTATATGGATAACAGGTTACATGCAAGTAACTGCTCCTCATATTATTGTGGAATACGTTTAACAAGATCAGGAGTGGATCCAGTTTCAGTTAATTTTGGTATGAATACAGTGAAATGAAGTCATCGACGTCTTCAACTCTATTAATTTGGCAAAAGAAGCGGATTCGTTTTTGGAATTGAAGAGGTAAGTTAGTTTTTTAAATGAATGAAATGATGTTCTATCCTTTTTATTCAAAGGACTTTGGAAATAAAATAAAATTTCCGAAAGGATAGAATGCCAAAGGATCAGTGGACAAAATCCCTATAAAGTTGGAATCTAAACGAATTTGTAAATATAATAGGGAAAAGATGGCTGAATATCATATCATCATTTTATATTAATTCATAAGTTGTGATATTTGTGGCATGCTTTATATTTTAAAAGAGAAGGTAAAATACCATTTTGATCCAAGTCAAATTAATTACAAATATAAGTATAATGATATTGATTTGATTGTTTTTGTACTTAAAAGTAATATGATCAAGGGTGTTGGCTTATATAGAACAAGCTAAGAAGACTTACAATAGACAGAAACATAAGCATGTGAACAACACATCAAGAATATCAACATAAGCATGTGAACAACACATCAAGAATATCAAAAACTATTATTTATGAGGAATATTTAAGGAAGGCCACTGGTGCCTTGGTTATAAGCACTTTTTATTATGCTTCTATTTGTAAAGAATTGTTTATATTATTTTAACTTACATCACAATCTTTTTATGTATAAATATATTTAATTTAATTGTACATAACAATAAAATCAATTCCATTATGCGCGCGCACACGCACACGCGCGCGCGCGCGCGCACACACACACACACACACATATTTGACGAGGAGATTTATGTTGGTAAAATACATTAAAATTAACATCAAAATAAGTAGAATTTTTTATATTAAAAATATTTTGATACAAGTTAAAATAATATAAGTTCCAATAACTACGCATAGTTAAAATATTAACACATGTGCTTAGTTAAAACATTACTTATGCATAGTTAAAATATTAGATAGCAACATAGGCATGTTAAAAATGTATCAAGAAAATAAAAAATCATCAACACTATAATGATAAGTTTCAAATAACCAGTTAGCAACAAGTACCATACTAACAATATTTAACAACATGCATATTTTTTGGTTCTCTCGCAAAGCCTAGGAGTACTGGCTCTAGATTCATGCTTTTTTCAAGTCTTTTAGGCTGGAGCCATTTTCTTGGCATATGATCTTGCTAGGAGATTCTCCCAAATTTCCCTTCAAGTATACCCATAGTTGGAAGCTTTAAGGATGGAGATTATTTTCACTCTTTGTAAGGATAGAAATGATGTTTTTTTCACTCACAACTTTCTAGATATAAATGTTTCTATGTATACTAAAGCATGCATATGTAACAATGTAATGATGCATATACAAGTACAAGCCAACAAGGTGGCTTTTGATGCAATGAACCTCAACTAAGTCATGTATTACATTATATAATAGAACTGAACCAATATATTTTCATGATTAGTAAGTGTTCATTCCTTAATTATTAATCAAATTAATGCAATTTATCAATTTATTCCTTCGTAAGGATTAGATTTTATTTAATTCCATAATATTAAAATGTTGACACTTTCTAATTTTAATATATACTCACTTCGTATTCAATTAGAGTAAGGACATCACCTTTTATAGTTATACTCCATTATTATTGTTGGCCATAAGAATGTGATTTTCTAGGAACAAGCATGGTCACAAAGCAAGGCTTTGACACATGTTATTAAATTATTAAATGGTTCAAACACCAATGTTAGTAATAAACAAATCATAAATGAATCAAACACTGACATATGTTGACCATCATGTAATCTACCTGTTGGGACTAAAAATTGCATGGTCAATTTTGAGCACCATTAAAAAATTGAGCCCTATTAATGCTTTAAAATGACTTTGTACCCGGCTATCAGTTTGAGCCCTAAGAGGTGTTCAATGTTTCTAACACCCTGTATTCAACTTGTCTAAGTGTTCCATGAAGTTAAAACATCATTTTGAGTTATCTGACAAAGTCTTATTTTGAACCAATCCTAAATCTGTTTTCTACCCCAAATTAATATGCAAAATCCAGTCAAGAACCTATTGCTTTATGCAAATTTGCCACATCTCCTGAAATCCTTTAGCCCCTCCTCAAATTCTTGCTTAGGGCATGCCTTTTAAACCTTAGGCAGTTATGAAATAATGTTTTGTTAAATCTGTTTTAAGTTTAAGGTAATCAAGGTTTACGTGGTTTTGAATCTAAAAGAGTTTCATTTTAAACTTACCATGCAAGTCTCGGCGATCATTGATCTTGTTCAGATTGATGGACCCTACATTCCTGCATTTCTCAGATGCGAGGCTGTTACAAAATGCGGGGAAGCAAGAGGGAGGCACGTAGCACAATTTGATTTTGTGGGCTCGGTATAATTCAAAAGTATTATCTCTGCTCTCTGCAATGTGAATATGTCTGACCAGGTGGCACCTTCCAATTCGTCGGTGCAATATGATAAGGTAAAGTAATATATGCAAGGTTGATTCATCATTGATCTTAGGTAGATCAACGGATGCCGCTTGCCTGCAAGATGAAGATGAGCTTGGTTTAAACAAAGTGGGCAAGCGTGGAAGTGACATCTATCCCTTGTGAAGACACAAGGGGTATTCATATGAATGAAGAGGACAAGTTAAATATATCGTCGATCTATGAGAGATCGACGGATGAAGCATACCTGCATTTTCAAGATGTGCAACAGATAAAAATTGCAGGAATGCCACCTTGCGACACATGGCACAGTGGGACCGAGCGTGGAAGTG
Organism: Cupressus sempervirens; assembly: GCA_028749045.1. Classification (NCBI taxonomy): domain Eukaryota; kingdom Viridiplantae; phylum Streptophyta; class Pinopsida; order Cupressales; family Cupressaceae; genus Cupressus; species Cupressus sempervirens. The sequence continues at coordinate 810,654,889 of CM053790.1, read as the reverse complement.
ATGATGTCATGGGCATGGAAGTTTTGAATGCCGCAGTCAAGTTTGTTAGAGCACTTGCATGAAAAAGGTGATTTTCCATCAGCCATTTATCTTCTTTAGATCGAAAAAGGGCGCTGGTCCGCTTTATCAACATGCAGGGAGATTAAGGAAAGCAGGAATGCATCGTGAAGACACGTGTCCCCGGTGATATCAAGTCCTGCCTTATGAGCTTGCACAGATATTTTCTCAGCCATTGATCTTAATCAGATCAATGGCCTATGCATTTTTGCTTTATGAAGATGCTCGCAAGATAAGAAATGTGGGAGTGCGCAAGCCTGACACACGACACGGATTTAGTTCGTTGATTCAATTCAAATTTGCGGCTCTTGCACGTTTGCATTTCCAAAAAAGCAAGAAGCGCCAACTAAAAGAGGAATTGCACACATGGCTAATTATGATTGGGTTATTTGGACCAACTTCTCTAGTGGATTTTGAAGTCATCATGATTCACAGCTTCAACTTGTAAGATCTTCAGGATCGACAGTGCATATTTTACTATTGAAGGTGGTGGCATTTTGCACATTAATGAGATTTGAAAACCTTCATGTGTGAAAGTGAAGAGCAGAATGTAATAGGTAATATTTTCTTGATTTCAACTTGTGCAAGTAGAAATTCATGAGTCACCTTTGAACATAAACAATTACTGCAAGGATTGAGATAAATTTGGCACGAGTGTCAAGTAGTTGGCTCAAGGATAAATTACAGAGTTACAGAGATAAAAAGAAAAGGCTTCAGGTAAGTTTGTATACCATAGTCTCTGCAATTTTCAGTCTTGTGTGATTTAATCAAAAGATGGTTCCAAAGATTTCACTGAGTCTGAGGGTGCGGATAGCAGAAGGATTGCTTGTTAAGAGTAATTGGTTCTGGAGCACTGATAGTTTGAAAAATGATTTATTTATTTTCAAAGGATGGTTCGTAAAAAGAAAATGGTTAGCTTCATATGCCTGTGTATGGTTTTTTGATAGAGGAAAGCTAGTAATCAAGTGTCATAGTCAAGTCACCAGGGTGGTAAGAAGGACAAGGAACAAACTTGGTAAACTAACAACCTATTTAGCGATAACATCATCTTTTAAACAAATTTTCAAAATATCCTAGTTTGATGCCAGGGCAGCAGAAATATTTGAGACCCTGTACATAGTTTTGGAAGAGGGTGAGGAAGATTTTATACCCTTGGGTATAGTCTCTTTCAATTTTTGTGCGCACATCCCTTTTTTGTATCAGTGAATGGCAATTTTTGGTAGGAAGTTGGTTAAGGAAGTAGACATGACTGGGAATCAGAGGATACCTATTTTGTTATTTTTAATAGCTACATTGTTTTTCGGCTTCTGTACTGCATGCTAAGTAATGATTCTATTATTTCTAAAGCCTGGCATGATCAGTAAAGAGTGAGAAGTAAAGATGATTCTCACTCAGTAGTCATCTTGACAAAACCCACAGGCCTAAGTTGGTGCATAATCTTCAGAGTTGATTTTGTTATTGATAGGGCAGTTTTAGCAGTTGTGCACACAACAAATCAGTGGTGGAGCCGAGTCAGCAAAAAGTTGTAACAGAAAGGAGTCTACAAGAGAATATTTGATCTACGTGATGTTCTATTAATCATTCTTCTTCTTTTTTTGTTATAAACTTGTGATATGTTTTGTAAGGGACACTTGTTAGTTCTCTACGCCTGAAGCTTGTTGCATCTCATAGTATTTAAGTGAGATCCTAGGGCTAGAAAAAAGGGGTTGTTGGTTGGTTTTCTATTTCTAGTTCTTAGAGCTCTGCTCAGGCGGTGAAAACCACACACCCAACATATCTTGTATGAACAACATATGGATTTTCATAGATAGTTCTGATATAGTAGTGTGATCTTGTATCTTGTTTTATGCATCCCTAACGTACTTATTTCAAGGAGATAAATACAATGTGCAAAAGGTTTTGAATTTCAATATAATGATGTCTCCTTTCTTGTTGAATTTGTAATTTTATATGTTCAAGAACAAAGAGTTTGAATCTATTTGCAATTGCCCGGTTGTATGTTTGGAGTTTGCTTGCCTTTGACTCAAGGAGTCATATAATTGCTTGCGGTTTCAGACAAGGTTGCAGATTCATTAAGAAGGATGTGTGAAAATATGGGGTTATATTGGATATTGTTGTCTAATTCATAAGGTGGACAGACTGAACATGAATGTCTCAACATATGCCATATGTTGATTGATGCTCAAGGATGCGTAATTCTGGAGTATAGGATTGCCCAATGGATAAGGCACTAGTCATTTGTAGGATCATTAAGCTTTTGCTACATACTAGACATGCAGTCTTTTCTCAATATGAATCAATCATTTCCCCTTCATGTTGAAGTGGACATAATAGTTTAAACCCTCACTTAGTTTATGAATAATATAGGTTTGCACCTAGCTATTGTAGGATCTATGTTGTTTTATAAACCACTAGGAGATATAAGGGGTTTTTATCTGCTTCATATTAGATTCAGTGTGTGCTGTGAAAATTGGTACCATATAAAGAATCTATAGGTCTACCTGCCTAGGTTTTGTAGAGCCTGAAGAAGAAGAAGGGTCATGCCTTATAGTTGGCCCGGTGTTTGAAATGATGTGTTGATAGTGGGAGTTAGCTGCCACTAGATATGTTTTGTTCTCATTAGGGTAATTGGAAATGGGTAATGTTTTCAAACACCAACACTACCTATGTTGTAAGGGAGGAGCATCATATTCAGAGTTGAACAAGTGATCACCAAATTATACTTTCTTCCCAATTACTTGGCAAACAAGATCACACCAATAAGACTATGTAGTAATAATACCACAATGAGTGTTTCATGAGTTGTACAATGTATACTAATAAGGCCACAAACAAAGCATTGGAGTCAGACCTAGTCCCACAAGTCAAAGTAATATGAACATACTAGAGGTATAATGTTTATTAAGTATCAAGAAGGTTATAGATATTATATTATGAATATGAGGAATATTACATGTTAAGTGTGAATGGTTTATTTAATAAGGTAAGAATGTGTACTTATTGAATAATTTATACTTATATGCAAAAGTATTTTTGTACATGCATAAATATGATGTATTAAGAAAAAAGTTAAATTTAAATAGGATTAACTATTAATATCAAGAGAGCCCCTTTGGGAAGAGAGTGATCTAAGAGTCTATAATGCCTTGCTAGGGAATCCAAAAGAAATTAACTTATTAAGTCAGTAAGTTTGCCAAACATTTATTTATTTATTATTACTTAAGATTAAAAAAAAAAGAGATAATATAGCGGAAGCAATAACTCACATACATACAAAGTCATACATTAACAATTACATCTCTTAAGGGTTCCATGACATTGAATCATATACATAAGTTCTATTATTAAGACTAAATCTGATACATAACAAAATCCACATTATAGAATAACCATAAGTGCGAGTCAAAGGAAATAATATACAATTACATAAGATGCCGCATGGCATAACCCAAATGCATAATCATCCTCTATACAAGTCACAAAGTATGAAAAGCTCAAAGAATATAAATCATCAATAAATACAACATCTCACAATCTCCAATAATCAAGTACAATACATCAGAATATGACCACCAAACATAAATATAAGTTCAGAATGAAAGGAACAACTACATAAGTACATCCAACTATCAAATCTCAATGGTATAAGAAACACTACCACCTGACCTTGTGGAACCTAAATGACCCACTCCCACTGTGCTGAGGAGATAATCTCAAGTCCCAAATGAATAACAAATCCAATAGTCATAACCATCATCTAGGTCAAGGAAATCTTGATAGAAATCTATCTCAAAGGTGCCATAACATCTAATCCCAGAGGCAACAAAGACATGTAAAAAATCTACTATGTAAGTGGGCAAGTGTTATTACATGAGCCAACTCTAAGGCTACCCTAGTAGCCTCTTTGGACACTGGCCCCTTGGTGACTCTATGTGGCATCAATATCCTTCCATATAGACAAGGCATACTAATGAGGCAAGGTTCCAACGAAGCATCCTCTTTACTCCCATCCTAGCATGTACTAGCACTTGAGCCATGGGCAAGGTAATCCACTAACATGTATTAATTCATTTTAAACCCATTTAATGAAATATTATCACTTATTATAACAACCTACAATGGGTTACTCAGGAAGCCTCTTTAGGGCTCCGGCTTCCATTGCAAGCCACTGCCCAACATGCATAAAGATAACCTACCCTAAGTTCATAGTAGAAAATATCATAAGGTAAAAGCACAAACATGTTTCACTCTTTTATAAAAGAAAAGGCCAATAAAAGTATAATTGTTAATCTTCAATGACATTATTTATAATTTGATAATGAAGTAAACTAATGAAATCTATAGAAATGGATGAATTTTAAGATTATAATTTTTAATAATTATTTGGAATAAGAATTGATATATTTTTCTAATTTTTAAAGACAATTTTTTACTTGTTGAAAAACACTGAAAATTAGGGGTCTAGTTCCCACCACAAAATAATGTGGAAATAAACTTATTTCCCTTCGATCTTAGATTATGTTATAGATAACATATATAGCTAGAAGAATAAAAAATAAAAATTGGCTTTAGACCTATATTTTATCTTTTATAATGATTCAAAATTAACTCATCCAAAATCTATAGTTTTTATCTCACACCACATTTTTGAAAACAAATCTTTTCTAACCAAAAGAAAAATTATACATTCTTAAAGAGGACTGTCTCCTCTAGAACATCATGTGATTTTTAAATTTTTTTATATGATTTAATATTTTTTTCCTTTCTCAAACTTGACATCTTCTCGAGTGTTAAAATATGTACTTGTAGAATTTTTTAATTACAATATCCTATACCTAATTAAAACACTATAAAATCTATATGTGAATATTCTTGACTTTGAACTCCATAAAATGGTGTTTATATGTTATTAAAAAAATATCATTAAAAATGGTAAGAGTTATTGAAATGTCAATTTTTTGAAATAATTTTATTTCTTTAGTAATTGTATACATACTAGTATAAAACATGCATTTAATAGACATTTCCAATTGGAAAAGTGTGAGACCATATATAACTTAGCTAGAGTGAATTTTTCTAGATCATATGTTTGAATAAAATTGATTTACAAATATAAATACTCAAATTCAGTCATACTGATAAGTTAGCCTAAAAGGTGACACAACTTTGAACTTTTATCCCATAAGGTCACAATGACCACATCAGTCCTATACAAGCAATTGGAAATCACAATATAACTACTGATCCATAACTTAAAGATCAAATCACATAATAATGACATCTCATACAACATCATAAACCAATAACTCCCAAGCCTCTGAAAAACATCCAAAACTGGTCAACATACTAAGTCAAACCCAACCCTAATAAAATAAACCATACATCACATCAAGTAAATTAACAAGTGCAGTTTCATAGTTCATTTATTTCGAAGACATAAAAGTTTAATTAAAATATGTTCAAGTTTTTTTCCATTTTCAAAGTGTCACATTTGCTAAGGTTTTCGAGTTCACAAAAGTAATAAATTTCCTTAGTACAAAAATTATTTTTATATAAACTGAACCATTTCTAAAGTAACATTCTCAAAATTTTAAATGAGATTTTTTTTCTTAAATAACAACCTAAAATACATCTATGTATTTTTTAAAATAATATACTAAATAACAACATCTTATAATTAAATATTACTATTAAAATTTAATAATAATAATTATTTAAAAAATAATATATATTTATTTACTAACAATAATAATTAGTAAATTAAATAGAATAATAATAATATTAAAAAAATAGCATTAGATCAATATATCAAATGACAAGAAATTGATTAATAATTGATTGCTCTGCTCTGACATTATGACGAAAACTACGAATTTATATCCCAAACCCATTCACTCCTTCACGAAATCATTTGTGCACCAGCAGAAAACTTCGCGACAACCCTCTTTGGTAACCAAAAATCAATTCGATGTCCTCTCGCAATCAAAAATAGGGAAAAGCATAACCAGCAAAGCTATCAATAACAGCTTTGAAACATTTGTGCAACTCCACTCTAGCCGAATCTCAGAAATATGGGAAAATCAATCTCACCAAGCAAAAGATGGTTGGCAAACAGTGCGGAGTCGAAAAAATCAGACCCATTTTCAGCAGAAAATATATATTAGAAAAGGGAAAAATCTAAAGGAAAAATCGTATCTTCATCAAATTCACTCTGTGGAAAATTTTGAATCCAACCCTAGCTCTAAATCTAAGAAGAATCCACTCCAGACGGGACTCCCAAAATAGCCACATAGGATCTCAGAAGCTAATGCAATCCCTATTGGAAAAAGAACGAGAAATTTTCACATAAATTGGAAGGCTCCATTAAAGCAATCCAATGAAAAAGAAAAGCAAATCACCAATACAGACAGAAGGAAATTGGTATATATACCTCCGCACCAAAAAAGAGATCAAGCAAAGCATAAAGAAAGGACTCAAGTTGGCCCTAAACTAGTATACATTGAGCTGCAAACATCTGATGAAGAAATTATTATAAACAATCCCTATAATGAAAATAGATGGAAGGATTGCAAAGATAAAGGCATCTATATATGTTGAAATGGTCCGTCAAGGATGGGATCCAATCTGGTGAGCATCATTACCAGGAAATGGGGCGACAAGATAAGTACCCTTAACACTTTTGCAGATAAAATTTGTTTTATATTATGTAGAACTAAACAAGACAAGGAAGAAATTCTGAAATTTGATAAACTGTTTTACAAAGGCCATCATATTAAATTTCTAAAATGGAAACCTAATAATAAAAATCAAATGGAAAGCCTAGAAGAGATTAAATGGATGGAATGCAAAGAAATCCCATCAGAATTAATGGAAGAAACCACCATTAAAAAAATTGGCAATTCATTAGAAAATTTAATTGGATTTGAAGATAACCCTAATAAAGAAAATAGGATTAGGGTTTTGATTAAATCTGATCAAAATCAACCTATAAATAGAAAAATAATCACAAATCATTCCATATATAAGCTAACATTTAAAGTATACATAGGAGAAATCCATAAAATTTTAGATGTTAACTTGACCAAATCTCAAAGTATCAAAAACATTAAAAAATAGTTAAAAACCAAAAGAAATTGAGGCACAAAGGCAAAAAGTAAGGAAATAGATACCGCAACAACTCTAGCCTCACAAGAAAAAGGAAAATCTTCAAATCTAAGGCCCCTGGATAGTAAGATGGTAGTATTAACAAATGAAGAAAATGGGGATAAATCAAGGGAGACAGAAGTAGAAGAGCAGATCAGTTATTAGCACTCACTTAACAAAATCAAGAATTGCAAGGATTGTCAGAAAGAAAAAGAGAATATAGAAGAAATGGAATCAAATATAGTTAAATTAAATCAGCTTTATCATGAAATCCTACTGATAAAAAATGACCTGATCAATCAGAGTTTATTAGCAGAAGAGTCACATAAGATACATAAAGGAAAAGAGATTCAAGCATTCAGATCAGAAGGTACATCAAAAATAAGGGCAAATCAGATGCTAGGAACAAAGAAGAAAACAGAGTCAATACACTTGGGATCAACTGAATTCAAAAAAAAAGAGCAAGGGACAGAAAGCAGAATAGAACAAGCTTTAGAAATGACGCAAGAAATGGATAATACAAACAATGAAAATACACAAGAAGTGAACATTCTGCCAGCAGATTTAGCACAGTGGAGCAATATAACTATCAAAAAGAAAGGAAAAGGAAAAAAGTATAAATTTTGGAAAACCCCTAGTAATGGGAAAGATATGTTTGAATCAGATAAAGAAGTTAATGGTTCAGTCAAAAAAGTAAATCCAAGTTTAGAAGATTTAGAATCCTGGTGGAAAATGAAGAAGGGCAGAGTCCCATCAACATAGATGGCCACAATAAGAATGAGGAACTAAAAGACACCCAAACAAAAATAGAAGAGAATCATAAAATTAGTAAGCAATTGATCACAGAAATAATCATAGAGGATGTATAGGAAGAGGAGGTCTCTTTAATAACAGAGAAGGTATGGGAAGAACAAAATATTGACAAATTAGGTATTTCTATGAATCAAGAAGGATTGAAAACGCCAATTTGTGGGAAATCTAAGCAGAAACGTGGAAGGAAATCACTTAAAGAACTTAGAGAGGCAACAGGACAAGTTAAGGATCAAACTAAGATCTCTGACATACTGAACAATGGGAAGGGGAAGTTCCTTCCCAAGGAGCAATGAAGATAACAACTTGGAATGCTAGGGGCCTGAATGCCCCCAGCAAAAAGCGCTTATTAAAGCATAACCTCAACCTTTTCGACTCAGATATCATACTAATACAAGAAACTAAACTCAGTAAAGAAGAAGGATTAAGAATGAGTTAGAAATTGGGAAAATGGACATTAGCATTCCAGCAGTCTCAAGGAGCATCAGGAGGAATAGGAATAATTTGCAACCCTCGCCAAGCTAATATGGAACTACTTTCTCTACAAACAAATTTGATGGGAATGAGAGCTAGCAGCACAAAATCAGACCTGCAAACAGTAATTATTAATGTATATGGACTGACCTCAACAGATGATAAAAAAATAGTCTGGAATGAGATCAGCTCTTTCCTCAGTTCAATGCCAAGGGAAATAGCCATTATAGGTGAAGATTTCAATGCAATTTCAAGTAAGGAAGAAAAACAAGGAGGGATGAGCCAAACAAACAAAGCCATGGAAGGATTTAAAAATTGGATTTAGAAGGACTCTCTCTTAGACATAAAAACCAAGAATGGAATCTACACATGGAATAATTGTAGGAAAGGATTCTGTTATATTGCTGAAAGACTAGACAAATTTCTTCTAAAAGGAGAACTAAAGATGAACAGTTTGATAACATTAGATATTTTACCTATGGCAGGGTCAAATCATTTTCCAGTAAAAATGGAAATCAAGGAACAAAGTAAACCAAGTAGAAATCCTTTCAAATGTGAGAAAATGTGGTTTTTAGAAAAAAGCTTCATGTAACAGATAAGAAGTTGGTGGAAGGAGGATCAGTATGAAGGATCTAAAATGTTTTGCCTGGTCTCTAAACTTAAAAGCCTAAAACATAAGATCCTAAATTGGAACAATCAACATTTCAAAAATATATTTAAAGAAAAATTAGACATTGAAGATAAAATGAGTAAATTAAATAAAGAAATTATTACAAAAGGAATGAATAATGAATCATATCAATTAGAAAAAGAATATCTTCTAAAACACGAAGAAATTCTAGTAAAAGAAGAAACATTCTGGAGGCAGAAATCTAGAGAAAAATGGCTCCTCGAAGGAGATTGTAATACAAAATTTTTCCATAACAGCACCATTAACAATAGAAATTATATCAATATAAACAAAATTAGGAATCTAGAGGGAAGGCAAACTGAAAATCCAACAGAAATAGCAGGAATATTCACTGAATACTTTCATAATTCTCTCAATGACTTTGAATCCTCTAACAAATGTGATCAAGAAGAAATGCTGAAACATATTCCTAAGTTGATCTCAAAGGCAGATAATAAATTCCTTAATGAACCTATCTCCCTCTCAGAGGTCAAGATAACACTCTTTAGTATGAACCCAGACAAATCCCCGGGTCTCGATGGCTTCCAAGCCTTCTTCTTTCAAAAATGTTGGGATATTTTAGGAGAGGACTTATGGAAAGCATTAGAAGCAACTCGTAAAGGAGGTTCCATCTTAACTAAAATCAATCATACATTCTTAACCCTTATACCTAAAAAGCAAGCAAGTATTACACCAGGAGACTTTAGGCCTATTGCATTATGTAACACTATTTACAAAGTGTTTTCAAAAATTCTAGCAAATCGTCTTAAAACATTCTTGCCCAAAATTATCTTAGAAGAACAAATTGGATTTGTCCCAGGTAGATCAATACTTCATGGCATATCAATCATCCAAGAAACCATTCATTCTGCATTAAAAAATAGAGAAGCTTGTATGCTACTCAAACTTGACATTCAAAAAGAATACGATAAGGTAGATTGGAGATTTCTATGCAAAACTTTAGAAGCTTTTGGTTTCTCCAAACAATGGATCAACACTATCTATCAATGCTTATCAACCCCCAAAATTTCTTTCCTTATCAACGGCACCCTGAAAGGTTTCTTTAATATCTCAAGAGGCGTTAGACAAGGAGATCCCATTTCTCCTTTCCTATTTATCATAATGGTAGAAGTCTTTGGAAGGGCTATTAAAATAGTGCAAGGAGAAAGAAAAATTATCGGAGTTAAAGTCACTAAAGGAGTTGAAAATACTCCCCATCAACAATTTGCAGACGACACAATCCTTGCCGAAACAAGCACATTGGAAGAGACGGATCAGATACATCACATCCTAAATACTTACTCAAAGGCATCTGGGCAAATGATTAATGCCAAAAAATCATAAATCTTCTTTCTAAATACTGAATTAGAAATGGAAAATCTAATCTATCAAAAATTAGGATTTAGAAAAGGTGAATTCCCATTCAGATACTTGGGGATCTACCTGGATAAAAATAAGAAAAGTAATTTAGGATGGGAGCAAATTATTAACAAAATTGACCACCAAACTGAATCCTAGAAAGGAAGATGGTTAACCAAGGCAGGGAAAGCAACTAAAATTAGGGCAGTATTGACAACCATCCCTTCTTATCAATTATCATGCTCTTATCTTTCAAAACAAACCAATGCTAAAATAGAAAGTAAACTTTGTAACTTCTTCTGGAAAGGACTAGAAGACAAGAAAAAAGTAGCTTTAGTCAGTTGGGAAAAGATCTATAGACCAAAAGCAAATAGAGGATTAGGTGTCAAAAACCTCAAATGGCAGAACAAAGCATTAGGAGCAAAACAAGTATGGAGGCTCTACCAAGAACGTGACAGGAAATGGGCAAAATTTTTATTTAATAAATATCTCAACCCTCTAGATAAAACTTCACTCTTTAGAATGAATTCTCCTCCCAAAGGATCGACTGGTTGGAACTTTCTTCTGAACAATAGAAGTTTGATTTCTAAATATCTGACATGGGATATAGGGAATGGAAATGAAGCTTTGTTTTGGGAAGATTCCTGGAATGGAAATCCTCCTTTGATTAACTCAAACTTCTCCCCTGAAACTTTATTACAACTAAAAACCCTATGGGGCACCAAAGTCAAAGAGTATCTAGAGGAATTTGAATCAATTTGGGGGAAAGTATGGAGATGGAAATTAGTTTCAGAAACTGACGTCAATCCAGAAGACAAGGAAAAATTAGAACTATTACTAAAAAACTGGACCATAGATAGTAAAAACAAGCAGGACAAACTCATTTGGGCAGCTTCAAAGGATGGAAGCTATAAAGTTAGAGATGGATATAGGATAAAAATCAATTCACAAAAATGGGATGTCAACACCCTACCTTTGAACCTATGTTGGGACCCAGAAAATCTTCCTAAAGCGGGAATGTTTCTTTGGGAAGCTATGCAAAAGAAAATTCTCATAGAAGATAGGATTAGGAAAATGGGTTTTGAAGGACCATCTAGATGTCCTCTTTGTAAAGAAGAAGAAGAAAATGTAGAGCACCTCTTATTCTCATGTAAATTCTCTTAGGAATGTTGGAGATGGATACAATGGAAACTTAATTGGTCTTCCCTTATAGCAGGAAATTGGGAAGGCCATTTGATGGGATGGCCAAAAGAGGATCCTAAGAAAATATATGAAAAACTCTGGAATATATCACCGGCAATAGTCATGTGGGAAATTTGGAAAGAATGTAATTGCTGAATTTTCTTAGATCAATCTCTCTCAGAAACTTCTCTATTCTCAAAAAGAGAAGTAGCAATCTCGGAAGTCATGAATAATGATCTTAGAAAAAGAGCTAGAGAAGAGGGATCCTTCTCTGACTAGGATGCAAAAATTAAAAAGCTATGGCCACTATTAATTAATCCCCCATTAACATATAAAAAGAAAAATGACCTTGCTAGACTCTCCTGCAAATGGGAGCTTGCCCCATCTGGGTGGAAGAAACTAAATTTTGACGGGGCATCAAGAGGAAATCCTGGGAAAGTAGGAATAGGATGTATCATTAGAGACAAATCAGGGAATTGGATTACTAAAAGATCAAAATCTTTAGAAATAAATTCCAATAATATGGCTAAACTAGCAATAGTAGAAGAAGGAATTAGTCTATGTATTAAATCAGACATTAAAAAAATTATAATAGAAGGGGACTCCCAAATTATTATTAATGTGCTTTGAAAAGGAAGCACACCAAACTGGGTGCTAAACTCTAAACTAGAAGCAATTATAAAGTCTCTCTCGACATTTGAAGATATAAGATTCGCTCACATATTTAGAGAAGGCAATAGAGAGGCTGATAAATTAGCAAATCTAGGAGCTGACGGTTTTGATTCCCTAACTTTCAATCATTAAAATTTGCACAAACTGAAAGGGACTAATCATAACCTTACCAACCTCAATATTTAGTAAGATTTTGCATGCATTTAACAGAGTACCTATCTACGAGAAATCCCTCACTACTGCCTATAAATCATTTGCATGCCTCTTCATTATTAGGTATCTAAAAAATTTGACTCATCCACATCAGCTATTTTTAGGGTTTTTCAATACATTCTCTCAGCATTTGAGTTTAGCTACAAACTAGGCAATAGAATAGGCTAAAAATGGATTCGAACATCAGTCTGTTTCATGCTTATGAAAACTACACAATGGATTTCTGTGGGCCAATAATGCAAGAGCGATGGAACAAGATTTTAAGGCCCATAGATGACATGAGCTATGTAGCAGTCAGTCAGGCTTTAGGAGAAGGAGTATTCAGTTATGACTACTCTTGGAGGACTAACAGTGACATTGTTGGGCTATGGATAGGATGTTTGGCTCGGGTAGGAATTGAAAAATGGGATATCATTAGGATTACCCACAATATTTTTGACCCTTGCTGGCTAGTGGGCTTGGAAATTGCTGTAGCAAACATTGACGCTCAGCTTCGAATTCCTCTCCCAGAAGCATATATGGAATTTGAGGTCAATAGTCAGGAACTGGAAAGGAGCCCAAGATGCCCTTGCATGGTTATTAGGGATAATATCAAGTTTTATAATTAATGGCCGTGTATGGAGACAAGCATAAATTTTCTGATGAGATGGAGGGGAATCATCGAAGATTAAGGAAGGGACTGGTTGATTGGTTATTTGAGGGCATATGATGCCTATATCCAACCAAATGTGGATTTCAACAACATGGAGGACGTGGAATTCTGTCTTCCAAACTATGACAAAACTAGTAGGAATAGATCAACATTTGAGTTTCCCCCTGGTTCAAAAGCTGGCTCTCTACATGAAGCATCAGAAATTATAATGGTACTCAAAAAGTAAGTAATCCAGTGGTTAATATGAATACTATCATATATCAAATTTTGGCTTGAATCACCTGATTTTAAAGCAAGGTGCTTCTGTAGATAAGTCATAACTATTAGAACTTCAAGCGAATATGGCTAATACTCTGTTATCATATGTATCCCTCTTTTAAAATAGGATATAGGGGTTATTGTATAGACTAGCATATATTAATAGAATATATATTAAAAATTTACATAGTTGCATGTGGAGTTGGAATTTTCTTTGCGTGTATCTATTTCAATAACAGGAAAAATTTCAATAGATTAAAATACTAAGTTTTCATGTGTCAATTTAGATAGTACTCCATGTAATTGAATTTACAAAATCTGTAAATACCCAGATATTATAGATGGATTTCGGTTTGCCTTTCCCTAGATTCTAGTTTGATTCAATTGGTGAAACAATCTTCATCTAACCATGTAAGGAAATTAATCTTTAAAAGATTAAAGAACTTGGTTCACATATGTAATGTTATCTTTATTTCAAAATCTCTAACACTATAACATTAACTAAACAATTATAAAAATTTATTCAAGATAGATCTTTTAACTATTAAAATCTAATTAAGGGAAGTACAAACTGAGCTTATTAATGACTTTCCAATCTCAGCTTGTAATTTATCCTAAATAAAAGGACCAGGTGGCTACTTATTATAATTGGTTTTGCTTTAAGATACATTTAACCCTTAACATTTGTTGATATTGATGATTGTAGATAGATGGTGATAATCCTCCCTCCATTGTGATTCCTCCATGGAAGACATTTGTAAAAATCTAGAAATTTTGATGTAAGCACTGGGGTATGCCCCTTTAAAATTTTGTATTATATAGGACTAAGGTCCCGGGCAAGACAAGAGATTTTCTTTCCCCGTTCTTTCCTACCCGTGCCCGTCAGAACGGGGAAACACTTGTATTTTATTCAATTACAAATAAAATGTATCAAGGCTTAGGCCATTTACCGAGCAAAAACAAAAAAAAAAAAAAAAAAAAAAAAAGAATTAAAAAAAACAAATTTAATAATGCAAAACCTCAAATGTGATTTGCATATCGCATTCCCCAATTTTGGGGAGGCTGCTTAGTGGTCTGGTTGTTATTGCAACCAAGGGGAGAGGTCATGACCCCTCCTCTTTTTATTTTTATTTTTAATAAAAAGCAATATAAAATGCCCCCTGTATTAATATATATATTTTTATAAAATTGCAAATAGAGACCTAGTATTCGACTTTTTTTTTCCAACATGCCTCTTTTAAAAAGAAAAGAAAATAACAAAGGTTTTCTCAAATCAAATACCAATTTAATACAAATTTGATTCTCAAATAAAAACAAACCATATCTATGTTGATAATCCAAACATAATTTCTCAACATGAGGGTTTCAAATTTGATTTTTGTTCACAGACATTTCAATAACGAAGAACAATAATTACTCAAATGAGGGTTTCAAACAAAGCCATTTCTAAATCAAGATTCTCAAACAAAGAAAAATAAGTAAGGGGAAAGATTCAAAACAAATTACTATTATAGTCTCAAGCAACATTCCTACTTCGATCTAATGCTAACTAGACGAACGCTCGGAGATGGTAAGAATTCACATCTTCTCGAAACTCTTTCCGAAAATTTGTTCCTCCAAACCTGTGTGTGGAGAAGTGAGCTCTAATTTCTTAATAAAGAGCTTTCTCCTTTAGGTTTTCAGTTTTACAAAGACGAAAAGTATTTTCTCTTATTTATTAAATTATTTTAATTTTATGTGCAAACTTTTTACGTTTTAATTAAAATAAACTTTATTTGATTTATTCTCCCTTGATTTTATAAATTAACAAGATCTATTTAAAAGTATATTTATTAATTTAACTCATAATAATATTTAGAGTTTATTGTAAAAATGAAACTCCTTAATTAATTATTATTAAATTAAATAAATATAATTGCATAAAATTTGGAACTTTAATTAAATATTTTAAATTGAATTCTTTTATTTAATTAATTTCTCAATTAATTAAAATTATTAAAAAATATTTTTTCTTTATAAAAAATTTATTAAATTAAATCACCTAATAATATCTTAATTTGATTTAATTACAATTGAAAATCACAACATACCCATAAATCTAACTAAGAAAACCCATTTTAAAGACAAAGTATTAAGTCATGCTTAGGGGTCAAAATCTTGAATTCACATTACTTGATGAATTCAAAAGGGTAAATAACTCAGATGCTTGTCCTATTTTCTAGGACAATTGGCTTAGGGTTAGGAGAACTATTTCACCTCTTTACCATTGAGATACTATAATAGGACACGCTCATCCTGGCAATTCAAGGAAGTTGATGCTTTGTATCTAGAATCTACATAAAAGACAAATATGTATGTGTGTGTTTGTGTGTGAACTAAACAAGTGAAAGTGTGGAGTGGTGCATCATGTAGATCTCGACTAGCAGGTGACTACAACTCCCTCACTCAACCACATTAGAAATGTCAAACATAAAGTAAAACATGCATGTACACCATACATATGCAAGTATGGGGTAAGTAACCATAGAAAATTGTATATAAATCATCCATCTAACTATCATCATGAAATCAAGGATAGCCAAGACATGCATCAGATACGGAGGAGGATGCCACCCCACATCACAAAAAGGAGAAAAAGGGAATCAAAGTGGAGAAAAAATGGGAAAAGGATAATAATGAACCTATATAGGGCTTTGAGATTTCTTCTGATAGAGAATACAATGAGAGGGCAGAGGGCATGGACATAGAGGGAGAGAGCACTGCTAGGGAGGAAGACAATTCTAGAGGGGAGGAATCTAAGGAAAGGATGTATGGAAACAAAAACATCACTATTAAGATGCTTGCCAATAGAGATGAAGATTTTGAGGGTAAGCCTAATAGGAGGTCAAAAAGAGAGAGACAGAGAGAGAGATATTGACTCTAAGGAAGATAGGCAGGAGGAGGAGAAGGATAGCGATGAGGAATATAAGAAGCAAGAGAGTGGGGAAAAGAAGGAGTAGGAAATTGAGGATTTTGGGTCTAGCCAATATACATGTAGGATTTTGGGCAAAGAAAAGAAAGTGGTTTGGAGAAATTTTGATAGTATTTATATGAGGATGGGGCTTAAGAGAGATATGGTCAAAACTCTAGTTAAGGAGAATAAGGAGAGAAAAATTCAAATGGAGGAGCTGATTGACCCTATCCTTGTTATTTTGAGTGACACCACAAAGGAAAACCCTTAGATGGATGTTCTTAGTAATGCTACAAATAGTGCCATTGATAGTTATCAAACCACTAAATGGACTTTCCATGAAATCCAGGAGCTCAAATACAGAGTGGGTAGAGTGGAAAGGGATAATTACAGCATGCAGAATAGGAAAGCATAGGAGGAAAAGGAAATGGATAATAGAGTGGAGGAAGTGAAGAGTAGAGTTCAGACTATGGAGGACACTCTACAGAGAATTGCTAAGCAAAGCTATAACATTTTAAAAGAATCAAATGACAACATAAATGTTCTCATAATTTTTTTTTAAGAACACAAGGATAGTAAGGACAATGATCAATCTCCCAACAGTGGGAAGGATAAGACTTTAAAGGATGGTTTGAGAAAGAGAACCAGATCCAACACAAAGAAAAAGGACATCCAAGAACCTAAGAAAGATCTTTCAGACCTAAAAGAGGCGACTGGAAGAATGACTAAACTAGAGCTTTGGGCTATAGATATTCTTATTAAATTGCTTGAGCCTTTCTCCTGGCTTTTTGGACATGTCTTGGTTTTTTTGCTCTCCTTCTCTATTTTTAATTTTTTTTTTTCTTGTTTTATTGTGGGAAGTTGTTGTTTCTATAAGTGGCTTTTATGTTGTTGATACTTTAAGTGCCTTATCTATGTTTTTATTTTTCTATTGTAGGGTTTCAAGGCCCCATTTTTAAGAATTTGGTATAGCTATGATACCATGTAAGAATTTGCCTAATGCAAGAATGAAATGTCAAGATCTAGAAGCTCAAGAGATAGCAGAAGAGGGACAATGATGATAAAATGAGAATGGATATTAGATGATTGGATATCAAATAATTGGATAATTGTGTTCTTGTGTCTCTCTTTCTTTCTTGTGCTCTTTTAATTTTGAGCATCATGGGTTCACCTAAAACTCCACTTTTAACTTCACACAATTATACTACATGGAAAGATATTGTATGGAGTAGACTAATGGAAAAAGGTTTAAATCTATATGTTGATAGTACAATTGTAAAACCCACTGATGCTAATGCACAAGTTGATTGGAAAATTAAAGACAACTAGGCTTTATGAATTATTAAAAAATGTGTTCATATAGATCTCTTCTTCTACATTTCTAGCTTTAAGATGCCAAGGGTGCTTGGGATAAACTTGAAGGTTTGTAAGGTAAGGTGGATGAGGAAAAGGGATTCCAAATTAAGGATGATCTACTTCTCTTGGATACTAAGAATTTTGACACAATTCAAGACTGTGTCAACAAAGCCAATGAGTTGAGAGCACTACTTAAGAATTGTGGTAATCCCATGAAGGATGATAGTTTGATTCATCACATCTTGAAGAGGCTACCTTTAGAGTATACATTTTTTTTTTGAGTTACAACACTCACAAGTTGAACATGGGAAGTGCCTTCACTAAGCCTTCATTTGATGCATTTGCAGAAATGTTGATGCTTGGACAATGCAAGTTGATAGATATGGAAATTTTCAAGTCATCAAAATCTAAAGCTAATGAGAACCAAACAAATCAAGGTGGAAAAAGTTTCACCAACAACAAGAAAAAGCAATGAAAGCCAAAATCGCAATTAGAGACACATAAAGGTAATTCTTCTTCCAACAAGAAATGATACAAAAACAAGAAGGATAAGCTATTTTGTGCATATTGTAAGAAACCAAATCATGATTAGCATCATTTCAAGACTAAGAGAATAGATGAGTTGGAAAAATTACTTAGGAAGAACAAAATCCATGCACCAAATGCTTCTGAGGATTCAAATCCATCCACTTCAAAGGAAAAAGGGCAAGCACTTATGGAAAGTTCAAGTTCTTCAAGGGAATGGATTCTTGACTCAGGTGTCTCACATCATATGGGTTCTTCAAAAGGACACTTTTCTTCATTGGAGCAATCTAAGGTACCTCACATCTTTGTAGGGAATGATATACAAGTGAAAGTTGAAGGGAAAGGACAAGTTGAGATGGAAAATGTAGAGTTCAAAGATGTTCTCTATGTTCCTAACCTTAGCACTAATCTCCTTTCAATTTACCAAATCATTCATTGTGGAGGTGGAAAGAAAGTTGAGTTCCTTCCTAATTTAGTAATAGTCCAAAATATTAAGGAGGATCCATTGGGTGTAGTGGATAAAGTTAATCATGACACAAGGCTTTATTCTTTCTCCCACTTTGTTCCTAAGTCTCCTTCACATGCCTTGTTGATACATTCATAGTCACAAATTAAATTATGGCATGAGCAGTATGGAAATCTTGCCTTCTACTATCTTCATCAACTTAGCTCAAGAAATATGGTCAAAGGTCTACCTACAATCAAATTTTCTAAGGGTGAATGTTCAACTTGTTCAATGGATATGCATCTAGAAGAGAAATTTGATGAAGGGAAATTTTAAAGAGCATCAGTTGTTCTTGAGTTGGTTCACAAGGTTCTAGTATGCTCTTTTCTAGTGACATCAATTAGCAAGGGTGGCTATATCCTCACTTTCATTGATGAATTTTCATGCTACACATGGGTCTCCTTTCTTGATCAGAAGAATGAAATGTTTGATAAATTTCTAGCCTTCAAGAGTCATGCTGAGAAGCAATCAACTAAAGTCGTCAAGGTTCTTTGTATGGACAATGAAAGTAGATATGTGAACTCAAGACTTAGAGACTTTTGTGAACTTGAGGGTATTGATCTTCAGAATCTTGTAGCATTTAGTCCACAAAAGACAAGTGTTGCAACAATGAGGATTAGAACTCTTAAGTCAATGGCAAGTTACATGATTCAAGCTAAGTCTCTTGATCTATCACTTGAGGTAGAAGCTATAAGTAATGCCAATCACATCCTTAATAGATCTCCTCATAATGTCTTAGATGGAATGACTCCTTTTGAGGCATGGTTCGGAAGAAAACCAATTGTGAAAAACTTCAGAGTTCTTGGTTATTTGGCATGGGCACACATATCTTCAAGGGAATGCAAGGCACCACCACCAAGGCCTTGTACTTTCATTGGATATGAAGAAAGTGTTAAGGCATATAGACTTATGGATCTTAAGACTCATGAGATATTTATAGAGAGGAATATTCACTATAGGGAAAGTTCATCTAGCTTATCCTCTAATCCTCTCCATACTTCATACATTGTAGAAACTGATAGTACCAACAATGATAGTGATTCAAGAGGCTCACTTATGGGGGATCCTTCTAAAAAATGCAGGATGAGCTCATAACATCAACGAATTCCACATGCATACATTACTAGAGTGATAGGTCCATGTAATGCAGTACAGTTTGGTACACTTTGTCTTTTAGTTCCAGCATTAGGGGATGACTACTTGATAGATATTTTAGGTTTGTTTTTGTAGTACCTGCCCTCATTCACATTTTTTTTGGACACATTGTTGCTATTATTGTCGGACTATGTTAGACTAGTTTTATGTTGATGATTAGTAGTATTGTTTTGAGACTATCAGATATTGTGCTATGGATTCAGTTGATGTATGATGAGATTACTTAGACTCTACATTTCATATATGCATGATGGTTATTACATTATTTCTAGTTATTGATGATGATTAGTTAGATGGTTTATTATCACATGTTTTTTATTATGGATACTTACCCCATACTTGCATGTGTATGGTGTGCATGTTTGTTTCTTATGTATGGCATTTTTGATGTGGTTAAGGAAGGGAGTCGTAGTCACTTTCTAGTTGGGATCTACACGATGCACCACTTCCTGCCATTGCTTATTTAGCTTAGCATATAGATATATATTGTATGTACATGCATGGTTTTTTATGTAGGTTGCAGGTACCAGGTATCGACTTCCCTGAATTGCTAGGATGAGCATACCCTATTGCACTGTCTCAATGTTAAGAGAGGGGAGATGAATTCTCAAGTCCAAATCCTAAACCCTTAAACCATTTTTCCTAAAGAGGTAGGACAAGTATCTGAGATATTTTACCTTTCGAATGTGTTAGATGACATAATTCATGATTTTAACCCTTTACACTGATTTTGTATGGATTGTTCTATGATGCGTTTTCATATTTTATCTTGGAGGTCTATGGTGAATTTTCCATTAATTAAGTCATTAAATTAAAAGATTTAATTATTTTGGAAAAATTAATATAATGTCATGATCTTTAGATATTTAGATTATAATTAATTAAATGGGAAATTAATTGAGATAAAGAATTAAATAAAAGAAATTAAATTAATAATAATAATAATAAAAATAATAAAAATAATAATAAAATAATAAATAAATAATAATAATAGGAAAGATAAAAGAATTAAAATAAAAGTTATAAGCTTGCCTAGGAGTAAACACACCTCTTAATTGCACATATGTCAACAACATAGGAGTTAGTGCACAAATTAAGCACATGGTGTCTACAACCTTGTGACCCATCTAGAAGGTTGGAAAAGACTCATTCTTAGTTGTCAACACATTCTGGTTGTTTCTAGAGAGATTCTAGGTGCTTCCTGGGAGTTCTTTATATTCAGGCACTCCTAGAAGCTTAGGGAGTGTTTTTGGAGGACCCGAGGAACGTTGGACAAGGAAGGAGCTTGCTCTACCGTTCTGAGGAGAAGTGATTTAGCATCAGTGTCCAGGTAGACACTTGTGATTTTGGCTTATGATATTTCGCTTCTTGCACTTCCTGTCTTCTTTGTGTCTTCTGAATATTTTTTGAGGATTTTCATATCTTGGTTGTATGCATTTGTCATAGGTAGTTAGATTCCATATAAGAAAACTTTTATATGCATAGATTCGATGAAATTATGGAGCTAGGGTTAAAATTTATAGTCAAACCTATTAGAAGAATTAATGGGTAAATTTAGAGAACAAATATTTTATAGAAAAATTCTTAAAATTGGAAGCCCTTTAAAAAAAATTGTGTATATGTTCTTCGTAGAAAAATACATGTTTATATTTTCAAATCTGCATACATATATATATGTATGTATGTATGTATGTATGTATGTATGTATGTATATATATGTATGTATGTATGTATATATATGTGTATATATATATATATATATGTATGTATATATATGTATATATGTATATATATATATGTTTATTATAAAATGTTTTAGTGCTTAATAAAACTCTGCGAGTATACACACACACAGACACACAGACACACACACACAGACACACACACACACACACACACACACACACATACATACATATATATATTGAAAAATTGAATATTAAATTGCAGTGGAAAATATATATATAAAATCTGAATTGCATATGGTAAAAGTATTTTTAAAATGTTATTTTTTAAACAAATTAAATTGGGAGGGCAAAGCCTATGCCCCGTCGGCAATGAGTGCCGAGTACCTGTGTTGCAAGTACTATGACGACAGGTGATACTCTGTACTGCTGTCACCGTAGGCCCTGCGACTACAGGGTACTGCAGACTGCATCAGGGGTATTATTATTATATGTTGGGAGTTATGTGTTTGGTAAATCGATTTTTACATTTTGATTTTTTTATAATATTTTTAAAAAATGTTATTATTATTAAATATTTATATATATATATATATATATATTTATGTATGTATATATATAAATATATATATGTATGTATATATATATATATATATATATATATATATATATATATATATATATATATATATATATATATATATATATATATATATATATATATATATATATATATATGTAAATATGTATATATGTTATCAACGATTAATTATTATTATATTTGATAAAAGATTTGTATTAATAGATAATTTCTTTTAATAATAAATTATTTTGTAATATTATAGTCTAACAATATAGGTTCAATTTAATTATTTAATTAACTTGAATTATGAAAAAAAATGATAATGAAAAGAATTGGTAATTTTTCATGTTAAAATCTACAATGCGAAATTCTATAGGGGTCATTTTCAAATAACGTTTATATAAACAATATATCATTAGAATAATTGGAAAATTGATTCTAGAGTTATGAGAAATTTTAAACTATTACATGGGTTAGGTAAAAATGTACAAAATTTCTCCACTTGATATCTAAAATTGAAATTGAAAATTGAAACCTCCACACTTTATTCAATTATGCAATTTTAAACAAACCCGAACATGTGCTTGCATTGTGTTTTCTCTATGCTATCTGTTTTGGGTTTTTGGGTTGACTAGTTGTTGACCAGTTATAGGATGTCTTCCAGAGGCTCAGGGGTTATGATTGTGATGTCATGATGATGTCTTTTAATCTCGATCTTTTAAACTCGACCATGGTTATGTGATGGCATGCTGATTGATATTGTCTTCAGTCTTCTTGTGTAAGCTGTGATATATGTAACCTTTTTATGAGTTATCGATAAGTTGTATTGGATTATTTTCTAGTTACTTGATGGGGTTGACTTGTTTATTTGATCTTGATGATGTCATGTTGTGACATGTTTTGACTCAACCATTTTGGAGTCTTCAATTAGTATTATTTTGAGATGCTTTTTGGCTGCTTATTAAGAACCAATGATTATTGTGATTATCAGGGATACCTTTAGTTGCCAATAGAGAATTGTTGTGGTTATGATTATCTATGGATGCTTTTCAGTTGACTCATGGAGATTTGATGTTTATATTGTGGATTATCTTTTGATATTTTGTGATTTATGATTCCATGAGCTTAGGGTAGGTTATCTACTTGTAGTGTCGAGAAGTGGCTTGCAATGGGGGCTGGGGCCCTAAGAGGCTGCCAGGGTAACTCATTGTAAGTTGTTTTAATAAGCAAGAACATTCACACCTAATACTGACTTAAATTGACTTAATAAGATAATTGTTTGTTCTCGCCCATTCCTCGAGTGCTAGTATAGACTAGGATGGAAGTAGAGAGAACACTTGGTTGTGACCTTGCATTCCATAGTATGCCTTGTCTGTATGAGAGGATACTAGTGGCCACATAGGGATCACTACAGGGGTCTATTGGGAGACTACGAGGGTAAATCTAGCGTGATTTTTGTGATGACACTTTCTCGCTTGCATAGTAGGTTTCTTACATGTCTTTGTGTGCCTCTAGGATTAGATGTCGGTTTTGTGTTGGAACCTTTGAGTTTGTATACATTTAGGATTCTTGGACTTAGAGAGTATTTTTTCTATGTGATTTGATAACTTGTTTGGGACTTGAGATTATCTCCTTAGCATGGTGGGAGTGGACCATTTAGGTTCCACGCGGTCGGGTGGTAGTGCTTTTCTACTCTTATCATTTGAGATTCATTTGAGACACTGTGTCTGATGCATTCTTTATGATGGCAGACATGTATCCTTACATTGATGATTTGCATATGTTAGATGATGTTATCTTATGCTTTACTTTGCATGTTAGATTTCTTTTCTGCATATGAGGTAGTATGATTTAGGAGTGACATTCCTACTATGTTAATACCGATGATCTCTTCGGTAATTTGGAATATTATGCACAGAGGGATGGCTAGGGCCCACGATGGTCTAATGATGCTATTTACAGTTGGAAAAAACTATGAACTTAGATAATTATATTTGATGGTATATGGTTATCCTATATGATGATGCATCATGTATGACATGTGATTACATTTACTTTATTGTATCATGGATTTAGAATAGTATGATGTATTTTATTTCCACACATGTATATTCTTTTAAGCCTTTCATACCCTGTGGCATGTATAGTGGATGATTGAGCAATCAAAAATGTAATTTAAGAATGTTGGACTTTTCATTATTATTTTATGTGGATGTAGTATTAGATGGAAACATTAATTGTTATGTCAGATGTGATTTGACGTTAAGGGATACTTAAGAATGTAACCTATTATGTATATATGTTTATGGTTACTTTCAATTGGATATTGTTATTGCTTTCGCTACTATGTTATGAATGGTTTTAATTTCACGATTTAAAAATAAAATAAAATAAATGCTACCAATCTTAGTGAAACTTTAGGTTAATTCTTTGGATCCCTTGGCAGGGTGTTATAGTTTGTGGAGTCCTTGCATAGCAAATCTGGGAGATATTATTGATGATATACATCTCTTTGATGAAGAAGATACTTCTTCAATTTTTATGAGGGAACATTCTGACCCTCTTGTCCATTCTCTACATGATCAGTCTTACAAGGTTGATATGATTGTGGATACTTATGTACAATAGGTACAAGAGGTCTCTTTGTCATTCGAGGAGACAATTGGTTCTTTGGGATATGTTCTACATCCATCCTTGCTAGATCTAAACTTGTTCTTTTCAATAGTGTTGGAAGGGGTGACCTTCAGTATTGACACAAGGACAATTGAGTAGTTTTTAGAGACACCATTCATCTTGAGGGTTTTTTCTACACATTGGGGAAGCATCTCATATGTACCTATGACATTGTTTCTTCCTAATGGGAGGAGCATTATTCAATAGTCATGTATCAGCTTCTACATTCATCTTGGAGCAGTTATCACTAATGGGCATTCTATATTGAGGGGGGACTACCTTGTCTCCTTTCTTCTTGTTCTACTTCTTCTCTCTTATGGGGGGACATTTTTTCCTCTTTTAGGATTGTGTTATTCTCATACTTCTCTATTTTATATACATGATGCATGTTGTAATGGGGGGAGGGGTTCTTAATTACTCCATCCATCCATGCATCTTATTTTTTCATCTCTCTTTTTGGGGGAGGGTTTTTTCTGTGAGGTTTTCTCTCTTTCTCTACTTCATGAGAGATTGCATTGCATATCATTTGCACTTCCATATTATACATGGGTACATAACATGGCCTAGTAGTTGGGACCCATCTTGCATTATCATCTAGATTTTTTGAGCTTAAGTGCATTCCCTAAGTTGCACTTAAGGGGGGTGTTGGTGTAAATAAGTATTTACTATTTACACTTTACTTAAGTTTAGTTAGGATATTGCATATTCTTATGAGTTGTCATGTAGAAAACATAGTAGTTTGCACTCTAATTGAGCACATGTTTTCATCTACATCTCTTTATGAGATACACCTTTGTATTCTTATCCTCTCATTGTTGCACATACATTCATGCACAATGGAGGATAATCCACTCTTAGTGGACATGTGCTTAGTTGGTATGCTTATCTCTTTGTTGACTCCTAGTCATATCAGTTGCCTTTATATACAAGGTAGTTCTATGTTGTATTCATCCAATTATCTGATATCCAATTATCTAATATCCATTCTCATTTGATCATCATTTGTCTCTCTTGTGCCATCTACTGAGCTTCTTGATCTTGGTGTTGAATTATTGCCTTAGGAAATTTTTTACATGGTATTAGAGCTATACCAAATTCTTATACCATTAAAACCTATTTTCCTTAATCAAAAACTATCATCATGAAATAAATGAAATCACTATATGAACATATGAAGAATCATTATCAAAAGAATAAACATGAACACATGAAATACCCAAGTATCTAGTAGCTCATCAAATATAAAAATTGAGTATGAAATAACATCCAATCAAATTAGGTAACCAAGAATTACTAATCATAAAACATAACCATAAAGTTGGCCTAACAAAATATGGCAATATAACATGAAAAGTAAACAAAGGGTAGGCACTACATCCACCCCCTAGACTTAGGCTTACTCCTAGAAGCCTATAAACAAGTAGCGATATAAATCCTATAAACTAGATGCATCCTCCCAAGTAACTTATGACTCATTAGTAGGGTCCCGTTGGACCCTTACCTTCTCTATGGTTCAACCCTCTAGGTCAAATCTCACTTTTGGAGAATGTGCACTGGCTCCAAAGCTAACTGCCCATCCTCCACCTATAATGCATTCCAATCAAGAAAATGTATCACATAAAAAATGTACTGTCTAATTAAGAAAAAAATATGGAAAAAATCATGAACATAAGCTAAGGTGGGTGATAATGCAAGACGATAGGCAATTGGACCTATCCTCTCAAAAATCTCAAATGGCCCCACCAAATGAGGTGATAGCTTCAAACACTTTTCATAATGGATTGGACTCTTACACTGATGCACTCTCAAGAAAAAATTATTACCCACTGCAAACTGCTTATCCATCTTATGAGCACCAATGTACTTCTTCTACCTATCATGTGTTGTAGAAATGTACTCATGAATGCACACCACCTATTTCTCCATATCTTAAAGCATCTTAGGACCCAACAGGATGTGATCCTCTAAATTATCCCAACTCAATGGTGTATAATAAGGATGACCATACAAATATTTAAAAGGTATTTGTGATACCCATTATTATAAGAAAAATCTACTAGGTATAGATAATCCTCCCAAAGATTTTGTCAGTCCATAACATAAATCCTCAACATATCCTCTAGAACTTGATTTACTCTCTTAGTCCAACCATCCATCTCTGAGTGATATGATGAGCTAAAGTTCAACAGTGCTCCAAGATCATGCAGTAAGGATGTCCAAAATGTAGATGTGAATATATGATCCCTTTCTGAAATGATCTTCTGGGGAATACCATGAAATCTCATGATTTCATATATAAAGTTATTGGCTACTAACCATGATAGCATCATGTTGATGAGAAGTCATAGGTAGTCCCATAATAAAATCCATAGAAATAGTCTTGTTGGATATCGGTGCTTTGTCTCAACCCTCTAGCACTCAAGAAACCTAGCCAAAAAATGAGCAATATCACACTTCATCCCTATCCAAAAGTACAATCATCATAAATCTACAATCATCTTCTTGACACCTAGATGTGTGGAGTAAGGTGTATGATGGGCCTCAGATAGGCTCAACGTACAAAGCTCATCCAATAATGGTACATAAATCCTCCATGTATAGTGCAAAAGACCTTTTGACTCTAGGATGTAACCAAAAAAATTTCCCTCTAAAGGTCTACCTGAATCTATCTCTATGTTCACTTCTTGATACCAAGTATCTATAGGAAGTTCTTGAAGTATATAGATCCTCAATCCACACTAAGAGTCAAAGATAATGTCTCATGTCTCTTACAACTCAAAGCATCAGCTACCACATTCTCCTTTCCCTGAATATACTTCACCTCAAATTCATACTTGTATAGAAACTCCATCCAACACCTCTATCTAGCATTTAGATTAGGTTGCATGAATATATATTGTAAATTGTGATGATTGCTATGAAGCTCAAAACAAGGCCCAAACAAGAAGTGTCTACATCTCACTAGAGCATGAACTGCTGCAACTAGCTCAAGATCATGTGTGAGATAGTTCAATTCATGATCTTTGAGCTTGTGAGACTCATAGGCAATCAGTTGTCCATCCTACATTAGGACGGCTTCAATCCCTTCTAGGGAAGCATCAATACACACCATTAAATCACGTACTAGATCAAGTACTACTCAAATCAATGCGCTAGTCAAAAGCTCCTTAAGCTTCTAGAATTCTTTCTCGCATTTCTCTTTCCAAATGAACTTCTTCCCCTTTCTCTAGAGGGAAGTAATGGGGTATACAACTCTAGAGATGTAATTCCCAACCATAGTTTATTTTTTTCCGTTATATTTATCAAACTCTTTTATGCCTATTTCATGGATGTGTTAGTTTCAAAGATATTATTTCATAACTTGGACTAGAGATATATCAATGATGATTACTTAGTTGACTATATTTCATGTGTTATTTAATGATTATAGTTTCTAGTACATTAATGATGCTTTAATGATTCATAGTTAATAAATGTGATTTCTTTCATGAAAATATTAGATGATGCTTTAATGATGATTACTTCATATTCGTAATGATGCATTTTATCTGAGCATTTGATGTTCGACTTGTAATTATTATGATACTTACCCCATACTTGCATGTGTATGGTGTGTGAGTCTATTTGATCTTTCAATTTGTCATATTTGATGTGGTTAAGGGGGGGAGTCGTAGTCACCCACTAATCAGGATCTATATGATGTACCACTCCTTGTCATTGATTATTTAGTTTAGATATATTTATATACATGTACATGCTTGTCTTTTATATAGAATGTAGGTACCAGGCATTGACTTCCCTGACTTGGCATGATGAGCGTGCCCTATCACAATTACTCAATGTTAAGAATGAGGAGATAATGTTTAGGTCCAATCCCAACCATAGCCTAAATACTTATCTTGCAAGGAAGACTTGTAACTAACTTTCCACCCTTTTTAAAACCCATAAGTTTATCTTTGTTTGTGTTATTTGATTTGAGCTTTGATCTGTTTTGGTAATGTTGCTTTTATGTGGATTTCACTATGTGATTTATTTGATAAATGATTTAATTATAATATTTTGGTTAATCACATAATTAAATATTATTTGATTAAAACTAAAATATTAAAGTATGAGAATATTTAATTGATTTAAAAACTAATTAAATATGTGCTTTAATTTAAAAGTCTTAACTTAGAAGTCTAAATTTAGAAACTTGATAAAAGAGAAATTAGTATATGATGATATTTAATTAATTATAAATTAATTAAATATGTACTTCAGTTTAAAAGATTTAATTTAAAAGTCTAATTTGAGAAGTTGGACAAAAAAAGAATTAAAATATTAAAGATTTAATATTTTTTTATTATAATAATTTATATAATAGTAATTAAATTAGAGTTGCATTTAAACAATGAGCTTTTCTTATTATTATTAATTTAAATAATAAACTACACTTTAATTAGTGCTTGCACTAATTAATAAACTAGAGGAAAATAAAATATAAAATAGTAATTTAATTTAAAAAGTTCTTTAAGTGTCCACGAAAGGATTAAATAATTGAAGTTTATTTTAATGAGAGTCCTTTGCATGTTCGAAAACTAGAAACCCTAGATAGAGTTAAACTCTTTGTTAAGAGATTTGAGCTCATTTCTACACACATAAGTTTTTTAAGCAAAAATTTGAAATTAGATCAAATTTTTTTTTGAAAGTTTTAGAGGGTTTGGATTTGCATGCATTCACATATTGTCTCAGATTTTAGCTGTGATTTTGAGGTAGGGTTTGAAAACCCCTTCTATAATTTTATTAAAAGATCTATTCACTTCATGTCTTCCTAGGTGTTTGCATATTGCTTATTAATTTACTGTAGTGATTATTGAATAAAGAATTATATTGTAGGTTTTGAAAAAAGGAAAACTTATTAATCAAGAAAACTTGACTGTGGAAAAATTGTAGAAAATTATTATGACTGTATTCTTTTAAACCCCTTTTTTATATAAGAAAAATTTGATTACAAAAAATTGGAAAAAAATAACAAATTGAACAATTAGGTTTCAACTTTAAATTTATCATTAGAACCATGAGATTAGCATGAATTTTCTAAATATAGATAAATATTATTCTTACATCTAAAATAATTTAATTGCAATATTTATTAGAAAAATAAAAATATTAATTGAGAAGAAAACATGTTGTAACTAAACTTATGCATGCATGTGAAAACAAATATACTAAAAATAGAAACTAAGTATAGTATGGTTACATGCATGTGAAAATAAATATGCTAAAAATAAAAGCTTAGTATAGTTACATGCATGTGAAAACAAATATGCTAAAAAGAGAAAGTTAAGTATATTATCGTTATATGCATGTGAAAACAAATATGTTAAAAATAAAAAACTAGGTATAGTATGCTTGCATTATTTGAGAGATCAAAGACGTGCGAAAATACTAATTGCATGTTTATTTTTATTTTATAAAAATATAATATAATTTTTATATTTATCTATTTAATAATAATAATAACAACTTATTTTTCTTATGTTTAGTTATTAATTTCAAAAATTAAAAAATATATTTATTTTTTTTTAATAATAATAATTTATTAATTTCTAAAATCAAATAAATATTATCCATTTAGTTATAAAGCGAATGTTAGTATTACTGATTATTTAAGTCTAATTAAACTCTTAGTTGCATATAAATGATTTTATATTTATTAATGTAAGAGGGAGGTTAATAAATAAATATTTAGAATTTTATTATATTTTAAGAGAAGTTGTGGTAGAGTTCACCTTGTAATCATTTAGTTAATAAATATTTGACTTTATGAGAGAAATTATAAATAATTTAATTTAATTAAAATTTTTTATCTCTATTTGCATTATGAATTAAAGGAAAAATGTTAATATTGGACTTAAATAGAAGTCCAGTATTTTAGAAATGAAATTGATATTAGTATTTAATCTAATATTATACATTTATGTTATTAATTAAATCATTTATGATTTAAGATTACTTAAATTAATAACATGGTAATATTGCACGATATTTTATATGCACAAAAAGATTGGATATTTAAATACTTATTGTTTTAAATAAGTATATTAGCATAACAATTTATATTAACATGTATATTCTTACTTTATTTCTAAACACATCCTTATGACCCAAACTAACAAGAGAAATTGGTAAAATTAAGTTATGTGGCTGAAAATTGTGTTTTCTAATATTCTATTTATAGTCTTGTGATGTTTATTTGTTTGATAGTTTTTCTTTGGGGGTTGTTTAGTTGGATAAGTTAAGATGTGAACTAGAGACATTTTTAAGATTTCGTTTATGATTATTTGATTGGATTTCATGATGAACTTTATTATTTGAATTGAGATTTATGTTTTTATGAGCTTTATGCTATTTAGCATTTTTGAGAACTTGGGTTTCGAGAACCAATGCTATTTTTTGAGTTTCTTATTAAGGAACCAAATTCGATCAATATTACTCTTGTGGTGTGAGATACTATTGTGGTTTGTGATTTTTGAGAAGGTAGTCTAGGTGCATGTCTATGGGAGTGGCTTGCAATGTGGGCCAGGGCCCAAAGTGGCTGCCAGGGTAACTCATTGTAAATTTTGTAACAAGTAATAATATAGTAATTAAAATATCTTGCCTAGCCCTTTCCTTGAGATACATTAAAAACACAAGTTAGAGATTTTTTGTAGTTCATGCCTTGAGTGTTTGTACAAGCTAAGGATAAGAATGAAATGATACCTAATGAGAGGTATAACTAGTTTCCTTGTCATCACAAGAGGGTATTCTGGTTTTGCATAGAGTCACTAGGGGGTTGGGGTCTTGAGAGACTGCTAGGGTAACCTTAGAGTTGGCTCATGTGATGACACTCCATTGTATGTAGTTTGATTCTCCTTCATAGTTTTTTAATATTTTCCTCTAGTGGTGTACTTGTTGGATATTACTTTTGATGGTGTATTTATTGTGATTTGTTACTTATTGATTAGATATCATTTATTGTTCACAGTTGACTTTTATTAATGAATGATTAGTTATTCAATGGTGGTGTTTTTATTGTTGGAGTTAGTGATTGGTGGTTTATTTTTATTAACGGTAGTTGTTATCTGTTGGTTATTGTGCTTGTGACACTTGACATTGATTTTGATGTGGTTGTATATTTTTGGTCTTGGTATTTATATGTTGACTTGGTATGTGGTGTTGGTATTGGATGAGTGTCCTGCCAATTTTGATTATCTCTTCTTCTTGAGTAGTTTGTGTTATCCTTGAGGTAGTGTTGGCTATCAAGGTTTCTTACCTAGAATTATTTTATGATTTCATTATCTATGTGTGAATCATACATTATCTCTCATACATAGTGG
The DNA here is from genome assembly GCA_028749045.1 of Cupressus sempervirens. Lineage (NCBI taxonomy): Eukaryota > Viridiplantae > Streptophyta > Pinopsida > Cupressales > Cupressaceae > Cupressus > Cupressus sempervirens. The sequence goes on along the minus strand of CM053790.1, from coordinate 810,622,606 downwards.
GAGTGGGAGCCTAATGAGGTGACTCCATAGTTGGGAGGTAGTGTATTCTTACCATTTGGGTCCCCCTCATATTGACAGATGTTTGATGCTCATTGATATAGTGGTACCATTATCATTCTTGCTCTTATCTTGAAGACTCTTATTCATTCGATGTATCTATGTATCATGTATTTTGAGATCCTACAAGATATTGTACTATATATTGATGTACTTGTATCTATTTTCACATAAGCTATTACATGTGCAATGGATGCTATTCATTAGATGTGCTTTCATATTATTAATTATACATATGCATTTGCTTATATGACTATGTATGTGTTTATTCATTTTATGATTATGGACATTGTAATTGAGACTTACTTATTAATAAAAATTTCTTAAATTTGACTCAACACAAAGGAACCCTTCAAGAATTGAAACTATATTTGTAATTGATTACGTGTTCTTGATGTGTATGTATATATTGCTTTCGCATTATTGTTAATTTGATATTGTTTAAACTTATATAATTGCTTCTACATTACTGTTACTTTGATGTTGTTTAAAATTTTAAAAAAATAGTTCAGTAAACTTTGTAACATATTAGGTTTATTTCTTTTGGGTTCCCGAGTGACGCGTTACAAGAGAATTTTGAACAAGTCTGTGGTAATATCTGCCCAAACTTATAAAGCTACACATCTCAGACACAATAGTGGGTGTAGGCCAATCTAAAATCACATGGATCTTTGTAGGGTCCATTGAGATACCATCTCCTAAAATGCTATGTCCTAAGTATTATATCTCAGAGTGAAAGAAGGCACACTTGACCAAATTGGTATAAAGTTGAAAGAAGGCACACTTGACCAAATTGGTATAAAGTTGATTGTCTCTAAGGCATTGAAGGACTAATCATAGATGTTCCCCATTTTCTTCCTAAGATCTAGAATATATCAATATATCATCCACAAACACAAGTACAAAATAGTCTAGGTAAGAACGAAATACTCCATTCATCAAGAATATGAATAATGATGGAGCATTCATCAAACCAAAAGGAAACACTATAAACTCGTAGTGTCCATAGCAAGTCCAAAATGTTGTCTTATGTATATCAACATCTTAAATGCATAGCTAATGGTATCCAGATTTTAGTTTATCTTAGAGAACACTTTTTCTCCCTTGATCTGGTCAAACAAGTCATCAATCCTCGGTAAAGGATACTTGTTCTTAATTGTTACCTTGTTCAATTGTCTACAGTCAATGCAGAAGTGCAATGATCCATCCTTCTTCACAAAGAGCATTTGGGCTCCCCATGGAGAAATACTCTATCTAATACAACATTTAGCCAAAAGGTTCTCAAGCTATAGGTGTGACTCACTCAACTCCTGAGTGGTCATCTGACAAGGATCTCTAGATATGGGCTCTGCTCCTAGGACGAGGTCAATGAAGAAATCAATGCCCCTCTTAGGTGGTATACCTAAAATCTCACTGGGAAAGACATCAACATACTCCTATCGGATAGGGTGATCTAGGGTCTTCTTCCTCAATTTCACTCATAGTAATGGTGAACACCTAACAACCCTTATGGATGCTCTGCTTCAGCTACATAATAGCCATCATCTTAGAGGGATATGAGTCTCTAGATGCCTACAATCTCAGTCCTTACCTTGGTAATCCTTACACTGAACAATCTTCTTCCTACTATCAATACTAGCTCTATGAGAGCCAACCCAATCCATACCTAACACTATGTCATAAGAAAAAAGGTGAATAACTTGAAAGTCTATTGAAGTAATAAAACCTCCTAGGTTCAATTCACAATACTACACTAGAGAATCTATGGGAATCTTAGCACCCAAAGTTAGTTCCACCTACCAACCTATGTCTTTCTTAACCAACTCAAGCTTACACTTTACAACTACAGAAGGTGATATGAAGGATTTTGTAGGACCTGGATTGAATAAGATGGAAAGGAGTGTACCTATGATCACTCCTGTAGTCTCAACTATGGTATCCTAGTGATTTTTTTGGCAATGATCTATTGCTACAAAAACTTTGTGTGATCTACCTGTGTCACCAACTATAGGCTCAGATGCTACTAGCTTAGGTCCTAAATAGTGAGATGTATGTTGTGGGTAGTTGGATACAATATGCCCAAATTTTTCAAAAGAGAAACACCCTGTGCTTATGCTAGAACATCTCCCTATTGGATGCACACTAGACTACTGGTGACTATCTCTACTAGCAAAGGAGTGATTACTCTGCGCAAGTTGATTATTCTAATTATGACTATTGCATTGTGAGTTACGAAAGTTTTGAAAATTGGAAACACCACCACCACTCTGTGTTGGAGGATAGTATCCCTTCTATTGTTTTTTTTGTTTTCATTATTATTGTTTTTGTTGACCCTAGTTTTCTTTGTAATAAGGAGGCTTAAAATTGCTGCATGTACCCTGGTTACCTTTGGACCCTAATGTTGCAGGTGTTCACACAAAGCCACCATGCCCCAAAGTGACATTTTACTCTACAAAAATAGCCTAATGTATCACATTCTTGATTTAGGTTGGAATACCATTACACCACTAATGAAATGATTATTCAGACCTTGAATGAAATATTGTACCATCAACGGTAAACTATCACTAGTCCCTACATAAGGCATGAGATCATTGAATTTTTGCTCGTATGATACCATGGTCATTGTATACTGCCTCAGATTATGAAATTCATCTGCCCTCTATTGGTGTCACTCCCTGGGTAGAACTGATCACAAATTTTTTCAAGGAATAACTCCCAAGTAACAATGTCCATATCTGCACCGAGTTTCTTTTCTTCAATGTTTCACCATGTAGCCGCAAATACTTCTAGGTGTGTGATGACATATCTTTCTTTGACATTGGAGTCAAAGTCTTGCATAGACAAACATTTATCTAAGGTAGTTAACCACTACTCTACCACATATCATGTGCCTACTGTAACACCCTGCTTGGGAACCCAAAAGAATAAACCTAATATGTTACAAAGTTTATTGAACTATTTTAAAAAAAAGTTTAAACAACATCAAAGTAACAATAATTTAGAAACAATATATACATATACATCAAATACACATAAGCAATAACAAACACAGGTTCAATTCCTCAAGGGTTCCTTTACATTAGCCACATTTAAGAAAGATTTATTAAAAAATTTAATTTTCAATTACAATGTCCATAATCATAAAATGAATAAACACATACATAATCATATAAGAAAATGAATAAGTAAAACTAATAATATGAAAGCACATATAATGAACAACATCCACTGTACATGTCACAAGGTATGTGAAAATAGATACAAGTACATCAATATACAATACAATATCTTGTAGGATCTTGAAACACATGATACATAGATACATCAAATGAATAGAAGTCTTCAAGATAAGAGGAAGAATGATAATGGTACCATTATATCAAGGAGCATCCAACATCTTTCAATTTGAGGGACACCCAAATTGTAAGAATACACTGCCTCCCAATCGTGTGGTCACCTAAATTAGGCTCCCACTCCCAACATGTAGGAGAGATAATGTACGATCCATACACATAATCAAATTATAAAATAATTCTAGGCAAGAAATCTTGATAGCCAAAACTATCTCAAGGGTAACACAAACTACTCAAGAAGAAGAGATAATCAAAATCAAAAGGACAATCATTCAAACACTGATATCTCATACCTAGTCAACATACAAATACCAAGACCAAAAATATACAACCACCTTGAAATAAATGTCAAGTGTCACAAGTACAATGACTAATAGATAACAACTGTCATCAATAAAAGTACACTACCAATCACTAACTCCAACAATAAAAATACCACCAATGAATAACTGATCATTCATTAATAAAAGTCAATTGCCAACAATAAATGACATTCAATCAATGAGTAACAACTCACAATAAATACACCATCAAAAGTAATATCCAATAAGTACACCACTAGAGAAAATTTAAGAAAACCATGAAGGAGACTCAGGCTACATACTATGGAGTGTTATCACATGAGCCAACTCTAAGGTCACCCTAGTAGTCTCTCAAGACCCCGACCCCTATTGACTCTATGCAGAACCAAGATACCCTCTCGTCAAGATGAGAAAACTACTCATACCTCTCAAGGTATCATCTCCATCTCATCCTTAGTCTATACAAGCACTCAAGACATGGATGAGGAAAAATCTCTAACTTATCTTTTTAATGTATCTCAAGGAAAAGGGCCAGGCAAGATATTTTAATTACTATATTATCACTTGTTACACAACTTACAATGAGTTATCCTAATAACCACTTTGGGTCCCGACCCCCATTGAAAGCCACTCCCATAGACATGCACCTAGATTACCTTTCCAAAAATCACAAACCAAAATAGTGTCCTATTCTACAAGAGTAATATTGATCTAATTCAGTTTCTTAACAGGCAACCCAAAAAATATATTTGTTCTGAAAATTCAAGCTCTCATAAATGCTCAATAGCATAAAGCTCATAAAACATAATTCTCAATTCAAATCATAAAGTTCATTATGACATCTAGTCAAATAGTCATAAAAAAAATCTAAAAAATGCTCTAGTGCACATCCTAACTTGGCCAACTAAACAACCCACAAAGAATAACTATCAAGAAAATAAATATCACAAGACTATAAATAGAATATTAGAAAACACATAGTTTTCAGCCACATGATTTAATTCCACCAATTTCTCTTGCTTAGTTTGGATCATAAGGATGTGTTTAGAAATAAAGTAAGAATATACATTTTAATATAAATTGTTATGTTAATATACTTATTTAAAACAATAAGTATTTAAATATCCAATCTTTTTGTGCATATAAAATATCATGCAATATTATCATGTTATTAATTGAAATGATCTTAAATCATAAATGATCTAATCAATAACATAAATATATATTATTAGTTTAAATATTAATATCAATTTCATTTCTAAAATATTAATTTGATTTCCATTTAAGTCTAATATTAACATTTATTTTTCTTTTAATTCATAATGCAACTAGAGATACAATTATAAATTTAATTGAATTATTTATAATTTCTCTCATAAAGTCAAATAATTATTAACTAGATGATTACAAAGTAAACTCTACCACAACTTCTATTAAAATATAATAAAATTATAAATATTTATTTATTAACTTCCCTCTTGCATTAATAATTATAAAATCATTTATATGCAACTAAGAGTTAAACTAGACTTAAAGAATCACTAATACTAACATTCACTTTATAACTAAATGGATAATACTTATTTAATTTTAGAAATTAGTAAATTATTATTGTTATTATTATTCTACAAAAATACTTTTTAAAAGATTTTTTTTTTTAAATTTTGAAATTAATGATTAATCATAAGAAAAAAAGTTATTATTATTATTTTTTAAATAAATAAAATTGAAACTTATATTATATTTTTATAAAATAAAAATAAACATTCAATTAGTATTTTCTCATGTCTTTGATCTCTCAAATCATGCAAGCATACTATACTTAGTTTTCTAGTTTTAGCATATTTATTTTCACATGCATGCATGTGTTTAGTTACAACATACTTTTCTCTCAATTAATCTTTTACTTTCCAAATAAAGATTGTAATTAAATTATTTTAGATATAAAAAGAATATTCATCTATATTTAAAAAATTCATGATAATCACATAGTTCTAATGATACATTTAAATTTGAAACCCTAACTATTCAATTTAATATTTTCTTCCAAATTTTTATAGTCAATTTTTTCCTATATTAGAAAGGGTTTCAAAAGAATACAGTCATAATAATTTTCACAGTTTTTATTTTATTTTCTCTAGTCAAGTTTTTTTGATTAATAAGTTTTTCCTTTTCAAAATCTACAATGTAATTCTTTATTCAACAATCACTACAGTAAATTAATAAACAATATACAAACACCTAGGAAGATGCAAAGTAGATAGATCTTTCAATAAAATTTCACAATGGGTTTTTAAATCCTACCTCAAAACAACAACTAAAATCTAAGACAATCTATGAACGCATGCAAATCTTGACCCCTTGAAACTTTCAACAATTCTTTTGATCCAATTTTGAATTTTGCTCCCCAAAATTTGTCTGTGTAGAAATGAGCTCAAATCTTCTAATAAAGAATTTAACTCTACCCCGAGTTTTCGATTTTGAACATGAAAATGTCTTTCCTTGAAATAAACTTTTACTATTTAATCCTTTCATGCACACTTAAAGAATTTTTTAAATTAAAATATTATTTTATATTTTATTTTCCTCCAGTTTATTAATTAGTGCAAGCACTAATTAAAGCATAGTTTATTATTTAAATTAACAATAATAATCAAAGTTAATTGTTTAAATGCAACACTAACTTCATTTTTATTAAATAAATAATTATAATAAAGCAATATTAAATCTTTAATATTTTAATTCTCTCTTTTTTTTCAACTTCTTAAATTAGACTTTTAAATTAAATCTTTTAAACTGAAGTATGTAATTAATTAATTAATTAATTAAATATCATCATATTCTAGTTTCTCTTTAACCAATTTTCTAAATTTAGAATTATAAATTAAGACTTTTAAATTAAAGAACAAATTTAATTAGTTAAATATTTTCATGCTTTAGTATTTTCTTTTTAATCAAATAATATTTAATTATATGATTAACCCAAATATTATAATTAAATCATTTGCCAAATATATCACATAGAGAAATCTACATAAAAGTAACGTTACCAAAACAAACCAAAACTCAAAATCAAATAGCATAGACAAAGATAAACTCACGAGTTTTAAAAAGGGTGGAAAGTCAATTACGAGTCCTTGCAAAACAAATATTTAGGCTATGGTTGGGATTAGACCTAAAAATTATCTCATCATTCTTATCATTGAGTTATTGTGATAGGGCATGCTCATCCTGACAATTCAGGGAAGTCAATACTCGGTACCTACAATCTTGTATAAAATCTAAACATGTACTTATGCATATATATCATATATATCTAAACTAAATAGGCAATGATGGGGAGTGGTACATCATGTAGATCCCAACTAGCAGGTGACTACGACTCCCTCCCTTAACCACATCAGCCACGTTAGATAGAAAAGTAAAATAAACACACACACCATACACATGCAAGTATGGGGTAAGTACTATAATAAGTCTTGAGTATAAATCATCATATTATAAAAAATGGAAAACTCATCATTGTGAATATAAAATACTTATCATTTGATATCATCTAGAAAACAATCTTATTTACTAACTAGCACCATTAAAGCATCATTAATGTGTTAGTAATCATAATTGTCAATTTACATGTGATATATAATCAAGTAATTATTTATTGATATACATGTAATCAGTAATTATTAATTGATATACATGTAATCCAAGCCATGAAATAATGTCATAATTACAAATCTAATATCCTTGAAACTAACACATGCATGAAACATGCATAAAAGAGTGGTAAATATAGTAGAAAAGCAAACTATGGGTGGGCATTACACCTACTTTGGTGAAAGGTTTTATCTTGTACCTCTATAGGTCCCTCATCTGAGCGGCCTTAGCTGAACTTTATCTATCACCATGGAGGTCTCCTCGAGGACTCCTAGATCTTTGCCTCTCCTCGTTCCTAGCATGATGTGATTTCTCCTAGTTAGCATCCCTTGGAGGAGGTAGGCACTCTAAGATTGTCCTCATCATCTGTCTCGAATTAAACTCTTCTGAATCAGCCCAATATTCCCCATTGTGTTCCTCCATGTTCTCTTTTTGAACAAGACTCTCATGATTAGACTCATGCAAGTTGATATCTTTGCCTCACCCACAAGCTCTACTATGGCTTGAGCTACAACCTCTTAGTGTTGATCTAGTCCTAGATAACATCCTACAACAATATCCAAGAAAGAAAAATGAAATTCCAATAATATCAACAAGGGCATACTAATGGAACACAATAAACATAAGAAACATGTTTTGAAAATAAATCAATATTTATTCCGGTTTTCCCTATTTTTAGGTTTAAGTATTTGAGTTTGAAGTTCAAGTGTTCAAGTTGAAAAATATACATATAATTGTTTAAGTTTTGTTTAACTAGTTATCATCTCGTGGTGTTCCAATATACCCAGAGCTCCCAATGTATAAACTCGGGCTCTGATCTGATACCAAATGTAACACCCTACTAGGGAACCCAAAATAAATCATCCTATTAAGTCACTAAGTTTTCCAAATATTTATTTATTATTATTTAAGATTAAAACACCAAGAGATAATATAGCAGAAGCAATAATTCACATACATACAAAGCCATATATTAACATCTACATCTCTTAAGGGTTCCATGATGTTGAATCATATATATAAGTTTTGTTAAGATTAAATTTGATACATAACAAAATGTACATCATAGAATAACCATAAGTATGAATCAAAGGAAATAATATACAATTAGATAAGATGCCACATGGCATAACCCAAATGCATAATCATCCTCTACACAAATATACATCATGAATAAATACAACATCTCATAAGATCTTCAATAATCAAGTATAGTACATTATAATATGACCCCCGAACATAAACATAGGATCAAAATTAAAGGAACAAATCCACAAGTACATCCAGTAGCAACATCTAGTTGCTAGATCTCAATGGTATAAGAAATACTACCACCCAACCCCATGGAACCTAAATTACCCACTCCCATTATGCTGAGGAGATAATCTCAAGTCCCAAATAGATAATAAATCTAACAGTCATAACCATTATCTAGTTCAAGGAAATCTTGATAGCAATCTATCTCAAAATTTCTAAGACACAAGTAACATCTAATCCCAGTGGCAACAAAGACACATAGGAAATATACTATGTAAGTGGGCAAGTGTCATTGCATGAGCCAACTCTAAGGTTACCTCGAGAGCCTTTCTAGACTCCATCTCCTAGTGACTCTATCTGGCACCAATATCTTTTCATATAGACAAGGCATACTAATAAGGCAAGGTCACAACCAAACATCCTCTCTACTCCCATCCTAGCCTATACTTGCACTTGAGGCATGGGCAAGGTAATACACTAACTCTTATTAATTCATTTCAAACCCATTTAATGAAATATTATCACTTATTAAAATAACCTACAATGGGTTACCCATGTAGCCTCTTTAGGGCTCCAGCCTCCATTGCAAGCCACTTGCTAATATGCATAAAGGTAACCTACCCTAAGCTCATAACATAAAATCTCATAAGGTTACAATGACCACATCAGTCATATACAAGCAACTAGAAATCACAATATAACTACTGATCACTTAAGCATGACATCTCATACAACGTCATAACATAATAACTCCCAGGCCTTTGGTAAACATAAAAAATTGGTCAACATATTAAGTCAAACCCAACCCCAATAAAAAAAAATCATACATCACATCAAGTAATTTAATAATGTAGTTTCATAGTTCATTTATTTTGAAAACATAAAAGTTTAATTGCAATGGGTTCAAGTTTTTTACTGTTTTCAAAGTAATAAATTTCCTTAGTATAAAAATCATTTTCATATAAACTGAATCATTTCTAGAATAATATTCTTAAAATTTTAATTGAGAAAGTTTTTTCTTAAATAACAACCTAAAATACATCTATTTAATTTTAAAAATAATATACTATATAACATCTTATAATTAAATATTATTATTAAAATTTAATTATAATAATTTAATTATAATAATTTAATTATTAATGAAAAAATATATTAATTTATAAATAATAATAATAATAATAATTATAATTATTATTATAATATTAAACAATACTATAATAATAATTAATAATATTAATATTAATATTAATATAAAAATCAAATTTAATAATGCAAAACCTCAAATGTGATTCCCCAAATCTAGGGAGGTTGCTTAGTAGCCTGGCTGCTTGGGCAGCTTATTGCCTTGGCAGTGTGCGCTATTATTGTAGTCAGGGGGAGGTAATGGCCCCTCCTCTTTTTTAAATTATTTTTGTTAATAAAAAAAAAAAAAAAATGCCCCCTCACTCCCGTATTTATATATATTTTTAATAAAATTGCTAATAGAGACCTGGTATTCGAATTTCTTTTTCAAGAAGGCCTCTTTTATTTTAAAGAAATTAAAAAGGTTTTTTCAAATCAAATACCAATTTAATACATATATGGTTCTCAAATAAAAAACCCTATCTATATTAATAATCCAAATATAATTTCTCAACACGAGGGTTTCAAATTTAATTTTTGTTCACAGATGTTTCAATAATGAAGAACAATAATTACTCAAATGAAGGTTTCAAACAAAGCCATTTCTAAATCAAGATTCTCAAACAAGCATGAAGAAGATGGAGGAAAGATTCAAAACAAACTATTATGATAATCTCAACAAACATTCCTACCTCGATTTGATGCTAACCAAACAAACACTTGGAGATTGCAAGAATTCACGTCTTCTCAAAATTATTTCCAAAATTCACTCCAAACCTATGTGTGGAGAAATGGGTTCTAATTTCTTAATAAAGAGATTTCTCCTTTAGGGTTTTAATTTTACAAACACAAAAAACCTTTTGTTTTATTTATTAATTTTTTAATTTTATGTGCAATTTTTTTTCATTTTCATTAAAATAAATTTTTTAAAAAATTTATTCTCTCTTCCTTTTATTAATTAACAAGACGTATTTAAAAGTATATATATATTAATTTAGCTAATAATAATATTTAGACTTGTGGAAATTATCTCCTACTTATCAATTGATGAGCTTAAGGGGCTTTCTAATGAATAGTTCATAAGGCACAACACTTGATGAAGGTTTTGCAAATGAGGTTACAAGATTTGGGTTTAACCATCAAAGAAACTCCATAGTTAAGCGTGCTCAGGCTGGAGTAGTACTGGGATGGGTGACCTCCTAGGAAGTCCTGGTGCTTCACCCCTATGAGCATCACCTAGATCCAATGAGTGCTAAGTGTTCCATTTATTCTAATTAGAGATGGATTCATGTTAAATCACTACTCATGAAACATGAGTCAATGAGTTTGACTCAAAATCACACAGTTAAATCTTGATAGCAATATCACAATTTGACTTGTTGTGCAAATTATCCCTTGCTTATCAACAATATTTAGAGTTTATTATAAAAATGAAACTCATAAATTTATTATTAATAAAATTAAATTTAAAATATAATTACACCAAATTTAGAACTTTAATTAAATCTTTTAAATTTAATTCTTTTATTTATTTAATTTCTCCATTAGTTAAATATAATTAAAATTTGATTTTTCTTTATAATTTTTTGTTAAATTATATCATTAATAATATATTAATTTAATTTAATTATAATTGAAAATCACAACAGAAACACAAATCTAAATAAGAAAACTCATTTTAAAGACAAAGTACTAAATCAAGCTCAAGGGTCAAAATATCAAATTCACATAACTTGACAAATTCAGAAGGATAAATAACTCACATACTTGTCCTATTTTCTAGGAAAATAGGCTCAGGGTTAGGATTCAGACTGGAGAACTATCTTCTCTCTTTACCATTGAGATACTATGACAGGGCATGCTCATCCTAACAATTTAGGGAAGTCACTGTCTGATACATGCAATCTACATAAAAGCCGAAAATGATTCCCTCTATCAACCACATCAGAAACATCAAACATAAAGTAAAACATATGTGTACACCATACACATGCAAGTATGGGGTAACATCCAATCAAATCGGGTAACTGAGTACTACTAATCATAAAACATAATCATAAAGCTGGCCTAAAAGAATTTGACAATATAACATGAAAAGTAAACTAGGGGTAGGTACTACAGAGTCCCGTTAGGAATAGAGTGGATCTTAATATGATTTTAAGGCTAGAATATTATGTTGATGTTAACATATGCATATGTGATAAGGGCCTTGGATAGAGAATGTCTCTTCCAAGAATGACCTTAAAGGGAGCACTTCATAGAACACAGAGAAATAATTGGAGACTTAAGGATCCTCAAGAGGGTTATTGATCCTAATATGGAGACATGTTTAAGGTTTGGGTTAGGATAGAGAGTAGAAATAGTTAGTTTTATTATTATTTAAATTATTATAATTATTTTGCATGTATTGCTTGTCCCAAACTAACCTTAGTAGTGGGGACATTATAGTGGTATAACATGATCTTGCTATCCTTGGATTAAAGATAAAATAGAGCTTTGCATATAAGAACAAAGATTGCTCACAAAAGAAAAGTAAGAACTAAATAAGAAATAAAAGATATTAAGAAATAAAATAATTTTTTTTTTGAATGGGAACTATACTGATGAAAATAATTAGCAAATAAGAAGACCATAAAATATTCAATGATAATTTCAGTTTGAAAATGGACATATTAAAAAAAAAAAAGCACATAGTTGCAACAACTATAAAGGAAGAAAAGACACATGGACATTACATCATTTGACACATTTTGTATATTAAGGAGTTCAAATGGAATTTAGTAATTCATTCTACAAAATTATTTTATCTTCAATCTAATTTACATAGATGTCTTAATGGGATGTTCTTTATAATATGGAAACCATACGAAGTCTCCCCATGAAATTATATTGGGATTGTTGATCAAGTTGAATTTGATGAAATAAAGGATTGATCAATATATTAAATCTTAAGGGACATTATGAGGAGATGAAATTGGAACTTCAAAATTTAATTCATCTTTGTTGTAATTATTATATTGGGCTACAAAGTTGCTCACTATCTGATTTTGTGAGAGTTATGAATCTTACCAACAATTATCATCATTTTTTTGGGTTTTTTTAGAATCATTAGCCTTCAGTCCATATTGAACTCAATAACATCCAAAGGGTAGAAAATAAGAAATAACTTTAGCAAATACAATTAATTTGCATAGACGATATATATTCATAATGAACTATGAACAAAATATCATGTCAAACCCATGATAAGATAAAAATATTATAGCTAGAAGACTCAATATATATTGATTTAGTAATTGTCATGTTTCAATCATGAATAGGTGAAATTAAGTATGAGGAATCAAGAAAAGATAATAACCACACTTAAAGGAAGTTTTTGGGGTGGATTTGAAACCAATAAAAAATTCCTATCTCTCCTTGATCAACCATATGTTAGGAAACATTACATAGATATTGAGTGCATGGAAAAGGGAGTTCAAGGATGAATTTTCATAATCCAGTAGAAGTCATTTTGTAAGGCATTGTTAATAAAGATTACATGAGTATATGTGGAGCATGTTGTAGGAAAGATGAGAGGATAGAGGATCGAAGGATAATATTACATATGAAGATTGCTATATGCAAATTTTTAATACGAAGATATATCAAAAAAAATAAAGAGATATAGGAAGGGATAAATATCATGGAGGGAGAGAGAGAGAGAGAGAGAGAGAGAGAGAGAGAGAGAGAGAGAGAGAGAGAGAGAGAGAGAGAGAGAGAGAGAGAGAGAGAATGTGAAATAATTAAAAATATATACAAGGAAAAAGTTTGTAAAATGAGACTTGTTAAAGAATAACTTAAATCTATTTAAGAAGTATATGTCTCCATTTCATCTACCTTCAAACACAATCACAAGATCATAAGAAAAAGAGAAAACATAACAATCTAACATGATAAAGGTATTAGAAATAGGAAATGTAATTACTTAAAAATGATCATCTAGACTAATAGCCCCTTTCTCATCATTTTGGTTAAATTAATTAATCATTTTCCTAGGCCAAATTGTTAAAAAAATAATTTATTTGATTTTAACCTATAATTTTACTATAATATCCTAAGTCTATATTTGATTAAAAGAACACGTCTCCTTTTAATTAAATAAAAGACCTCATTCTTCTAACCAACTAATGTTTACACATAAAGTATTTTTCCTATTTACAAATTAAAAGAAAAGACTTTGTCTCACATGAAAAGTCAACTCCTTCTCATTGGTTGACTTGATCTTGCACATAGATCATACCAAAAGTCAACTCCCACCCTTGATTATCCATTTCTTGATTTTGATCTCAATTGTTCATCTACCTTTAAAAGAGAGAGCTCTCTCCCTCTCTAAGAATCCTTTTTTGAGCTAATATTATATATTAGGTTTATTGATAGATTCCTTGGATCTTTTGTTGAGAACTTCTATTCTTCTTGTCTCATTCTTGCATCCTTCATCTTAGCTTAGATTCATTTGAAATAGTTCAATTTCCTTTTCCAATATTTTAAACCACCTATTTTAATTAGTATGTCTTGATAACATTATCATATTGTTAGCATAGTTGCATTGTGCACTTCATTCTAGCTTAGCTCATTTATTGCATTGCATGTTTGAGAGGTCCTTTGACATTGCATTCTTGCTCGTCTAAGGAATCTCCTATTGCATGGTTTACTAGCAAGAGTTGTGTCTCTAAGGATCAACTAAGAGATCCTCATATGCATAAGCACACACCTTTGTACTCCATGGATAGGGAGCTCTAAGCCACCATTCAAGTGTTTCAATATATGGGATACCTTGGATAGAAGGGTTTAAATAAGTGCACAAACTGAGTGTACATTTTTGGCACCTACTATGGGGTAGGATGACCTAGTTTTGCCTCTCACACTACACTTTTCTCTTGCATTTTTTGCTTGTTGTTCTATCTTTTTTCCTTTGTAGTCGCGATTATCATGTGATACTTTATTAGTATCATATTATAGTTCTCAATATTTTTGTGCGATACTTTACTAGTTGAAGTATCATATGTACATACAAAAGTCTATCACACTAGTATACAAAGCTCTATCACTTAAGTATAGTGAAAAGTATCACACAAAATAGAAGTATTGACCCCCTATACTAAAAAGGATCACATGCTATTCTATCAATAGAAAACTATTGCCGAGCCTGGAACGTGTTGCTATTTGAATTCTTTAGTCAATTTTTGGTCTTTGACATTCTATTTTTAAGGTTCTTCAAATTTATTACTATCTAATAGAGGTTTTACTATAGGTTTTTACCTAATTTTTGGACTAACCTTCTTGTTGGACTAACTTTTTGATGGGGACACAACCCAAGCACAGAATGGACACAACAGGAAAGGGAAATTTTGTTAACTTTGTAAATAAGCTAATACATCCAGTACAGAGAAAATAGACTTTAGAACATGCCCTATGGGCTTACAATAGCATAAATCTGGAGATAATTTCTCCTTTTAGTACCTCCTCTCAAACTCCACTCTGAACTGCCTTTTACAATGCCAAAAATCTCCTTAAATAGACCTCGGAGGGTTAAGGACTAGGAATACATTCTAGAAAGTGCTAGTAGGCATCCACCGACCAAATAGAAGGCTCCAAAAGCTACGCTAGAAGTTGATGCAAATCTAGAAGAATCCAGAAATGGTAACCGAACTTTCGAGAGGCATAACTTTTGAACCGTAGCTTCGATTGATGAACCATTTACATTTTCGAAAAGCTCTCAAAGAGCTCTATAGCCCTGTGGAACAGCTCTACTCATCCCCCATTTTTGGCCCTTTTCAAATTCATTTAATTCCCTTAACCTAACTTTGAAGCATTCTTAGGAGGTCTCCAAAACTCGAAAAACTGCAATAACTTTCAAACCGTGGGGCTTTTTTACCTGATTCTTTTTTTGGAATGCTCTAAATTACAATTACATTCATTTGGCCAATTTACACCTCCTAGTTCACCAAAATGATGGCTCAATTACATACTCCTATTTTTTTTGGCATTTACACGTATCCCAAGGTGTTCAAATACTCTATCCTAGAACACTGATAGTGGAACTATGAGAGTTGGAACCTTTATTTGACCCAAATGGGTATCCAAAAATGAAAACACATGAAATAGAAACTAAGTCTAAGTACTTTTTTTTGGGTGACACAGGATTGCCCTTATACCTCTGGATGCTCCTGCATCACCTTTTTGCTTGTAGGGATGCTCTAAACTCTTGCAAAATTGCTCTAAAAATAACACATGTCAAAGGTTCAAATACAAAAAGGCTACTAATGATTTTTTGTAGGCTGCCTAATAGCATAAAAAACAAAAAAAAAAGTGTTTTTTATTTCCCTTATTTTTTGTGCGTAGCAATATTACTAGTTGTTCATCTTTCACATGCACATAAAAATTGCAATTGGGATCTCTTGGTGGTAGGAAAGTATGCTCTTCACCCTTGTGGTGAATCATACATCTTGACTCACCTTTAGATTTTGAAAGTAAGGGGGATAATTGAGCATCTTGGAGTGTTTGGGGGAAATGATTGGAATAGGAGAGTATGCTCTTCACCCTTGCAATGAATCAAAAATATTGACCTCCAAAAGTGGATCCACTTTGTGTAGTTTAGAATCCTTTAGAGGGATTTCTCTTGAGCAATCAAGAGGAATGACCTAAGTAAGGACAAGAAAACCTAGCTATTGTGACCCACTCTAAACTCAAGGCTATCAAGGACATAAAAAATTGGTAGACATAGTGCTTGTCTTCACTTAGTGTGAGTACTTGTGGGATTGGGACCATGAGAAAAATGCTAAGCAAGAATTCTTAAGGTACACTTGTGGCCTCAAGGTCCATTACTTGCCAAAAGGTAAGGTATCCTATATTAGGAGAAAGGGGAGTACTATGAACAAATTCCTTTTCTAAACACCATAGGTTAGAAACTACCTTATTTTGTCACTCAACATCTTGGTGCAAGGACAAATCCTAGTAGATTACCTAGATCACCTCAAGATTTTACAATCACCATTTGTATCCCCTTGGTTATACTAATGACATCTCCATGACAAAGTCAATATCTCTTGTGCATAACCACTTGGTGTGAGGCAATGAGGCATCAAATGTGGACAAGTTGTTGATTAATGAACCATGACCTTAGGAAGCATTGCTTGGAATGTGTCTTCAAATGTAAATAGACTCATGCAAACATTCTCTAACATCAAATAATCTTGTTAGCATTCGTAGGTTTTTTGCATTTTGATAACCCAATTGCTTGTGTTAGCAAGGTTCTTTGTCCCTATTCCAACTATTTGAGACATGTTAAATCCCCTTACTATTTTCTAACCATGTTGTTTTTTTCTGTAAATTGAGGTCATATACTATCTACACTACATTCTGGTCTAAAACATTCAAGAAATGAAACTAAAACATAGGGTTTTTGAGCTTCAAACTACATTTTTCATAATTCATTATCCCTTTATCGCATGGCCTTTTGAGAAATATCATGCAACATTTTATACCTGAGAAAGTATCACATGTTTTTATCAGGGCTATCACACTAAGGTTATCAACTTTGTCACCTTGCTTAAGGGAAATGATCACCTAAGACAAAAGTATCACCCAATTGTTGTAAATTCTATCATACGATACATTATTCTAACCAAATATCACTTGCCTCTTTGAAAAATATCGCCCAATCTCTACTACTTCTAAAATATAGTCAAAATTGCATCATAGCTTATTTAGGGGTGTGGTCACTTCATCCTACCTGGTCCTAGCCTAAAATCTTCATGTTCGGTAATGTTCTAAGTTGAAAAGATGGGTCTAGCTTATCAGATGTAAGCTTTAAAATGTCTCTAATGGTCACTTGTCAAAATATGGTTACCTCTCTATGTTAGATACTTGCTATCCAGCTTCTTTCTCACTCTCTTGGCTCGAACCATTAGTGTTGTAAATTCTTGAGCACTCTTGACAAGCCACTCACTAATTTTATCTTCGACAAGTGATTGTTCTTGACCTTACAAGTTTCAAATATAAAACACTTTACCTTGTCTCATTAGATGAAGACATATTCTTACATGTTAGTTACAACTAGGTTCTAATTCAATAAAGGGAGTCATCCTTATTTCACCTTTGAACAATTGGAAACTCCAAATAGGTGTCCCCGTGGAAAACCTTGTGTGGAGTAACCTATCTTTGATAAGCCACAAGTAAATAATACTTGACATAACCCATTTTATAGCTTTGAGAACCCATTTGATATGCCCTTTGATACTTCTAGGGCTAAAGACAGTGGGTCACTCACCATGCATCTAAAAGAGAGGAAATGTTGCTTAGAAGAATAAGGACACCTAGAGGCCATATGCATGGCTAATAAAGAAATATCCTATCATCAAGTTAAGGTTAATGCTTGCATATGTAATGTTGAAAATAGCCATGGCTACTATAGAAATCCTTTCGCTAACATTCCTCTTGGTGGCAACAATGGAAACAAAACAAGGCCTAGGTCTCTTAGAGTAAACGTGAGAGCATGCCTATCACCACCTAGATACTCACAGTCACATCATGAAATTGAGACCAATGATGAAGTCACTAGCAAAGATCTCATGAGACTTTAGAAAGATGAGGTCACCCAAAGGTTGATGGTAAAGGCCTTAGAACATAATGGGGACCAATATTTTTAATACATGACAACTAAGGGATGGAAATCCCTCATGATTTTGATGTGAAAAAAATCATCCAAAAATGAGAATCTACTAAAGTTGAGATCTTGAGAGAGGAAATGTAAGAGCTCAAAAATCAACTCATTCAATTACAAGTTTCCAAGGAACAACCCCAAACCTCTTGTGTAGAATCAAGATGTGATCTTCCTTTTGATAGGATTACTTACATGATCTCATTTCCTAGGGATATAGAGGTTCCTAAATATGAAAAATATGATGGAAATGGTGATCCTCATGACCATGTAAGACACTTCTATTCTCTTAGCATAGACTTTATGCATGAGGACACTTATCGTATGAGGTTGTTTCCTAGGAGCTTGAGGGGCCAAGCAATGGAATGGTTCACAAATTTGCCACCCCCTCTCAAGTCATTTGACAAACTCGAACAATGGTTCACCTAGAAATATTCCTATAACATTCAACATCTTATCACTATGCTAGACATATTCAACATTAAGCAAAAACAAGGTGAACCTTTTGTCACATGCCTCCAATGATCGAGATCTTTACACTTTAGGTAACCTCAGCAGATTCTTGAAACTGAGAAGATTGAAATTTTTCTAAATATACTTTTACCTAAACTCTACTATGATATTAGGAAACAATTATTCACATCCTTCAATGACATGATTGAAAGTACATACCGCATTAAGGATGTTTCTATTAGGAAAGGCAAAATTGTGTTGAACAAAGACAAAAATGGCAATGGGAATGGTAAAGACAAAAAAACTTAGGAATAAAAACAATTATGTTGTCAATGATGGAGTAGTAGAGGCTCCTAAGACTAAGGAGTCAACCTTCAGCCTTTATAATTTCATTTATGCTACAAAACAACAAGATACTTCAAAGTCTCAAATCTTTGACAAAAAGAAAAATCTTTTAAGCCAAAATGCATTTATAAACCCATGGTAGAATCTTATGAAGTGTTCTTAATAGACCACGCTCACAAATAAGCTTCTCATGCTTCTAGATAAATCATGACCCTATGAGCTACCCATCAAAATTTATTGGTGGAAGATGATCATTTTTGCAACTATCATAGGAGCAAGGTCCATAACATAGGAAATGGCTTCAAACTCAAAGATGTTATCCAAGATCTCACTAATGGAGGAAAATTCATAAAAGATGGGTTAGTAAAAGATTTTGATTGCAAAAAGCCTTCAAGAAACCTCTAGCTGAATATGGAAAAGGGTAATCATCCCGTGCTAACAAGAAAAATCATGATAAAAAGATTAACTACACCTACACTAATTTTGAAAATTTCATAAACATGCTAGAACCTATTGAACATCTTTGCATGATGGGTCCTAAATTTGACCAAGAACCCAACTATGACAAGGATGATAAAAGACCTAAGGTAGTCCTAAAAATATGCAATGATCAAAAAAATCATAGGGACACTATGCCTAAGGTATTTCTTCAGGTGGTGGAACCTTCCTCTTTGCATGGTGAGACACTTAATGTTGTCACTAAGAGGAAATCTAAGGCTGTCCTCAAAGATGCAAATGATCCTAAGAATGCTTCCTCATCTAAACATGTGGCTACCCCAACTATATTTAGCTATGATCTTGTCAATTAATTGTAATAAACCCCTGTGCAAACATCTATCTTTGATTTGTTAGAACTATCTCTTTTTCACAAGGAAATTCTTGAGAAAGCTTTACATACAACCAATGTTCCCATAGATATTGATGATGAGCAATTCCAAGCTACATTCAATCACATTTCTTCACCCCTCTATCTCACATTCTTTGAAGAGGATGACAAGTGATGTAGGAGCATCAAGCTTGGATTTTGGTAGAGTTGAGGTTTACATGATTAGGGATTCCTTGGAGACACATTGGGTAACATTTTCCTATGTATGCATAGAGATTGCAGTTATCATGTTAAAGTTTGAGTTGTTTTTACCCTATTGCTAGAGCTGTGTTTTCTAGTTTTTGGGTGCCTGTTGTAGGCCATGTAACTAATTTTATGCAATAATACAAAGGCTAAAAATTTTAGTGATTGAAGAGGGCCTAGATTAATATCTATGATCCAAGGTGAAACTCCTGATTCATCATGATTTGGTAGATATATCCATTTTTCTAATGAATCAATTTTCTACTAGTTTTAGGATGGATGGGTAGTTCTCCTTAAGGAATCAACCTTTTCACACTTAAGGGGTTGTAAAGGACCTAAATTAATACCTTTACTTCAAAGAAAAAGTCTTAATTCAATTAGATCTAGGAGATATCATGATTTTTCTCCAGTATCAAGTTTTAGACAGTTTCGTGTGAAACGTGTGGAGTTTTCATCTTCCATAGTTTTTTAGGAGGAATATGATCTTGTTAAGAGAGGGACATGTTATTGGGTCATGTGTGGACCTAAATATATCTTTTTATTTAGTTTTGTTCATGTTTGTTAGAGTTTTAGTTTACTCTTCCAAGGTGGACCTATATTGTAATTAAATGCTTGACTATCCGAATTGTGGTGTAGCTAGCTATATAAAGAGATGGGATGAGTGGTGGATCATTTGGGAAAGATTTCACATCATTAGTATAGGTGTAGACATCTAAAATTGTCCAAGTACCCATTTCCTGACCAATTAAATAAATACTTATTATTTATTTAATTACCTTGCATTTATTTAATTATGTTCACTTTCATTGATTTAAATAAACTAAGGTTTATCTAAATCCTAGCCTTGCCTTGATTTAAATAAACTAAGGTTTATTTAAATCCTAACCCATTCACTTTAATTAAGTACTTCATTTACTTAATTAATCATTGCCCAATGCCCCTTGGAATTAAATATTACATTTAATCCCATTTGAGCACATGGCTCCTACCTTTAACCCTCACCTAACCTCACTACTCCTAACCTAACCCACCTTTCTAAACCTACCCACTTCCTTAATCATGCTTTCTTTTCCGTATCATCTTGCTAATTACCTTTTAATCCTAAGTGTGCGCTCACACATGTGTGAGAAACACTCACACTTTTCTCACCCCTCATCTCTTACATGCCTCTTGCATATGTGTCCTCTTGCATGAGAGTCAAGGTGTCTCACACATGTGTGAGAAGCCATGCCTTCTCAAACCTCTTGCACATTTGTCTCACACATGTGTCTTCTCACACCTCTTGATCATGTCACCATCAAAGGTTGCTTACACATGTGTGAGAATATTTCCCCCTTTGAATGGTCAAAAACCTAATCCACATGGAGTCTACTTGGCCTCCACCTCATTGACACCTCATTGATCCTGAGAGATCCTAGCCCTTCATCTTGCATTCAATCTCAACCATCTATTGCATCTCATTTGCTATAAAAGGAGAGCCCTCTCCTCATTTTCATAAGCACTATCTACCTCATTGTTATGCTATAGGAATAGTGAGCAACCACATCCCATTATGTGAAATCATCTCCACTTGGTGATTTCATGAGGTTTGAATTAGTAGATTAAGTTATATTGATTCCATGTTATGCTTATTTACATGTTCTCTTGCATTTTTTGAGGTTTGCATAATCATGTAGGAATATGCATTAGTTGCTTAGTGTTTATTCCTCTTATTACATTTGTATGCAACACAATAGGAGTATTTGAGATAGCTAATTTGAAGAAGACCTAGCGGTTGTAGTTTAGAAACAAGGAGGTTTCTTGGTGACTTGCAAGCACAAGTTGAGATCTTGGAGGTTTCTACCAAATTGTTGTTGTGATATAGATCTGGACTAGCTAGGAATTGAGTTGGATCTTGAAGAACTATTGTAATTTATTTGTATTTGTCCATAATTGGAAAGGCTTTACAACCTGTAACATTGACTATAATCAATTATTTTTATAAATAAAGAGTTTTTAATTACTATCAGATCTTGTGTTATTGTTTATATTCTGCTGTGTGGTTATTTGTTGGGGGTTAGGACATCCCCATTAGGGATTCTCCTACCTTTCACTACATTAGGTGGTATCAAAGTGAAGGTTTGATTTGGTTGGTTGATCTTAGTGGAGCGAGCTTTGATCTAGTTGGTTGATCTTATTAGAATAATAGTTATTCCTAAGTGTGTGACCGACCACCGAAGTTGAGGTAGTTTGCATTAGGACCTTGGATTGCAAGGAGTTGATCTAGGAAGACCTTGATCTCATGGTGATTGTGTTAATAATCGATTGCTTTAGAGTCCTAGTTTGTAATTCTTGGTGTGGGGTGGTAGATTTTGATCCGACCTACACTTGCAAAGGACTTATTGATGGATCGATAAATGAAAATATTAAAGGATAATCTTGTTGAGGCATGATTATAGAGATATTGTGTTATGTTGCAAATCTTTTTTCTTGGACTTGTAATTTGGTTCCTAATTGTTAGTGCAAGGTGTCAGATTGCAATCTAACTTTCAAACAATTTGAGGTTGTCACAAGGAGCATGGGAAAGATTTATTGTAGAGGGTTTATGAAAATTTTGGAATATGGATCTAAGAGGATTGGACCCTAAGATGATTGTGAATCTCCATGATGTGGTGGAGAGGAGACTTGTTGATTTGTCTACTCAGTTTGAAGCTAGTTTCATTGATTGAGATAAGGAGGTTTCTACTTGTTTGAAGCTAGCTCAACTGATCAAGTTAAGAATGAAATGAGGAATTAATTTCATAGATGTTTATAGAGTTGGAGTCTACTGATCTAGAAGAGAGTTGTCTCACCAGTTAGAAGACTTGTTTGAGAGAGAAGATGACATAGCAAGGTCGATGATGAAGAGGTTGGTTTTTTTGATCAATTTGTGGAGTCTAATATAGAACCTGTAGAGAAACTTGAGACTATTTTTGAGGATGTTCCTAACCTTGTTGATGTTGGGATGGAGATCCATTTTCATGATTACTTGTTTGAGTCTAACATGGAAATTATAGAGCACTTAGTCATGGATAATCAAGTTGTTGTTGGTGATGAGTTACTTGTTTTAGAGCATCTTGTTGTGAGTAATGAGATTGCTGAGATTGTTGATTATGAGGATTTGTATATGGTTGTTGTTATGGATTTGCATTCATATGTTCTTGTTGAGATGATTAAGGGTATGGATTTTTCTATTAATGAGGAGTTTGATGTTTCTGGTGTGGATTCCCTAGTTGTTGATTTGGTTTTGGATCTACATGATATTGTGGATCTGTATGTTCTTGATTTGCCTATGGTTGACATGGCTGAGGATTTATAAGTTGTTCTTGATGAGAGCCAATTATAACCTATTTAATGCTCTATTTTAATCTATCTTATGCACTTTCCTACATACTTATCTATTCCACTTGTATCTCATTTCATTCCATTTTACCATTATAATGTTGTATATAGTTTAATATTGTTTTGGGATTAAAATATGGAAAATTCATTATTGATTATGTTTTACTAATCTTTACTACTGTAGCATGTTGATTCATTGTTGTAGATCTTCTTATTATTTAACAACCTCCTGTCGCCTGTCAGTTGGGACTGCAACTTCCTATCGCCTTCTTCACCTTCTATGGAGGACTCTTATTGGTATTTATTTGGAGTATTTTCTATTCCAAAAATATTGACTAAGGAATATGTTGAAGAAAATATAATGATATTATTAGAATTTTGCAAAAAATCACAATTCAAATATTTTCTATAGTCAATATTGCGTGGTTGTTTTTGAGAAAATGAAGATGAATCTGAAAAATTTGAGATATGGGTTTTGTCCATAATAGAGCCAATTCAGTTCTCCCATGAAAAAATCTTCAGAAAGTGAATGAAAAAGGAGTTATGAGTGGTTTTCTAAAGCCCAATATTTTAGATTTACCATTTCAGCCAGATTTTCATATTGTTTATTTGTTATATTATTAGAAAATTAGTTTGTAAATAATTAGTATATTGTTAAGAAATTAGTTTATTGTGTTATAAAAAGAGTGGTCATATATTTAACACTCTTTATTAAAAATAAAATAATAAGTTTCAGCCATAAAGACTAAACTTCCATGATAAAAATGGATTTGTTTGTTTTATATGTAAAAGGCTATAGAAGCCATCACATATTCAAGAGAGGAGGAGGAGAATGTATGAATCATAATATTAGAAATATATTATTGTGTTGAGCTGATTTAAGAGTTCTTTGTACATTTTCTTCAATCGATTTGTTGGGAGGAAGGGCACCCACTCTCCAGCAGCTGATAGATTGTAAATAATTTATTCTAGTGTGTTTGGCATTTGTTTATTATGTTTTATATTGTTATATTTGATAGTTTGATCATTTTTGTTAGTTAATATTAGATTTCTATATTCAATGAGTGTTAATAATCTATTTTTATTTCAGTGTTGTAGATCTAGTTGATATGGCTTTCAGATTTGATTTCTATTATAATCTATCTTAATTTCTGTACTGTAGTTCTTGTCACATTCTTGTATTGTAGTTTCTGTAGAATTTTAATCACAAAATTAGAAGAGAAATAATTGTGCATTAAGAAATTATGTTATCAGATTAACCATCCATATCTTATGCACGTTTATGGTTTGAATTTGAGAGTTTTGTTTTTAAATTATTAGATCTATTTAAACTATTAGTATTAGAAAATTATAGTTCTTATTGCCAGGAAGTGACAGTTCCTATTGCCAAAATTACTTTAATTTTCTACAGATTTATTCTTGTGTGTTCTAAATGCACTCATAATCCCTCATATCATAGGCAACATCTCTTGATGGCATATTGCTTGGACACCTTTCGCAAGCTTACGCTCTTGGATTGACACGAATAGACCAAGCCGAATTTCATCATAAATTGTCAATTATTTCCTAATTATTTGCCCCAGTATTGGCCTATCATTTTGGTGCCGTTGCTGGCGAAAGGTGTCAAAGGCATGTTAGCTTGATGAGTTGAGTTAGGAACAATGCATTAGGATGAAAGATTTTGCAATTTCTAGCCTTGCTTAAGTAATTAATCTTAATTTGCATTACTTAAATAATATAGATGCAATGTTTTAGAGTTTGCAAGTAGGTTTTAGAAGTCAATTTCAAATTAACATTATCACTAGTTGTTGTGAGTTATTGTTGGTAAAGAGAAAAAGCTATTTTGAAGAAAAAAATGTTAAAAATGATGCATTTTCAAGGTTGTTCAAGTACATCAAATTTAGGTGCAAAATGTTTTAAAAATGCAAAATTTGAAGGGAACACAAGAGGATAAATGTGCTTGGGCACTGCCTCAGGGTATTTCCCCTTGACCCCATTGGTGGATGCCGGCCCCAGACCTACACCATCAAATTTTTAAAAAAAAATAAGAAATTGGTGTGGAAATCACATTGACCAAAGGTGAGATTTTAAAACCCTCTCTACCGAATGAATGCAACTTAAATGTTCTCGATCTTCCATTGTCACAGGTATATACAAATGGTATCTTTATATATGACCAAGAAAATATCATTGATGGATTCTTAGAACAATTTGATTTTAATGATGAAAATCTAACTACTTGTTCTAACTACTATAGAAAAGATGCCCAATGTATATGCTCAAACAATCATGAGAACATGGTGAATGAGGTACAAGTTATTTATGATTCTTACCATGATGAGGGTGGAAGTGACCAAGTATTCTTATAATGGATGAACAATCTCAAGCATCAACCCAAGAAGATCAAGGTATGCATTATGTTGGTAACATGTATTGTCACTCTAATTCATTACAAATTCAACATATTTCTTCAAAATGTACTTCTCCACCTAGCATGCATAGTGAATGTAATCATGCATGCTCATAACAACCCGTATATACCTCTTATATTCCACCATATCCATCCTTACCATCTACATTTTAACCATCCTTCTTATTCCCATCTACTTTATCTCCTCCACACTTCTTACCATATTCATTATCTCATTCATATCATATTCTACCCACTCCACCGTATCCACCAAATGAAACTATATTGCCTCATACAAGACTTCATAATAAGGTGGTTAATAAACTTTCACGGATCCCTTTATCGTATAATGATGTCCTTGAAATTGATAAATCAACATTGGAATATATCAATGGAATTAAGGAATGGGATTTTAGTTTAATTAAATTAGAAGAACAATATTATTATTTATTGAAATATAATCAACTTTGTTCTTCTTTTCTACTTAGTGAATTCCAAACACCTAAAAATGAGCCCATACTTCAAATTGCATCAATTTTAATTAATGGATTCATGAGTAGGTGTGTTAATATCAATCACGCACTAAGTAATATTAAACCATATGTATTCCATATTCCACAAATGTGTTGCTAGATACTCCAAGATCTATATTCTATTACTTTTGTACTTACACATATTGATATTTGGAGGCCTATGATTAAACTTTGCATTACTCATATACTTGTTGATCTAGGACCAATAATTGATTAAGCATTATCATAAGGGATTCTATGCATTAATGGCCAAAATGTTAAAACCTGGATGATTGTTAATCCTCATTGTTGATACTTGCCATTGCCCTAAGAAGACCAAATAAACTATGGATGATTCATTTATTTAACAAGGATCAAAGTATTAATATCCATATTTTCTTTATTCTTGGTTCTTGTATCTTATAATGATCATTCATTGATTATACATGCCAATTTCTTGATTCCTTGGATGAGGTGACTTCTCTATGCTTTTATAACCTACAGTTTATTTGGGAATCCATCCATTGAATTATTGAAATATTTGATTTATCTATCATTCAATAAGGCTCACAAAATTCTAAAGATGTGTTACCTCTTTGGGTTACCTAATTTCTTTGGTTATCCTAATGATTTCATGACCTTGTAGCATGAAGTTAAGTTGGGGGGAATCCCTCAAACCTTGTGGTTCTTGGATGATTTCAAATCAAGCTTCATTGATTGTTTTGTTGGTCCTTTTAGCAAACCTCAACATGTGATGTCTCCACAATTCAAGGTATGTGCCCTAGTGTTAAATTTGCATTGCTATTATATGAACACAAGATTTTATTTTTATTTATCCATTCTATCAAGTATCTATTCATAGTAATAACTCTATCTATCATTTGTAAAACTAAATAACCTACTTAATGATAGAGTTTTTGAATGGATGATATTTATTTACTATACTTGATATGCTTGGTTTAGAGAATGTGGTTACAAGTCTCTTGTTGTGGTGTGATAATCTTAGAATCAATACCAATTGATGATGATTCTCTACACAAGCATTGCATAACACACTATGTTGGCTTTGTTCACATTGTGTGAGCTTGTTAGCTATCTGGTGCATAACCATTTCACTGGTGCTTTACTATTCAAGATCACATGCAAATTTTGGCATAGGGTGTTCAACACTTTGAGACAAGATTTCCTTTCTTTGGTGATTAAGCCAATGGAGGAAAGTATGAAACATGGTCTATGAGGTTCATGATTATTCAACAATGCATCTTAAAATTCTTTGAATACAATGGTAGCTAGCTACTACACTCCTTCCTCGAGTTGTGTCTCTCTGGAGTTTTATGGATACATTGGTGACTACTATTGGTTTTCACTCCACACTCATATATTCAGTAATGAAGGTGTGTTACTTGCAACATTAAATTTTCCTACCATGGATATTTCACAAGGTTCACAAGAATAGGGTTTTATATCTTCAAGAGATGTCTTCTTATTTAGTCAGCATAGAAAAATATGAGAATCATCATCCTTGTGAGTAATACTCTTACCCAAGTATCCCAGTATGTTTTGAAGCTCTGCAATCAGTTTTCAGATTCAGTGGTGAGAGATACATAGATAAAAAATGTTTCTAGTGCAGTGGTTTGTGGTTCCAGTTCTGATGAGGTTATTCTTGGTGATCATTTCAAGTTCATCATGCAATCAAGTTTCAATAGTGCCTTCTATATGGTCATGGTCAAAAATCAAGATTTGGATGGTATCATTTTTCATCATCCATTTTAGGATTTCAGTTCTTTGGTCATTCTATGTAGTTATTGGAAATTTGAAAAAAAGAAAAAAAAAAAGGAGAAAAAGAAAAAAATGCAATAATTGGTGTTCTTGGTTTTTCTACTAATCATTCTTTTCAGTGGTTCTTTTCACCTAACTCACTTCTACAACTCTGCTCCTCTTCAACATGATCCTCACATCTTTGATCACCCCTAGTATGTGTTGCACAATCTATTGAGGTGTTTTAGTGGATTTTGGTACCTACTATATGATCTCCAGTGCTTCATTTGATAATGGTGGCCCAATAGATTGCCCTCTTTGTCCCATGTTCTATGATTTCTTCCAATGGTATTCTCTTTGCTACTTTTAGTCAGATGGTGGTCTTCTGTGGTGTTGCAATACAGTTTTGGGTGCCTTTCTTCATTCATTTTTAGTTGATTCACCGCTTTTGGTGGTGACAGTTGCTGAGTTATTCCATCTTCCCACCTTGGTCTCTCTACCCATGCATGTTGGTAAAATAATCAATTTTGTTTTTTTTTTTTTTTCCTTATTTTATCTCTTAACTTTATTTGTATTGCTTATTATATTGATCACTATGCAACACACCTACATACCCTCTCCTTGTTTCCCATGGACAGTCAACCTTTAAGTTGGGGGGAGGAATGTCATTCTATTATCTTCCATCCATCTCCCTTAATAATTCCATCATGCTATCCATTATATCCATCATACAATAACCTTTATCTCATCTCTTGTATTTCACCCATTTAAACTCCTCTTGTGCAAATTGAGATAAATTTCCCCTATATGTAACCTTTCAAACCATGATGCTATAAAAAGTAAAAAGAAAAGAAAAAGAAAAGAGAAAAGAGAAACAATTTATGAAAAGTTAAAAGAGATATCCCTATTTGAAGAAGAAAAAAATTTAAAAAAACTTGTCATGTGAAGCAAAGAAAGGGATTTGTGTTTATATATGGATTATTATGGTTCGGCATAGAGACAAAGCCAAAACAATAAATCCAAAGTTCTTCTAGTTTAAACCAGAAACCCCTTGATAATATTAATTGCATGAGGGCATGCAATATGCTAAGTTGGGGGGAATGATGAGAGCCAATTATAACCTATTTAATGCTCTATTTTAATCTATCTTATGCACTTTCCTACATACTTCTCTATTCCACTTATATCCTGTTTCATTTCATTTTACCATTATAATGTTGCATATAGTTTAATATAATTAAGTAGTATTTAATATTGTTTTGGGATTAAAATATGGAAAATTCATTATTGATTATGTTTTACTAATCTTTACTACTGCAGCATGTTGATTCGTTGTTGTAGATCTTCCTATTATTTAACAACCTCCTGTTGCCTGTCAGTTGCGACTACAACTTCCTATCACCTTCTTCACCTTCTATGGAGGAATCTTATTGGTATTTATTTGGAGTATTTTCTATTCCAATAATATTGACTAAGGAATATGTTGAAGAAAATATAATGATATTATTAGAATTTTGTAAGAAATCACAATTCAAACATTTTCTATAGTCAATATTGCGTGGAGTTTCTGAGAAAATGAAGACGAATTTGAAAAATTTGAGATATGGGTTTTGTCCAGAATAGAGCCAATTCAGTTCCCTCATGAAAAAATCTTCAGATAGTGAACAAAAAAGGAGTTATGAGTGGTTTTCTAAAGGCCAATATTTCAGATTTACCATTTCAGCCAGATTTTCATATTGTTTATTTGTTATATAATTAAAAAATTAGGTTGCAAATAATTAGTATATTGTTAAGAAATTAGTTTATTGTGTTATAAAAAGAGTGGACATATATTTAACACTCTTTATTAAAAATAAAACAATAAGTTTCAGCCATAAAGACTGAACTTCCATGATAAAAAATGGAATTGTTTGTTTTATATGTAAAAGGTTATATAAACCATCACATATTCAAGAGAGGAGGAGGAGAATGTATGAATCATAATATTAGAAATATATTATTGTGCTGAGCTGATTTAAGAGTTCTTTGTATATTTTTTTCAATCGATTTGTTGGGAGGAAGGACGCCCACTCTCCGACACCTAATAGACTGTAAATAATTTATTCTAGTGTGTTTGGCATTTGTTTATTATGTTTTATATTGTTATATTTGATAGTTTGATAATTTTTGTTAGTTAATATTAGATTTCTATATTCAATGAGTGTTAATAATCTATTTTTATTTCAATGTTGTAGATCTAGTTGATATGGCTTTCAGATTTGATTTCTATTATAATTTGTCTTAATTTCTATACTGTAGTTCTTGTCGCATTCTTGTATTGTAGTTTTTGTAGAATTTTAATCACAAAATTAGAAGAGAAATAATTGTGCATTAAGAAATTATGTTATCAGATTAACCATCCATATCTTATGCACGTTTATGGTTTGTAGATCAGTTTGAATTTGAGAGTTTTTTTTTAAAATTATTAGATCTATTTAAACTATTATTACTAGAAAATTATAGTTCCTGTCGCCAGGAAGTGACAGTTCCTATCGCCAGAATTACTTTAGTTTGCTGTAGATTTATTCTTGTGTGTTCTTAATGCACTCATAATCCCTCATATCATAGGCAACATCCTTTGATGACATACTGCTCGAACACCTTTTGCAAGCTTACGCTCTCGAATTGACACAAATAGACCAAGCTGAATTTCATCATAAATTGTTAATTATTTCCTAATTATTTACCCCAGTGTTGGCCTATCAGCTCTTATTATGGATTTGAACTTACATATTTTTGACTTGTTTTTGGAGTTACATGATGTTTCTAACATGGAGTACATGTTTGAGGATATTGTTGTTGTTGTTTGTGATTAGTTACAAAGATCCTTGGTGAAGCATTATGTTTAGTTTGTTCTTGGGAGTGAGCATGCTAATTAGGCTATTGAGATTCATTTGATTTTGATGTTTCATTGGATGAAGAATAGATGGTTTGTTTTCAGATTTTATCTATTAACTTTGATGAAGTGGAAGCCTTTGGTAAAGATGAAGTTAGTTGTAGACCTTTCTTTGGGCATCAAAGTATAGGGCATAATTTTCTATTTACCTAGGGAGCTTGATCCAGGGCCATTGAGCTTAGATTTTGGTGGAGTTGAGGTTTGAATGATTGGGGATGTTTTGGAGACACATTGGCAAACCTTTTCATATGTGTGCATAGAGATTGGAGTTATCATGTTAAAGTTTGAACTATTTTTACCTTGTTGTTGGTGTTGTGTTTTCTAGTTTTTGGGTTCCTTTTGTAGGCCATGTAACTAATTTGTCACAATGATTCAAAGGATGAAAATTTAATGGATTTAAGAGGGCCTAGATTAATATCTATTATCCAAGGATCAAGTCCTAATTCATCATTTTTTGGGAGATATGACCATTTTTCTAATGCATATATTTTATGCTAGTTTCATGATTGGGTTTTTGTGCATGAATTTTAGGATGGATGTGCATTTCTCCTTAAGGAATCATCCTTTTTGCACTTAAGGGGTTTTAGAGAACCTAAATTAATACCTTCAATTCAAATATAAATTCTTTATTCAATAAGAGCTAGGGATATCAAAATTTTGCTCAAGTATCAATTTTCGGATAGTTTCACATGAAATGTGTGAAGTTTTCATCTTGTGCAGTTTTGTAGGAGGAATGGGATCTTGTTAAGAGAGGGAAATGTGATTGGGTCAGTTTTTGACATAAATATAACTTTTTATTTAGTTTTTTTCATATTTGTTAGAGTTTTGGTTTACTCTTCTAAGGTGGACCTATATTGTAATTAAATGCTTGACTAGCGAAATTGTGGCTTAGCTAGCTATATAAGGAGCATGTCTTGATATAGAAATAATTATTGTATGATCCATTGATCATTTGGGAAGGATTCCACATCCTTATTAGAGGAGTATTTGATATAGATAATTTAGAGAAGAGCTAGTGGATGCAGTTTAGAAATAAGGAGATTGCTTGGTGGCTTGTGAGCACAAGTTGAGATCTTGGAGGTTTCTACCATATTGTTGTTGTGTTAAAAATTTGGGCTAGCTAGGAATTGATTTGGATCTTGAGGAATCGTGAAGAACTATTGTAATTATTTTTTATTTGTCCATAACTAGGAAAGCCTCATAGCCCAAAACATTGACTCTAATTAGTTGTTTTTATGAATAAAGAGTTGTTAATTGGTATCAAATCTTGTGTT
The DNA here is from genome assembly GCA_028749045.1 of Cupressus sempervirens. Taxonomy (NCBI): domain Eukaryota; kingdom Viridiplantae; phylum Streptophyta; class Pinopsida; order Cupressales; family Cupressaceae; genus Cupressus; species Cupressus sempervirens. Next base: position 810,590,038 of record CM053790.1, on the reverse strand, counting down.
ATTGTTTATATTCCATTGTGTGGTTATGCTAGGGGTTAGGAAATCTCCATTGGGGATTCTCCTACCTTTCACTACATCAACAAGTCACTTAGTCATCTCCACAACCTAGCTCTACACATTGAAGTCCAAATCTTTTGTACTTGCATCTGCCAAGTCTTGATAGACAATGGTGTTGGGTTAAGCATCATCTCCTTCAATGTCATTCAACAACCAGACATGTCTAAATTTACTATCAACCCTAGGTGTAATATCACCATTGAATCCTATGATGAGGTTGAACAACCTTCCAAAGGGCTTATTGTGTTGTTGATCTACGTGGATCCTATTGAAAAAGATGTGGTCTTTCAAGTTTTATACATCCTGCTAGCATATAATTTATTGCTAGGAAGACCATGGATCCAAGACATGAAAGTAGTGTCATCAACATACCATAAATGTACAAAATTTCCCTTTAATGGTATGAAGATAGTTATTCTAGGGGAAAATTCAATGTCTATGAACACATTATGTGCTGCTAAAATGCTAGTCCCCCATAATCGCTCTTCTTATGAGCTCAAACCATCCCTCCAAGAGTGTGAATGGAAATAAAAAATGATGAGCCTTGGTATGGGAGAGAAAACTCTAGAGTGTATTGCTTCTTTGTCAATTTCTCCTAAATCTTACAGGAAACCTTCTAAGAAATTGAAGCCCTTAGCTTTTGCTATGACCATCTTTAGAACCTTTGTTCAATCCTCTATTCCATTAGAAGCAAAAAAAGAAGATCAAGCTATAAGAGATTAGATTTATAGGGAAGAGGAAGATGGTGAGGAGGTTATAGACACTACTCCTATTTCTCCCAAGTGCTATGCAAAGGGCTATAAATTCTTTCAAAACATGGGCTATCATGGCCAAGGGCCCCTAACTTGTGATAGGAGAAAGCTCTTATAGAACCCTTAAGTCATACTAAAGGATGCAAAAATAGCAATACTATTGGACTAGGCTTTGGGTTAGAGGATGAATTACCAAGGTTCAATAGAAGGGGCCCCATGTTTAGTGAATTAGAGGATGATGATCCATCCTTTGCTACTACTATTCTACAATGATGTTGAGGCTTCCACCTCTAGACAACATGAATCTAATGAATTTGACCATGAACATCCTAATAGAGGAAGGATAAGAGAAAACATCACTTGCTTGATAGCTCATATAGATTTTGGTGAATATGAATGGGAATCCCTTTTAGATGCATCTTGTGAGTCAAGAGTATATGTAATCCATGCCTATGATTCCCAACCAAACATATTCAATGATTCTAGTCTAGGGTTTGACAAGTTTGGTTCACAATTTTCTTTAGTGGATCAAATCGACCTCTTTGGGTGTATTCCTAATTTGAATTCCTTTGGAACTTTCACTATGTATTTGACCTCTCATATCACCAAAGATGACTCCTTCCACATCAAAAAACTTGAAGCCTCCACTTCTCTCTCATTAATCCACCCGAATATCATAGATTGGTCTGCTCAACACCAAAAACTAGAACTACTATGAGATTGCTTGTTACCTCAATGCCATTGAACCTATGATATCTTCCACTAGTGAACCTATATATGGTTAACATGATAGAAATAGATATCAATAACCTTAGTAAACAAATAAAGAGAAAAAAAAAAGAGCATTCAGATGGTGAAAACTACTTCTAAGATGTACCTACATAGCCTATCAATCTTGGTACATAAGAGTCTCCTAAGATCAATCATGTTTCTCAATCATTGTTAGCTAAAGAAAAGACAAAATTCACTAGGTTCTTGGTTTAGACAAATATCTTATCATGCATTATCTATCCATTTCTCTTGATGTCAAGCTAGTCAAGCAAAAATTGAGAGAAATACACCCTCATGTGGCATTACTAGTCAAAGATGAGCTTGAAAAGTTGTTAAGTGTAAACTTCATTCAAGACATTGACTATGCAGAGTGGATCTCCAATATTGTACCTATTACCAAACATGACAAGTCCATTCATGTGTGCACCATTTTTAAAGACTTGAATAGAGCATTCCCTAAGGATGATTTTCCACTTCCCAACATAGATATGATAATGGATATGACTATTAGGTATGAAATGTAGTCTTTAATGGATGGCTTCTCTAGATACAATAAAATTAAAATTACCCCTATAGATTAGGCAAAAATGGCCTTTACATGTACATGGGGTACTTTCTATTGGAACTTCATGCCCTTTAGGTTAAAGAATGTAGGAGCCACTTACCAAAGGGTTGTGACTACTATTTATCATGACATGATGCATAAAAATATGTAAGACTATGTTGATGACACATTGGCCAAATCTAAAAAAAGAGATATGGGTCTTGATGACCTGAGTTTGATATTAGACCACATGGAACATTTTCAACTTAGGTTAAATCCTAAAAAGTGTGCCTTTGGTGTCACATTAGACAAATTACTAAGCTACATCATATCTACTAAAGGCATTGAATTTGATCCAAAAAAGGTGCAAGCCATTATGGAAATGCCTCCTCCTAAAAATATTAGCCAATTAAGAAGTCTTTAGGGACATCTTCAATCTATTAGGAGGTTCATTTGTCAGCTAGCTGATAGGGCACAATCCTTTAATAAAAATCTGCACAAAGGCTCCACATGTATTTAGAATGACGAATGTCAGCAAAGCTTAGATCAAATCAAAGGATATTTGGCTAAACCTCCAATATTGATGCCACCTATATTAGGGAAATATTTAAGCCTATACATCTTAGCTATAGATTCCTCCCTAGGAGATTTACTAGCACAAAGTGATGAGAATGAAAAGGAACGTGCCATATACTACATTAGTCACACTTTGGTAGCTTATGAAGTAAATTACAAAAAAATTGAAAAGGCTTGTCTTGCAGTGGTATTTGTGTCCCAAAAGGTTAGGCACTATATGCTTTCCCATACAATGCACCTTATTACAAAAAATGATCCTCTCAAATACTTGCTAAGTAAAGCTACACTTATTAGATGACTTGCTAAATGGATGATGATTCTTTCCAAATTTGACATTCAGTATGTCAAATGCAAAGTCATTAAGGGACAAGCCAAAGTTGATCAACTTGTTGATTTTCCATTACAAGATACCACTCACATGCAGATTGAATTTCATGATGCTTCCATCATGTATATCACTGAAAGAACATGGAAGATGTTCTTCAACGACTCTCACACCCAGAATAGGGCTGGTGCACGCATTATGTTTGTCATGCCTCATGGTTATACTATCCCAAAGTCCTACAAACTCTTATTTCCATGCATCATAAATATAGCAGAGTATGAGGCTTTAACTAATGGGATTAAAATAAATTTAGAATGGAGGATCATAGAGCTACACATCTATGGAGAGTCTCATCTTGTTATTAACCAATTTAATAATGATTATCAAACTAATGATGGAAAGCTTGTACCTTACAATAAATTGATTGATGTCGTACAGAACTATTTCACATTTGTAACATTCCAACAAAATCCTAAGGAAAAAAATAAGGTTGTAGATGCTATGGCCACTCTATCATCTATTCTTTAGTTTTAAGAACATGAATCACACTTTGACTTTTTGGTGAAAGAATTACATCATCTCGCATATGACTCCCTTAATAATCATGTGATCTGCATATTTATCGGCCATGACTCCTCTTGCTACTCCATTATTTTCTCCTACCTATGTGATTAGATAATTCTTGAAAATCTCATGCATACCCAAAAATTTTAACTTCTCTTAAATGTCTCTCACTATTCCTTTGTCTCTAGTGATTTGTATAGGAAGAGTCTAGATGGAATGCTTCTTAGGTGTCTAGATCTAGAAGAATCTAAAAATACATTGGCCAAAGTCCACGATGGCATTCACGGGGCACACTCTAATGGCC